>JARJEI010000023.1:3000000-3378430 GCA_029955415.1 Lottia scabra | reverse complement strand
AAATAAGCAATCATATTCAAATTTGTCTTCAAAGTACTCAAATGCACCGAAAACTGCTTAATAAACCAAAATTAGAAAAGTTAACCAACCGAAAATCAAGAAAAGCGGTAATTTACTGATTTATAAACCGTATTGCGACACAAGCCTGCATTATAAACTACAAATTCATTAATTTCTTTTATTAAACAGCATTTCTTGCATTTAAATGACGAATTGCCCTTGAAATTGCCAATATTCATCAAAATGGCTTGTTAAATGTGTTTTTCATGCAACAACGTTAAGAAAACTGCAAGTTTAGTTTATAATGCAGTCTTGTGTCGCATAACGGTTTATAAATCAGTAATTTACAGCTTTTCTAGGATTTCGGTATGTTCACCTTTTATAATTTTTGGTTGGTTAAGCCGTTTTCGGTGCATTTGAGTACTTTGAAGACAAATTTAAATATGATTGCCTATTTGCGTTGACCTTTTTTTTATCTAAAAATACAATTAATTGTTTTTTATTTTTTCGATGATTAAACGGTATTTCTTGAATTTAAATATCGAATTACCCCTTTTACATTGCCAATATTCATCAAAATAGCTTTTTAAGAGCTATTTCATAAAAAAAGATCAAAAAACAGGATTTTAAGTTTATAATGCAGTCTTGTGTCGTATAACGGTTTATAAATCAGTAAATTACCGCTTATAGATTTTCAGTTTGTCAATCTTTTTCGATTTTTGGTTTTTTAAGCAGTTTTTCGGTATATTTGAGTACTTTGAAGACAAATTTGAACATGGTTGCTTATTTCCGTTGACGAAAACTCGCTTTTGACCTTTATTTTAAAAAAAACATGTTTTTCAGTTTTTTATTTAAAAAATCCTCCTTTTGCGTTGCATCACAAAATACAATTAATTTCTAATTTTCTTTTATTAAACAGTATTTCTTGCATTTAAATGACGAATTGCCCTTGAAATTGCCAATATTCATCAAAATGGCTTATTAAGTGTGTTTTTCATGCAACAACGATCAAAAAATAGGATTTGTAGTTTATAATGCAGTCTTGTGTCGCATAACGGTTTGTAAATCAATAATTTACAGCTTTTCCAGGATTTCGGTTTGTTAACCTTTTTAATTTTTGGTTTGTTAAGCAGTTTTGAATACTTTGAATACAAATTTAAATATGATTGCTTATTTGCGTTGAAAAAACTAGCTTTTGACTTTTTTTTTAAAAAACATGTTTTTCATTTTTTTCAAAAAAACCTTCGTTTTCCGGTGCATCAAAAAACACAATTAATTGTTTTTTTTATTTTGTCGTTTATTAAACGGTATTTCTTGAATTTAAATATCGAATTGCCCCTTTTACATTGCCAATATTCATCAAAATAGCTTTTTAAGAGTGATTTCATACAAAAACGATCAAAAAACAGGATTTTAAGTTTATAATGCAGTCTTGTGTCGTATAACGGTTTATAAATCAGTAAATTACCGCTTATAGATTTTCGGTTTGTCAATCTTTTTCGATTTTTGGTTTTTTAAGCAGTTTTTCGGTATATTTGAGTTGTTTTTCAGTTTTTAATTGAAAAATCTTTGTTTTGCGGTGCATTACAAAATACAATTAATATTTTATTTTCTTTTATCAAACAGTATTTCTTGCAATTAAATGACGAATTGCCCTTGAAATTGCCAATATTCCTCAAATTGGCTTATTAAGTGTGTTTTTCATACAACAACGTTGAAAAAACAGCAAGTTTAGTTTGTAATGCAGTCTTGTGTCGCATAACGGTTCATAAATCAGTAATTTACAGCTTTTCCAGGATTTCCGTTTGTTAACCTTTTTTAATTTTCGGTTTGTCAATCTTTTTCGATTTTTGGTTTTTTAAGCAGTTTTTCGGTGCATTTTGAGAGTACTTTGAGGACAAACTTGAATATGGTTGCTTATTTGCGTTGAAGAAAACTCGCTTTTGACCTTTTTTTTAAAAGAAAAACATGTTTTACAGTTGTAAATTAAAAAAAATCTTAGTTTTGCGGTGCATCAGAAAATATTTCTTGCATTTAAATGACGAATTGACCTTTTAAATTGCCAATATTCATCAAAATGGCTTAATAAGTGTGTTTTTCATACACTAACGTTAAAAAAAATGAAGTTTAGTGTATAATGCAGTCTTGTGTCGCTTAACGGTTTATAAATCAGTAATTTACAGCTTTTCTAGGATTATGGTTTGTTCGCCTTTTTAATTTTTGGCTTGCTAAGTAGTTTTCGCTGCATTTGAGTACTTTGAAGACAAATTTAAATATGATTGCTTATTAGAGAGCAAACTTCATTCATTCTACTATAAAGTAGCAGCAAACTTAAACATCCCCGTTGTAATCCATGCATTCTCTTATAAAATAGCAGCAAACCACAATATCACCGTTATAATCCATTCATTTTACTATAAAGTATCAGCAAACTTAAATATCCCCGTTGTAATCCATTCTACTATAAAATGGCAGAAAACAAATATGTCGGTTATAATTCATTCATTCTACTATAGAATAGCAGCAAACTTAAATTTCACCGTCATAATTCATTCTCTTATAAAATAGCAGCAAACTTCAATATCACCGTTATAATCCATTCATTCTCTTATAAAATAGCAGCAAACTTCAATTTCACCGTTATAATCCATTCATTCTACTATAAAATAACAACAAACTAATATATGCTGGTTGTATTCCATTCATTCTCCTATAAAATAGCAACAAACCTCAATATCACCATTATAATCCACACATTTTACTATAAAGAAGCAGTAATCTTAAACATCCCCGTTGTAATCCATTCATTCTCTTATAAAATAGCAGCAAACCTCAATAATCACCGTTAAAATCCATTCATCCTACCATAAAATAGCAGCAAACAAAAATATGCTGGTTGTATTCTTTCATTCTCTTATAAAATAGCAACAAACCACAATATCACCGTTATAATCCATTTATTCTACTATTAAGTAGCAGCAAACTTAAATATCACCGTTGTAATCCATTCATTCTACTATAAAGTAGCAGCAAACTTAAATATCACCGTCATAATTCATTCATCTCTTATAAAATAGCAGCAAACTTCAATATCACCGTTATAATCCATTCATTCTCTTATAAAATAGCAGCAAACAAAAATATGCTGGTTGTATTCCATTCATTCTCTTATAAAATAGCAGCAAACCACAATATCACCGTTATAAACCATTCATTTTACTATAAAATAGCAGCAAACTTAAACATCCCCGTTGTAATCCATTCATTCTCTTATAAAATAGCAGCAAACTTCAATTTCACCGTTATAATCCATTCATTCTACTATAAAATAGCAACAAACCACAATATCACCGTTATAATCCATTTGTTCTACTATACTTAAATATCCCCGTTGTAATCCATTCATTCTACTATAAAATAGCAGCAAACTTAAATATCACCGTTAAAATCCATTCATTCTACTATAAAATAGCAGCAAACTAAAATATGCTGGTTGTATTCCATTCATTCTCCTATAAAATAGCAACAAACCTCAATATCACCATTATAATCCATATATTTTACTATAAAGAAGCAGCAAACTTACACATCCCCGTTGTAATCCATTCTTTCTCTTATAAAATAGCAGCAAACCTCAATATCACCGTTATAATCCATACATTTTACTATAAAGAAGCAGCAAACTTAAACATCCCCGTTGTAATCCATTCATTCTCTTATAAAATAGCAGCAAACTTCAATTTCACCGTTATAATCCATTCATTCTACTATTAAATAGCAACAAACCACAATATCACCATTATAATCCATTTATTCTACTATACTTAAATATCCCCGTTGTAATCCATTCATTCTACTATAAAATAGCAGCAAACTTAAATATCACCGTTATAATCCATTCATTCTACTATAGAATAGCAGCAAACTAAAATATGCTGGTTGTATTCCATTCATTCTCCTATAAAATAGCAACAAACCCTCAATATCACCATTATAATCCATACATTTTACTATAAAGAAGCAGCAAACTTAAACATCCCCGTTGTAATCCATTCTTTTTCTTATAAAATAGCAGCAAACCTCAATATCATCGATATAATCCATTTATTCTACTATAAAGTAGCAGCAAACTTAAATATCCCCGTTGTATTCCATTCATTTTACTATAAAGTAGCAGCAAACCCCAATATCACCGTTATAATCCATTCATTTTACTATAAAGTAGCAGCAAACCACAATATCACCGTTATAAACTAAAATATGCTGGCTGTATTCCATTCATTCTCCTATAAAATAGCAACAAACCTCAATATCACCATTATAATCCATATATTTTACTATAAAGAAGCAGCAAACTTACACATCCCCGTTGTAATCCATTCTTTCTCTTATAAAATAGCAGCAAACCTCAATATCACCGTTATAATCCATACATTTTACTATAAAGAAGCAGCAAACTTAAACATCCCCGTTGTAATCCATTCTTTTTCTTATAAAATAGCAGCAAACCTCAATATCATCGATATAATCCATTTATTCTACTATAAAGTAGCAGCAAACTTAAATATCCCCGTTGTATTCCATTCATTTTACTATAAAGTAGCAGCAAACCCCAATATCACCGTTATAATCCATTCATTTTTACTATAAAGTAGCAGCAAACCACAATATCACCGTTATAAACTAAAATATGCTGGCTGTATTCCATTCATTCTCCTATAAAATAGCAACAAACCTCAATATCACCATTATAATCCATATATTTTACTTAAAGAAGCAGCAAACTTAAACATCCCCGTTGTAATCCATTCATTTTCTTACAAAATAGTAACAAACCTCAATATCACCGTTATAATCCATACATTTTACTATAAAGAAGCAGCAAACTTAAACATCCCCGTTGTAATCCATTCATTTTCTTATAAAATAGCAGCAAACCTCAATATCATCGTTATAATCTTTTTATTCTACTATAAAGTAGCAGCAAACTTAAATATCCCCGTTGTATTCCATTCATTTTACTATAAAGTAGCAGCAAACCCCAATATCACCGTTATAATCCATTCATTTTACTATAAAGTAGCAGCAAACCCCAATATCACCGTTTTATTCCATTCATTTTACTATAAAGTAGCAGCAAACTTAAACATGCCCGTTGCAATCCATTCATTCTCTTATAAAATAGCAGCAAACCTCAATATTACCGTTAAAATCCATTCATTCTACTATAAAGTAAAATAGCAGCAAATTTAAATATCCCCATTATATTCCATTCTTTCTGCTATAAAATATTACTAGACTTAAATATTCTTCTTATATAAACCTCTTGTGACGTCATCACATTTCTTTCTTTTCACTAATATCCCTCCACTCAGGGACATTCGAAAGAATATCCCTCAACCCAGGGACATTCGAGAGAATACCAACCGTGGAAGGTATATTAGAGAATAATATCCCTCTACCAAAGTACATTAGAGAGTATATTCTTACACCAATGCATTTAAGTGATCAACTTTGTGTCAGAGAGATTAATTTTTTCAAACTTAATATTGAGGTTTCAAAATCAAGTCGATTAATCAAATATATAAACCTCTTGTGACGTCATCCCATTGTTATGGCAGGTCTTTCTTTTCACTAATATCCCTCCACTCAGGGAGGGGTATTACCAAGGGAGAGAATATCCCCCGTGGACAGGTATATTAGAGAATAATACATTCAAGAGAATATACTTCAATCTTACACCCAATGCATTTAACTTTGTGTCAAAGAGAGTAATTTTTTCAAACTTAATATTGAAGTTTCAAAATCAAGTCGATTAATCAAATGCAATCACTACCCAGTGACAAAGTTTGCATACGTATCGTATCACTACAACCCAGTGATCATTATATGGTTTCTATCTTCCTCTGATAAAGAATGGGTTGATACAACAATATATACCCCTCATGTTTCTTGTAATGATTTTCACTGGTCATCTTTGAGATACAATTATTTTTTAAAAAGTGGTTTCAAAAATTTAAAAACTAGATTTTTAGAGCGAGCGTTTTTCTGGGGGATTAATATCTTTCAATACTACATTTTAGAATTTTTTGATGTAAAATAAGATGTTCTAAATATTTCTGAAAATTCTGGAACATTTTTTCACACCACAATCACCTAATGGATTATCTCCCATGTGATGTTAAATGTAATTGATTGATCATATTTACTAAAATACCAATTATTGAATCAGGAATCGGTTTATATGTCGAATAATGCATGGTTTCTATCGGGATTAGTTGACATAATGCCCTTGGGCTCGGGAAAGCCCTCGGGTCTTCGGCCCTCGTGCTTTCGCGAACGGCCCTAGGGCTTTCCCGAGCCCAAGGGCATTATGTCAACTAATCCCTCGAAAGCATGCATTATCCTACACATAATCACTACCCAGTGACAAAGTTTACAGTCGTATCTAATCACTGCTACCCAGTGATCTTTATATGGTTTCTATCTTCCTCTGATAAAGAATGGGTTGATACAACAATATATACCCCTCATGTTTCTTGTAATGATTTTCACTGGTCATCTTTGAGATACAATTATTTTTTAAAAAGTGGTTTCAAAAATTTAAAAACTAGATTTTTAGAGCGAGCGTTTTTCTGGGGGATTAATATCTTTCAATACTACATTTTAGAATTTTTTAATGTAAAATAAGATGTTCTAAATATTTCTGAAAATTCTGGAACATTTTTTCATACCACAATCACATAATGGATTATCTCCCATGTGATGTTAAATGTATTGATTGATCATATTTACTAAAATACCAATTATTGAATCAGGAATCGGTTTATATGTCGAATAATGCATGGTTTCTATCGGGATTAGTTGACATAATGCCCTTGGGCTCGGGAAAGCCCTCGGGTCTTCGGCCCTCGTGCTTTCCCGAACGGCCCGAGGGCTTTCCCGAGCCCAAGGGCATTATGTCAACTAATCCCTCGAAAGCATGCATTATCCTACACATAATCACTACCCAGTGACAAAGTTTACAGTCGTATCTAATCACTGCTACCCAGTGATCTTTATATGGTTTCTATCTTCCTCTGATGAAGAATGGGTTGATACAACAATATATACCCCTCATGTTTCTTGTAATGATTTTCACTGGTCATCTTTGAGATACAATTATTTTTTTAAAAGTGGTTTTAAAAATTTAAAAACTAGATTTTTAGAGCGTACTTGTTTTTCTGGGGGGATTAATATCTTGGGATTAATATCTTTCAATACTACATTTTAAATTTTTTTAATGTAAAATTAGATGTTCTAAATATTTCTGAAAAATCCTGGAACATTTTTTCACACCACAATCACCACATTGATTATCTCCCATGTGATGTGAAATGTATTGATTGATCATTTTTGCTAAAATACCAATTATTGAATCAGGAATCGGTTTATAAGTCGGATAATGCATGGTTTCTATCGGGATTAGTTGAGATAATGCCCTTGGGCTCGGGAATGCCCTCGGGTCTTCGGCCCTCGTGCTTTCCCGAACGGCCCTCGTGCTTTCTCGAGCCCAAGGGCATTATGTCAACTAATCCCTCGAAACCATGCATTATCCTACACATAATCACTACCCAGTGACAAAGTTTACAGTCGTATCTAATCACCGCTACCCAGTGATCTTTATATGGTTTCTATCTTCCTCTGATAAAGAATGGGTTGATACAACAATATATACCCCTCATGTTTCTTGTAATGATTTTCACTGGTCATATTTGAGATACAATTATTTTTTAAAAAGTGGTTTCAAAAATTTAAAAACTAGATTTTTAGAGCGAGCGTGTTTCTGGGGGATTAATATCTTTCAATACTACATTTTAGAATTTTTTAATGAAAAATTAGATGTTCTAAATATTTCTGAAAATTCTGGAACATTTTTTCACACCACAATCACCTAATGGATTATCTCCCATGTGATGTTAAATGTATTGATTGATCATATTTACTAAAATACCAATTATTGAATCAGGAATCGGTTTATATGTCGGATAATGCATGGTTTCTATCGGGATTAGTTGAGATAATGCCCTTGGGCTCGGGAAAGCCCTCGGGTCCTCCGCCCTCGTGCTTTCCCGAACGGCCCGAGGGCTTTCCCGAGCCCAAGGGCATTATGTCAACTAATCTCTCGAAACCATGCATTATCCTACACATAATCACTACCCAGTGACAAAGTTTACAGTCGTATCTAATCACTGCTACCCAGTGATCTTTATATGGTTTCTATCTTCCTCTGATAAAGAATGGGTTGATACAACAATATATACCCCTCATGTTTCTTGTAATAATTTTCACTGGTCATCTTTGAGATACAATTATTTTTTTAAAAGTGGTTTTAAAAATTAAAAAACTAGATTTTTAGAGCATACTTGTTTTTCTGGGGGATTAATATCTTTCAATACTACGTTTTAAAATTTTTTAATGTAAAATTGGATGTTCTAAATATTTCTGAAAATTCTGGAACATTTTTTCACACCACAATCACCACATTGATTATCTCCCATGTGATGTTAAATGTATTGATTGATCATATTTACTAAAATACCAATTATTGAATCAGGAATCGGTTTATATGTCGGATAATGCATGGTTTCTATCGGGATTAGTTGACATAATGCCCTTGGGCTCGGGAAAGCATGTATGATGAATATTATTGGTCTTTCTATGCACTCACTCAATGAGGGTAAGGGTGGAAGCATCCTTCAAGTACTACTTCAAAACAGCACCAACATACCAGAGAAAGAGGACTGGGGTCAGGTCTCTTTCAAACAGATCGTAAAGATGATGGTACGTTTGATCAACAATACAGACCAGTAGCTTTTGTGAGCAAACCCCTTTCTTCAACACATGAAAACTAAGCCAACATAGAACGTGAGATGTTAGATGAGATGTTAGCATTTAGTAACAATAAATAATGCAGAATTTATTCTAAACAAGACCAGAGCAGGTAAGTTCGTGGTCAAAGGGGGATAATTTTGATTTTTGCGTGGTCTTTGGTAGATTTAATGCTTCCGATTCCAAAGACTTGGATCAGACTCGGGGATATTTTACTTCATGGAATTGGCTAGTAATCAATTTTATGTTAAAAGCTGTAAGGGGTTCTTTTACATACTTTTGCACGTGATGCATGGTGTCTTTACAAATATTAGTTGTCCATTTATGAGTGCATTTAAAACCCTTCATCTTTGATCCCAGCTTTTTAAATGTAGTGTTGTCGACTTAATGATCTATGTCCTTAAAATAATAATACCTAAAGAAATTGCTCAACTGGTTATAACTGCAGTGAAGTGATTGAACTTTCGTGTACATAAAAATTCCCTACATAGTTCAGTCCTTCTACTCTAGATTCTAATTGGTATGTCCTGTCTTACTTGAACGAGTACTGGTAATATTGAATAGGACACCGACCTAATGGTGCATTGACTACAGTATGATGAATATTATTGGTCTTTCTATGCACTCACTCAATGAGGGTAAGGGTGGAAGCATCCTTCAAGTACTACTTCAAAACAGCACCAACATACCAGAGAAAGAGGACTGGGGTCAGGTCTCTTTCAAACAGATCGTAAAGAAGATGGTACGTTTGATCAACAATACAGACCAGTAGCTTTTGTGAGCAAACCCCTTTCTTCAACACATGAAAACTAAGCCAACATAGAACGTGAGATGTTAGATGAGATGTTAGCATTTAGTAACAATAAATAATGCAGAATTTATTCTAAACAAGACCAGAGCAGGTAAGTTCGTGGTCAAAGGGGGATAATTTTGATTTTTGTGTGGTCTTTGGTAGATTTAATGCTTCCGATTCCAAAGACTTTGATCAGACTCGGGGATATTTTACTTCATGGAATTGGCTAGTAATCAATTTTATGTTAAAAGCTGTAAGGGGTTCTTTTACATACTTTTGCACGTGATGCATGGTGTCTTTACAAATATTAGTTGTCCATTTATGAGTGCATTTAAAACCCTTCATCTTTGATCCCAGCTTTTTAAATGTAGTGTTGTCGACTTAATGATCTATGTCCTTAAAATAATAATACCTAAAGAAATTGCTCAACTGGTTATAACTGCAGTGACGTGATTGAACTTTCGTGTACATAAAAATTCCCTACATAGTTCAGTCCTTCTACTCTAGATTCTAATTGGTATGTCCTGTCTTACTTGAACGAGTACTGGTAATATTGAATAGGACACCGACCTAATGGTGCATTGACTACAGTATGATGAATATTATTGGTCTTTCTATGCACTCACTCAATGAGGGTAAGGGTGGAAGCATCCTTCAAGTACTACTTCAAAACAGCACCAACATACCAGAGAAAGAGGACTGGGGTCAGGTCTCTTTCAAACAGATCGTAAAGAAGATGGTACGTTTGATCAACAATACAGACCAGTAGCTTTTGTGAGCAAACCCCTTTCTTCAACACGTGAAAACTAAGCCAACATAGAACGTGAGATGTTAGATGAGATGTTAGCATTTAGTAACAATAAATAATGCAGAATTTATTCTAGACAAGAGCAGAGCAGGTAAGTTCGTGGTCAAAGGGGGATAATTATGATTTTTGTGTGGTCTTTGGTAGATTTAATGCTTCCGATTCCAAAGACTTGGATCAGACTCGGGGATATTTTACTTCATGGAATTGGCTAGTAATCAATTTTATGTTAAAAGCTGTAAGGGGTTCTTTTACATACTTTTGCACGTGATGCATGGTGTCTTTACAAATATTAGTTGTCCATTTATGAGTGCATTTAAAACCCTTCATCTTTGATCCCAGCTTTTTAAATGTAGTGTTGTCGACTTAATGATCTATGTCCTTAAAATAATAATACCTAAAGAAATTGCTCAACTGGTTATAACTGCAGTGAAGTGATTGAACTTTCGTGTACATAAACATTCCCTACATAGTTCAGTCCTTCTACTCTAGATTCTAATTGGTATGTCCTGTCTTACTTGAACGAGTACTGGTAATATTGAATAGGACACCGACCTAATGGTGCATTGACTACAGTATGATGAATATTATTGGTCTTTCTATGCACTCACTCAATGAGGGTAAGGGTGGAAGCATCCTTCAAGTACTACTTCAAAACAGCACCAACATACCAGAGAAAGAGGACTGGGGTCAGGTCTCTTTCAAACAGATCGTAAAGAAGATGGTACGTTTGATCAACAATACAGACCAGTAGCTTTTGTGAGCAAACCCCTTTCTTCAACACATGAAAACTAAGCCAACATAGAACGTGAGATGTTAGATGAGATGTTAGCATTTAGTAACAATAAATAATGCAGAATTTATTCTAAACAAGACCAGAGCAGGTAAGTTCGTGGTCAAAGGGGGATAATTTTGATTTTTGTGTGGTCTTTGGTAGATTTAATGCTTCCGATTCCAAAGACTTGGATCAGACTCGGGGATATTTTACTTCATGGAATTGGCTAGTAATCAATTTTATGTTAAAAGCTGTAAGGGGTTCTTTTACATACTTTTGCACGTGATGCATGGTGTCTTTACAAATATTAGTTGTCCATTTATGAGTGCATTTAAAACCCTTCATCTTTGATCCCAGCTTTTTAAATGTAGTGTTGTCGACTTAATGATCTATGTCCTTAAAATAATAATACCTAAAGAAATTGCTCAACTGGTTATAACTGCAGTGAAGTGATTGAACTTTCGTGTACATAAAAATTCCCTACATAGTTCAGTCCTTCTACTCTAGATTCTAATTGGTATGTCCTGTCTTACTTGAACGAGTACTGGTAATATTGAATAGGACACCGACCTAATGGTGCATTGACTACAGTATGATGAATATTATTGGTCTTTCTATGCACTCACTCAATGAGGGTAAGGGTGGAAGCATCCTTCAAGTACTACTTCAAAACAGCACCAACATACCAGAGAAAGAGGACTGGGGTCAGGTCTCTTTCAAACAGATCGTAAAGAAGATGGTACGTTTGATCAACAATACAGACCAGTAGCTTTTGTGAGCAAACCCCTTTCTTCAACACATGAAAACTAAGCCAACATAGAACGTGAGATGTTAGATGAGATGTTAGCATTTAGTAACAATAAATAATGCAGAATTTATTCTAAACAAGACCAGAGCAGGTAAGTTCGTGGTCAAAGGGGGATAATTTTGATTTTTGTGTGGTCTTTGGTAGATTTAATGCTTCCGATTCCAAAGACTTGGATCAGACTCGGGGATATTTTACTTCATGGAATTGGCTAGTAATCAATTTTATGTTAAAAGCTGTAAGGGGTTCTTTTACATACTTTTGCACGTGATGCATGGTGTCTTTACAAATATTAGTTGTCCATTTATGAGTGCATTTAAAACCCTTCATCTTTGATCCCAGCTTTTTAAATGTAGTGTTGTCGACTTAATGATCTATGTCCTTAAAATAATAATACCTAAAGAAATTGCTCAACTGGTTATAACTGCAGTGAAGTGATTGAACTTTCGTGTACATAAAAATTCCCTACATAGTTCAGTCCTTCTACTCTAGATTCTAATTGGTATGTCCTGTCTTACTTGAACGAGTACTGGTAATATTGAATAGGACACCGACCTAATGGTGCATTGACTACAGTATGATGAATATTATTGGTCTTTCTATGCACTCACTCAATGAGGGTAAGGGTGGAAGCATCCTTCAAGTACTACTTCAAAACAGCACCAACATACCAGAGAAAGAGGACTGGGGTCAGGTCTCTTTCAAACAGATCGTAAAGAAGATGGTACGTTTGATCAACAATACAGACCAGTAGCTTTTGTGAGCAAACCCATTTCTTCAACACATGAAAACTAAGCCAACATAGAACGTGAGATGTTAGATGAGATGTTAGCATTTAGTAACAATAAATAATGCAGAATTTATTCTAAACAAGAGCAGAGCAGGTAAGTTCGTGGTCAAAGGGGGATAATTTTGATTTTTGTGTGGTCTTTGGTAGATTTAATGCTTCCGATTCCAAAGACTTGGATCAGACTCGGGGATATTTTACTTCATGGAATTGGCTAGTAATCAATTTTATGTTAAAAGCTGTAAGGGGTTCTTTTACATACTTTTGCACGTGATGCATGGTGTCTTTACAAATATTAGTTGTCCATTTATGAGTGCATTTAAAACCCTTCATCTTTGATCCCAGCTTTTTAAATGTAGTGTTGTCGACTTAATGATCTATGTCCTTAAAATAATAATACCTAAAGAAATTGCTCAACTGGTTATAACTGCAGTGAAGTGATTGAACTTTCGTGTACATAAAAATTCCCTACATAGTTCAGTCCTTCTACTCTAGATTCTAATTGGTATGTCCTGTCTTACTTGAACGAGTACTGGTAATATTGAATAGGACACCGACCTAATGGTGCATTGACTACAGTATGATGGATATTATTGGTCTTTCTATGCACTCACTCAATGAGGGTAAGGGTGGAAGCATCCTTCAAGTACTACTTCAAAACAGCACCAACATACCAGAGAAAGAGGACTGGGGTCAGGTCTCTTTCAAACAGATCGTAAAGAAGATGGTACGTTTGATCAACAATACAGACCAGTAGCTTTTGTGAGCAAACCCCTTTCTTCAACACATGAAAACTAAGCCAACATAGAACGTGAGATGTTAGATGAGATGTTAGCATTTAGTAACAATAAATAATGCAGAATTTATTCTAAACAAGACCAGAGCAGGTAAGTTCGTGGTCAAAGGGGGATAATTTTGATTTTTGTGTGGTCTTTGGTAGATTTAATGCTTCCGATTCCAAAGACTTGGATCAGACTCGGGGATATTTTACTTCATGGAATTGGCTAGTAATCAATTTTATGTTAAAAGCTGTAAGGGGTTCTTTTACATACTTTTGCACGTGATGCATGGTGTCTTTACAAATATTAGTTGTCCATTTATGAGTGCATTTAAAACCCTTCATCTTTGATCCCAGCTTTTTAAATGTAGTGTTGTCGACTTAATGATCTATGTCCTTAAAATAATAATACCTAAAGAAATTGCTCAACTGGTTATAACTGCAGTGAAGTGATTGAACTTTCGTGTACATAAAAATTCCCTACATAGTTCAGTCCTTCTACTCTAGATTCTAATTGGTATGTCCTGTCTTACTTGAACGAGTACTGGTAATATTGAATAGGACACCGACCTAATGGTGCATTGACTACAGTATGATGAATATTATTGGTCTTTCTATGCACTCACTCAATGAGGGTAAGGGTGGAAGCATCCTTCAAGTACTACTTCAAAACAGCACCAACATACCAGAGAAAGAGGACTGGGGTCAGGTCTCTTTCAAACAGATCGTAAAGAAGATGGTACGTTTGATCAACAATACAGACCAGTAGCTTTTGTGAGCAAACCCCTTTCTTCAACACATGAAAACTAAGCCAACATAGAACGTGAGATGTTAGATGAGATGTTAGCATTTAGTAACAATAAATAATGCAGAATTTATTCTAAACAAGACCAGAGCAGGTAAGTTCGTGGTCAAAGGGGGATAATTTTGATTTTTGTGTGGTCTTTGGTAGATTTAATGCTTCCGATTCCAAAGACTTGGATCAGACTCGGGGATATTTTACTTCATGGAATTGGCTAGTAATCAATTTTATGTTAAAAGCTGTAAGGGGTTCTTTTACATACTTTTGCACGTGATGCATGGTGTCTTTACAAATATTAGTTGTCCATTTATGAGTGCATTTAAAACCCTTCATCTTTGATCCCAGCTTTTTAAATGTAGTGTTGTCGACTTAATGATCTATGTCCTTAAAATAATAATACCTAAAGAAATTGCTCAACTGGTTATAACTGCAGTGAAGTGATTGAACTTTCGTGTACATAAAAATTCCCTACATAGTTCAGTCCTTCTACTCTAGATTCTAATTGGTATGTCCTGTCTTACTTGAACGAGTACTGGTAATATTGAATAGGACACCGACCTAATGGTGCATTGACTACAGTATGATGAATATTATTGGTCTTTCTATGCACTCACTCAATGAGGGTAAGGGTGGAAGCATCTTTCAAGTACTACTTCAAAACAGCACCAACATACCAGAGAAAGAGGACTGGGGTCAGGTCTCTTTCAAACAGATCGTAAAGAAGATGGTACGTTTGATCAACAATACAGACCAGTAGCTTTTGTGAGCAAACCCCTTTCTTCAACACATGAAAACTAAGCCAACATAGAACGTGAGATGTTAGATGAGATGTTAGCATTTAGTAACAATAAATAATGCAGAATTTATTCTAAACAAGAGCAGAGCAGGTAAGTTCGTGGTCAAAGGGGGATAATTTTGATTTTTGTGTGGTCTTTGGTAGATTTAATGCTTCCGATTCCAAAGACTTGGATCAGACTCGGGGATATTTTACTTCATGGAATTGGCTAGTAATCAATTTTATGTTAAAAGCTGTAAGGGGTTCTTTTACATACTTTTGCACGTGATGCATGGTGTCTTTACAAATATTAGTTGTCCATTTATGAGTGCATTTAAAACCCTTCATCTTTGATCCCAGCTTTTTAAATGTAGTGTTGTCGACTTAATGATCTATGTCCTTAAAATAATAATACCTAAAGAAATTGCTCAACTGGTTATAACTGCAGTGAAGTGATTGAACTTTCGTGTACATAAAAATTTCCTACATAGTTCAGTCCTTCTACTCTAGATTCTAATTGGTATGTCCTGTCTTACTTGAACGAGTACTGGTAATATTGAATAGGACACCGACCTAATGGTGCATTGACTACAGTATGATGAATATTATTGGTCTTTCTATGCACTCACTCAATGAGGGTAAGGGTGGAAGCATCCTTCAAGTACTACTTCAAAACAGCACCAACATACCAGAGAAAGAGGACTGGGGTCAGGTCTCTTTCAAACAGATCGTAAAGAAGATGGTACGTTTGATCAACAATA
The DNA here is from genome assembly GCA_029955415.1 of Lottia scabra. Taxonomy (NCBI): domain Eukaryota; kingdom Metazoa; phylum Mollusca; class Gastropoda; family Lottiidae; genus Lottia; species Lottia scabra. Next base: position 3,362,478 of record JARJEI010000023.1, on the reverse strand, counting down.
CAGACCAGTAGCTTTTGTGAGCAAACCCCTTTCTTCAAAACATGAAAACTAAGCCAACATAGAACGTGAGATGTTAGATGAGATGTTAGCATTTAGTAACAATAAATAATGCAGAATTTATTCTAAACAAGACCAGAGCAGGTAAGTTCGTGGTCAAAGGGGGATAATTTTGATTTTTGTGTGGTCTTTGGTAGATTTAATGCTTCCGATTCCAAAGACTTGGATCAGACTCGGGGATATTTTACTTCATGGAATTGGCTAGTAATCAATTTTATGTTAAAAGCTGTAAGGGGTTCTTTTACATACTTTTGCACGTGATGCATGGTGTCTTTACAAATATTAGTTGTCCATTTATGAGTGCATTTAAAACCCTTCATCTTTGATCCCAGCTTTTTAAATGTAGTGTTGTCGACTTAATGATCTATGTCCTTAAAATAATAATACCTAAAGAAATTGCTCAACTGGTTATAACTGCAGTGAAGTGATTGAACTTTCGTGTACATAAAAATTCCCTACATAGTTCAGTCCTTCTACTCTAGATTCTAATTGGTATGTCCTGTCTTACTTGAACGAGTACTGGTAATATTGAATAGGACACCGACCTAATGGTGCATTGACTACAGTATGATGAATATTATTGGTCTTTCTATGCACTCACTCAATGAGGGTAAGGGTGGAAGCATCCTTCAAGTACTACTTCAAAACAGCACCAACATACCTGAGAAAGAGGACTGGGGTAAGGTCTCTTTCAAACAGATCGTAAAGAAGATGGTACGTTTGATCAACAATACAGACCAGTAGCTTTTGTGAGCAAACCCCTTTCTTCAACACATGAAAACTAAGCCAACATAGAACGTGAGATGTTAGATGAGATGTTAGCAATAAATAATGCAGAATTTATTCTAAACAAGACCAGAGCAGGTAAGTTCGTGGTCAAAGGGGGATAATTTTGATTTTTGTGTGGTCTTTGGTAGATTTAATGCTTCCGATTCCAAAGACTTGGATCAGACTCGGGGATATTTTACTTCATGGAATTGGCTAGTAATCAATTTTATGTTAAAAGCTGTAAGGGGTTCTTTGACATACTTTTGCACGTGATGCATGGTGTCTTTACAAATATTAGTTGTCCATTTATGAGTGCATTTAAAACCCTTCATCTTTGATCCCAGCTTTTTAAATGTAGTGTTGTCGACTTAATGATCTATGTCCTTAAAATAATAATACCTAAAGAAATTGCTCAACTGGTTATAACTGCAGTGAAGTGATTGAACTTTCGTGTACATAAAAATTCCCTACATAGTTCAGTCCTTCTACTCTAGATTCTAATTGGTATGTCCTGTCTTACTTGAACGAGTACTGGTAATATTGAATAGGACACCGACCTAATGGTGCATTGACTACAGTATGATGAATATTATTGGTCTTTCTATGCACTCACTCAATGAGGGTAAGGGTGGAAGCATCCTTCAAGTACTACTTCAAAACAGCACCAACATACCAGAGAAAGAGGACTGGGGTCAGGTCTCTTTCAAACAGATCGTAAAGAAGATGGTACGTTTGATCAACAATACAGACCAGTAGCTTTTGTGAGCAAACCCCTTTCTTCAACACATGAAAACTAAGCCAACATAGAACGTGAGATGTTAGATGAGATGTTAGCATTTAGTAACAATAAATAATGCAGAATTTATTCTAAACAAGACCAGAGCAGGTAAGTTCGTGGTCAAAGGGGGATAATTTTGATTTTTGTGTGGTCTTTGGTAGATTTAATGCTTCCGATTCCAAAGACTTGGATCAGACTCGGGGATATTTTACTTCATGGAATTGGCTAGTAATCAATTTTATGTTAAAAGCTGTAAGGGGTTCTTTTACATACTTTTGCACGTGATGCATGGTGTCTTTACAAATATTAGTTGTCCATTTATGAGTGCATTTAAAACCCTTCATCTTTGATCCCAGCTTTTTAAATGTAGTGTTGTCGACTTAATGATCTATGTCCTTAAAATAATAATACCTAAAGAAATTGCTCAACTGGTTATAACTGCAGTGAAGTGATTGAACTTTCGTGTACATAAAAATTCCCTACATAGTTCAGTCCTTCTACTCTAGATTCTAATTGGTATGTCCTGTCTTACTTGAACGAGTACTGGTAATATTGAATAGGACACCGACCTAATGGTGCATTGACTACAGTATGATGAATATTATTGGTCTTTCTATGCACTCACTCAATGAGGGTAAGGGTGGAAGCATCCTTCAAGTACTACTTCAAAACAGCACCAACATACCAGAGAAAGAGGACTGGGGTCAGGTCTCTTTCAAACAGATCGTAAAGAAGATGGTACGTTTGATCAACAATACAGACCAGTAGCTTTTGTGAGCAAACCCCTTTCTTCAACACATGAAAACTAAGCCAACATAGAACGTGAGATGTTAGATGAGATGTTAGCATTTAGTAACAATAAATAATGCAGAATTTATTCTAAACAAGACCAGAGCAGGTAAGTTCGTGGTCAAAGGGGGATAATTTTGATTTTTGTGTGGTCTTTGGTAGATTTAATGCTTCCGATTCCAAAGACTTGGATCAGACTCGGGGATATTTTACTTCATGGAATTGGCTAGTAATCAATTTTATGTTAAAAGCTGTAAGGGGTTCTTTTACATACTTTTGCACGTGATGCATGGTGTCTTTACAAATATTAGTTGTCCATTTATGAGTGCATTTAAAACCCTTCATCTTTGATCCCAGCTTTTTAAATGTAGTGTTGTCGACTTAATGATCTATGTCCTTAAAATAATAATACCTAAAGAAATTGCTCAACTGGTTATAACTGCAGTGAAGTGATTGAACTTTCGTGTACATAAAAATTCCCTACATAGTTCAGTCCTTCTACTCTAGATTCTAATTGGTATGTCCTGTCTTACTTGAACGAGTACTGGTAATATTGAATAGGACACCGACCTAATGGTGCATTGACTACAGTATGATGAATATTATTGGTCTTTCTATGCACTCACTCAATGAGGGTAAGGGTGGAAGCATCCTTCAAGTACTACTTCAAAACAGCACCAACATACCAGAGAAAGAGGACTGGGGTCAGGTCTCTTTCAAACAGATCGTAAAGAAGATGGTACGTTTGATCAACAATACAGACCAGTAGCTTTTGTGAGCAAACCCCTTTCTTCAACACATGAAAACTAAGCCATCATAGAACGTGAGATGTTAGATGAGATGTTAGCATTTAGTAACAATAAATAATGCAGAATTTATTCTAAACAAGACCAGAGCAGGTAAGTTCGTGGTCAAAGGGGGATAATTTTGATTTTTGTGTGGTCTTTGGTAGATTTAATGCTTCCGATTCCAAAGACTTGGATCAGACTCGGGGATATTTTACTTCATGGAATTGGCTAGTAATCAATTTTATGTTAAAAGCTGTAAGGGGTTCTTTTACATACTTTTGCACGTGATGCATGGTGTCTTTACAAATATTAGTTGTCCATTTATGAGTGCATTTAAAACCCTTCATCTTTGATCCCAGCTTTTTAAATGTAGTGTTGTCGACTTAATGATCTATGTCCTTAAAATAATAATACCTAAAGAAATTGCTCAACTGGTTATAACTGCAGTGAAGTGATTGAACTTTCGTGTACATAAAAATTCCCTACATAGTTCAGTCCTTCTACTCTAGATTCTAATTGGTATGTCCTGTCTTACTTGAACGAGTACTGGTAATATTGAATAGGACACCGACCTAATGGTGCATTGACTACAGTATGATGAATATTATTGGTCTTTCTATGCACTCACTCAATGAGGGTAAGGGTGGAAGCATCCTTCAAGTACTACTTCAAAACAGCACCAACATACCAGAGAAAGAGGACTGGGGTCAGGTCTCTTTCAAACAGATCGTAAAGAAGATGGTACGTTTGATCAACAATACAGACCAGTAGCTTTTGTGAGCAAACCCCTTTCTTCAACACATGAAAACTAAGCCAACATAGAACGTGAGATGTTAGATGAGATGTTAGCATTTAGTAACAATAAATAATGCAGAATTTATTCTAAACAAGACCAGAGCAGGTAAGTTCGTGGTCAAAGGGGGATAATTTTGATTTTTGTGTGGTCTTTGGTAGATTTAATGCTTCCGATTCCAAAGACTTGGATCAGACTCGGGGATATTTTACTTCATGGAATTGGCTAGTAATCAATTTTATGTTAAAAGCTGTAAGGGGTTCTTTTACATACTTTTGCACGTGATGCATGGTGTCTTTACAAATATTAGTTGTCCATTTATGAGTGCATTTAAAACCCTTCATCTTTGATCCCAGCTTTTTAAATGTAGTGTTGTCGACTTAATGATCTATGTCCTTAAAATAATAATACCTAAAGAAATTGCTCAACTGGTTATAACTGCAGTGAAGTGATTGAACTTTCGTGTACATAAAAATTCCCTACATAGTTCAGTCCTTCTACTCTAGATTCTAATTGGTATGTCCTGTCTTACTTGAACGAGTACTGGTAATATTGAATAGGACACCGACCTAATGGTGCATTGACTACAGTATGATGAATATTATTGGTCTTTCTATGCACTCACTCAATGAGGGTAAGGGTGGAAGCATCCTTCAAGTACTACTTCAAAACAGCACCAACATACCAGAGAAAGAGGACTGGGGTCAGGTCTCTTTCAAACGGATCGTAAAGAAGATGGTACGTTTGATCAACAATACAGACCAGTAGCTTTTGTGAGCAAACCCCTTTCTTCAACACATGAAAACTAAGCCAACATAGAACGTGAGATGTTAGATGAGATGTTAGCAATAAATAATGCAGAATTTATTCTAAACAAGAGCAGAGCAGGTAAGTTCGTGGTCAAAGGGGGATAATTTTGATTTTTGTGTGGTCTTTGGTAGATTTAATGCTTCCGATTCCAAAGACTTGGATCAGACTCGGGGATATTTTACTTCATGGAATTGGCTAGTAATCAATTTTATGTTAAAAGCTGTAAGGGGTTCTTTTACATACTTTTGCACGTGATGCATGGTGTCTTTACAAATATTAGTTGTCCATTTATGAGTGCATTTAAAACCCTTCATCTTTGATCCCAGCTTTTTAAATGTAGTGTTGTCGACTTAATGATCTATGTCCTTAAAATAATAATACCTAAAGAAATTGCTCAACTGGTTATAACTGCAGTGAAGTGATTGAACTTTCGTGTACATAAAAATTCCCTACATAGTTCAGTCCTTCTACTCTAGATTCTAATTGGTATGTCCTGTCTTACTTGAACGAGTACTGGTAATATTGAATAGGACACCGACCTAATGGTGCATTGACTACAGTATGATGAATATTATTGGTCTTTCTATGCACTCACTCAATGAGGGTAAGGGTGGAAGCATCCTTCAAGTACTACTTCAAAACAGCACCAACATACCAGAGAAAGAGGACTGGGGTCAGGTCTCTTTCAAACAGATCGTAAAGAAGATGGTACGTTTGATCAACAATACAGACCAGTAGCTTTTGTGAGCAAACCCCTTTCTTCAACACATGAAAACTAAGCCATCATAGAACGTGAGATGTTAGATGAGATGTTAGCATTTAGTAACAATAAATAATGCAGAATTTATTCTAAACAAGACCAGAGCAGGTAAGTTCGTGGTCAAAGGGGGATAATTTTGATTTTTGTGTGGTCTTTGGTAGATTTAATGCTTCCGATTCCAAAGATTTGGATCAGACTCGGGGATATTTTACTTCATGGAATTGGCTAGTAATCAATTTTATGTTAAAAGCTGTAAGGGGTTCTTTTACATACTTTTGCACGTGATGCATGGTGTCTTTACAAATATTAGTTGTCCATTTATGAGTGCATTTAAAACCCTTCATCTTTGATCCCAGCTTTTTAAATGTAGTGTTGTCGACTTAATGATCTATGTCCTTAAAATAATAATACCTAAAGAAATTGCTCAACTGGTTATAACTGCAGTGAAGTGATTGAACTTTCGTGTACATAAAAATTCCCTACATAGTTCAGTCCTTCTACTCTAGATTCTAATTGGTATGTCCTGTCTTACTTGAACGAGTACTGGTAATATTGAATAGGACACCGACCTAATGGTGCATTGACTACAGTATGATGAATATTATTGGTCTTTCTATGCACTCACTCAATGAGGGTAAGGGTGGAAGCATCCTTCAAGTACTACTTCAAAACAGCACCAACATACCAGAGAAAGAGGACTGGGGTCAGGTCTCTTTCAAACAGATCGTAAAGAAGATGGTACGTTTGATCAACAATACAGACCAGTAGCTTTTGTGAGCAAACCCCTTTCTTCAACACATGAAAACTAAGCCAACATAGAACGTGAGATGTTAGATGAGATGTTAGCATTTAGTAACAATAAATAATGCAGAATTTATTCTAAACAAGACCAGAGCAGGTAAGTTCGTGGTCAAAGGGGGATAATTTTGATTTTTGTGTGGTCTTTGGTAGATTTAATGCTTCCGATTCCAAAGACTTGGATCAGACTCGGGGATATTTTACTTCATGGAATTGGCTAGTAATCAATTTTATGTTAAAAGCTGTAAGGGGTTCTTTTACATACTTTTGCACGTGATGCATGGTGTCTTTACAAATATTAGTTGTCCATTTATGAGTGCATTTAAAACCCTTCATCTTTGATCCCAGCTTTTTAAATGTAGTGTTGTCGACTTAATGATCTATGTCCTTAAAATAATAATACCTAAAGAAATTGCTCAACTGGTTATAACTGCAGTGAAGTGATTGAACTTTCGTGTACATAAAAATTCCCTACATAGTTCAGTCCTTCTACTCTAGATTCTAATTGGTATGTCCTGTCTTACTTGAACGAGTACTGGTAATATTGAATAGGACACCGACCTAATGGTGCATTGACTACAGTATGATGAATATTATTGGTCTTTCTATGCACTCACTCAATGAGGGTAAGGGTGGAAGCATCCTTCAAGTACTACTTCAAAACAGCACCAACATACCAGAGAAAGAGGACTGGGGTCAGGTCTCTTTCAAACAAATCGTAAAGAAGATGGTACGTTTGATCAACAATACAGACCAGTAGCTTTTGTGAGCAAACCCCTTTCTTCAACACATGAAAACTAAGCCAACATAGAACGTGAGATGTTAGATGAGATGTTAGCATTTAGTAACAATAAATAATGCAGAATTTATTCTAAACAAGACTAGAGCAGGTAAGTTCGTGGTCAAAGGGGGATAATTTTGATTTTTGTGTGGTCTTTGGTAGATTTAATGCTTCCGATTCCAAAGACTTGGATCAGACTCGGGGATATTTTACTTCATGGAATTGGCTAGTAATCAATTTTATGTTAAAAGCTGTAAGGGGTTCTTTTACATACTTTTGCACGTGATGCATGGTGTCTTTACAAATATTAGTTGTCCATTTATGAGTGCATTTAAAACCCTTCATCTTTGATCCCAGCTTTTTAAATGTAGTGTTGTCGACTTAATGATCTATGTCCTTAAAATAATAATACCTAAAGAAATTGCTCAACTGGTTATAACTGCAGTGAAGTGATTGAACTTTCGTGTACATAAAAATTCCCTACATAGTTCAGTCCTTCTACTCTAGATTCTAATTGGTATGTCCTGTCTTACTTGAACGAGTACTGGTAATATTGAATAGGACACCGACCTAATGGTGCATTGACTACAGTATGATGAATATTATTGGTCTTTCTATGCACTCACTCAATGAGGGTAAGGGTGGAAGCATCCTTCAAGTACTACTTCAAAACAGCACCAACATACCAGAGAAAGAGGACTGGGGTCAGGTCTCTTTCAAACAGATCGTAAAGAAGATGGTACGTTTGATCAACAATACAGACCAGTAGCTTTTGTGAGCAAACCCCTTTCTTCAACACATGAAAACTAAGCCAACATAGAACGTGAGATGTTAGATGAGATGTTAGCATTTAGTAACAATAAATAATGCAGAATTTATTCTAAACAAGACCAGAGCAGGTAAGTTCGTGGTCAAAGGGGGATAATTTTGATTTTTGTGTGGTCTTTGGTAGATTTAATGCTTCCGATTCCAAAGACTTGGATCAGACTCGGGGATATTTTACTTCATGGAATTGGCTAGTAATCAATTTTATGTTAAAAGCTGTAAGGGGTTCTTTTACATACTTTTGCACGTGATGCATGGTGTCTTTACAAATATTAGTTGTCCATTTATGAGTGCATTTAAAACCCTTCATCTTTGATCCCAGCTTTTTAAATGTAGTGTTGTCGACTTAATGATCTATGTCCTTAAAATAATAATACCTAAAGAAATTGCTCAACTGGTTATAACTGCAGTGAAGTGATTGAACTTTCGTGTACATAAAAATTCCCTACATAGTTCAGTCCTTCTACTCTAGATTCTAATTGGTATGTCCTGTCTTACTTGAACGAGTACTGGTAATATTGAATAGGACACCGACCTAATGGTGCATTGACTACAGTATGATGAATATTATTGGTCTTTCTATGCACTCACTCAATGAGGGTAAGGGTGGAAGCATCCTTCAAGTACTACTTCAAAACAGCACCAACATACCAGAGAAAGAGGACTGGGGTCAGGTCTCTTTCAAACAGATCGTAAAGAAGATGGTACGTTTGATCAACAATACAGACCAGTAGCTTTTGTGAGCAAACCCCTTTCTTCAACACATGAAAACTAAGCCAACATAGAACGTGAGATGTTAGATGAGATGTTAGCATTTAGTAACAATAAATAATGCAGAATTTATTCTAAACAAGACCAGAGCAGGTAAGTTCGTGGTCAAAGGGGGATAATTTTGATTTTTGTGTGGTCTTTGGTAGATTTAATGCTTCCGATTCCAAAGACTTGGATCAGACTCGGGGATATTTTACTTCATGGAATTGGCTAGTAATCAATTTTATGTTAAAAGCTGTAAGGGGTTCTTTTACATACTTTTGCACGTGATGCATGGTGTCTTTACAAATATTAGTTGTCCATTTATGAGTGCATTTAAAACCCTTCATCTTTGATCCCAGCTTTTTAAATGTAGTGTTGTCGACTTAATGATCTATGTCCTTAAAATAATAATACCTAAAGAAATTGCTCAACTGGTTATAACTGCAGTGAAGTGATTGAACTTTCGTGTACATAAAAATTCCCTACATAGTTCAGTCCTTCTACTCTAGATTCTAATTGGTATGTCCTGTCTTACTTGAACGAGTACTGGTAATATTGAATAGGACACCGACCTAATGGTGCATTGACTACAGTATGATGAATATTATTGGTCTTTCTATGCACTCACTCAATGAGGGTAAGGGTGGAAGCATCCTTCAAGTACTACTTCAAAACAGCACCAACATACCAGAGAAAGAGGACTGGGGTCAGGTCTCTTTCAAACAGATCGTAAAGAAGATGGTACGTTTGATCAACAATACAGACCAGTAGCTTTTGTGAGCAAACCCCTTTCTTCAACACATGAAAACTAAGCCAACATAGAACGTGAGATGTTAGATGAGATGTTAGCATTTAGTAACAATAAATAATGCAGAATTTATTCTAAACAAGACCAGAGCAGGTAAGTTCGTGGTCAAAGGGGGATAATTTTGATTTTTGTGTGGTCTTTGGTAGATTTAATGCTTCCGATTCCAAAGACTTGGATCAGACTCGGGGATATTTTACTTCATGGAATTGGCTAGTAATCAATTTTATGTTAAAAGCTGTAAGGGGTTCTTTTACATACTTTTGCACGTGATGCATGGTGTCTTTACAAATATTAGTTGTCCATTTATGAGTGCATTTAAAACCCTTCATCTTTGATCCCAGCTTTTTAAATGTAGTGTTGTCGACTTAATGATCTATGTCCTTAAAATAATAATACCTAAAGAAATTGCTCAACTGGTTATAACTGCAGTGAAGTGATTGAACTTTCGTGTACATAAAAATTCCCTACATAGTTCAGTCCTTCTACTCTAGATTCTAATTGGTATGTCCTGTCTTACTTGAACGAGTACTGGTAATATTGAATAGGACACCGACCTAATGGTGCATTGACTACAGTATGATGAATATTATTGGTCTTTCTATGCACTCACTCAATGAGGGTAAGGGTGGAAGCATCCTTCAAGTACTACTTCAAAACAGCACCAACATACCAGAGAAAGAGGACTGGGGTCAGGTCTCTTTCAAACAGATCGTAAAGAAGATGGTACGTTTGATCAACAATACAGACCAGTAGCTTTTGTGAGCAAACCCCTTTCTTCAACACATGAAAACTAAGCCAACATAGAACGTGAGATGTTAGATGAGATGTTAGCATTTAGTAACAATAAATAATGCAGAATTTATTCTAAACAAGACCAGAGCAGGTAAGTTCGTGGTCAAAGGGGGATAATTTTGATTTTTGTGTGGTCTTTGGTGGATTTAATGCTTCCGATTCCAAAGACTTGGATCAGACTCGGGGATATTTTACTTCATGGAATTGGCTAGTAATCAATTTTATGTTAAAAGCTGTAAGGGGTTCTTTTACATACTTTTGCACGTGATGCATGGTGTCTTTACAAATATTAGTTGTCCATTTATGAGTGCATTTAAAACCCTTCATCTTTGATCCCAGCTTTTTAAATGTAGTGTTGTCGACTTAATGATCTATGTCCTTAAAATAATAATACCTAAAGAAATTGCTCAACTGGTTATAACTGCAGTGAAGTGATTGAACTTTCGTGTACATAAAAATTCCCTACATAGTTCAGTCCTTCTACTCTAGATTCTAATTGGTATGTCCTGTCTTACTTGAACGAGTACTGGTAATATTGAATAGGACACCGACCTAATGGTGCATTGACTACAGTATGATGAATATTATTGGTCTTTCTATGCACTCACTCAATGAGGGTAAGGGTGGAAGCATCCTTCAAGTACTACTTCAAAACAGCACCAACATACCAGAGAAAGAGGACTGGGGTCAGGTCTCTTTCAAACAGATCGTAAAGAAGATGGTACGTTTGATCAACAATACAGACCAGTAGCTTTTGTGAGCAAACCCCTTTCTTCAACACATGAAAACTAAGCCAACATAGAACGTGAGATGTTAGATGAGATGTTAGCATTTAGTAACAATAAATAATGCAGAATTTATTCTAAACAAGAGCAGAGCAGGTAAGTTCGTGGTCAAAGGGGGATAATTTTGATTTTTGTGTGGTCTTTGGTAGATTTAATGCTTCCGATTCCAAAGACTTGGATCAGACTCGGGGATATTTTTCTTCATGGAATTGGCTAGTAATCAATTTTATGTTAAAAGCTGTAAGGGGTTCTTTTACATACTTTTGCACGTGATGCATGGTGTCTTTACAAATATTAGTTGTCCATTTATGAGTGCATTTAAAACCCTTCATCTTTGATCCCAGCTTTTTAAATGTAGTGTTGTCGACTTAATGATCTATGTCCTTAAAATAATAATACCTAAAGAAATTGCTCAACTGGTTATAACTGCAGTGAAGTGATTGAACTTTCGTGTACATAAAAATTCCCTACATAGTTCAGTCCTTCTACTCTAGATTCTAATTGGTATGTCCTGTCTTACTTGAACGAGTACTGGTAATATTGAATAGGACACCGACCTAATGGTGCATTGACTACAGTATGATGAATATTATTGGTCTTTCTATGCACTCACTCAATGAGGGTAAGGGTGGAAGCATCCTTCAAGTACTACTTCAAAACAGCACCAACATACCAGAGAAAGAGGACTGGGGTCAGGTCTCTTTCAAACAGATCGTAAAGAAGATGGTACGTTTGATCAACAATACAGACCAGTAGCTTTTGTGAGCAAACCCCTTTCTTCAACACATGAAAACTAAGCCAACATAGAACGTGAGATGTTAGATGAGATGTTAGCATTTAGTAACAATAAATAATGCAGAATTTATTCTAAACAAGACCAGAGCAGGTAAGTTCGTGGTCAAAGGGGGATAATTTTGATTTTTGTGTGGTCTTTGGTAGATTTAATGCTTCCGATTCCAAAGACTTGGATCAGACTCGGGGATATTTTACTTCATGGAATTGGCTAGTAATCAATTTTATGTTAAAAGCTGTAAGGGGTTCTTTTACATACTTTTGCACGTGATGCATGGTGTCTTTACAAATATTAGTTGTCCATTTATGAGTGCATTTAAAACCCTTCATCTTTGATCCCAGCTTTTTAAATGTAGTGTTGTCGACTTAATGATCTATGTCCTTAAAATAATAATACCTAAAGAAATTGCTCAACTGGTTATAACTGCAGTGAAGTGATTGAACTTTCGTGTACATAAAAATTCCCTACATAGTTCAGTCCTTCTACTCTAGATTCTAATTGGTATGTCCTGTCTTACTTGAACGAGTACTGGTAATATTGAATAGGACACCGACCTAATGGTGCATTGACTACAGTATGATGAATATTATTGGTCTTTCTATGCACTCACTCAATGAGGGTAAGGGTGGAAGCATCCTTCAAGTACTACTTCAAAACAGCACCAACATACCAGAGAAAGAGGACTGGGGTCAGGTCTCTTTCAAACAGATCGTAAAGAAGATGGTACGTTTGATCAACAATACAGACCAGTAGCTTTTGTGAGCAAACCCCTTTCTTCAACACATGAAAACTAAGCCAACATAGAACGTGAGATGTTAGATGAGATGTTAGCATTTAGTAACAATAAATAATGCAGAATTTATTCTAAACAAGACCAGAGCAGGTAAGTTCGTGGTCAAAGGGGGATAATTTTGATTTTTGTGTGGTCTTTGGTAGATTTAATGCTTCCGATTCCAAAGACTTGGATCAGACTCGGGGATATTTTACTTCATGGAATTGGCTAGTAATCAATTTTATGTTAAAAGCTGTAAGGGGTTCTTTTACATACTTTTGCACGTGATGCATGGTGTCTTTACAAATATTAGTTGTCCATTTATGAGTGCATTTAAAACCCTTCATCTTTGATCCCAGCTTTTTAAATGTAGTGTTGTCGACTTAATGATCTATGTCCTTAAAATAATAATACCTAAAGAAATTGCTCAACTGGTTATAACTGCAGTGAAGTGATTGAACTTTCGTGTACATAAAAATTCCCTACATAGTTCAGTCCTTCTACTCTAGATTCTAATTGGTATGTCCTGTCTTACTTGAACGAGTACTGGTAATATTGAATAGGACACCGACCTAATGGTGCATTGACTACAGTATGATGAATATTATTGGTCTTTCTATGCACTCACTCAATGAGGGTAAGGGTGGAAGCATCCTTCAAGTACTACTTCAAAACAGCACCAACATACCAGAGAAAGAGGACTGGGGTCAGGTCTCTTTCAAACAGATCGTAAAGAAGATGGTACGTTTGATCAACAATACAGACCAGTAGCTTTTGTGAGCAAACCCATTTCTTCAACACATGAAAACTAAGCCAACATAGAACGTGAGATGTTAGATGAGATGTTAGCATTTAGTAACAATAAATAATGCAGAATTTATTCTAAACAAGAGCAGAGCAGGTAAGTTCGTGGTCAAAGGGGGATAATTTTGATTTTTGTGTGGTCTTTGGTAGATTTAATGCTTCCGATTCCAAAGACTTGGATCAGACTCGGGGATATTTTACTTCATGGAATTGGCTAGTAATCAATTTTATGTTAAAAGCTGTAAGGGGTTCTTTTACATACTTTTGCACGTGATGCATGGTGTCTTTACAAATATTAGTTGTCCATTTATGAGTGCATTTAAAACCCTTCATCTTTGATCCCAGCTTTTTAAATGTAGTGTTGTCGACTTAATGATCTATGTCCTTAAAATAATAATACCTAAAGAAATTGCTCAACTGGTTATAACTGCAGTGAAGTGATTGAACTTTCGTGTACATAAAAATTCCCTACATAGTTCAGTCCTTCTACTCTAGATTCTAATTGGTATGTCCTGTCTTACTTGAACGAGTACTGGTAATATTGAATAGGACACCGACCTAATGGTGCATTGACTACAGTATGATGAATATTATTGGTCTTTCTATGCACTCACTCAATGAGGGTAAGGGTGGAAGCATCCTTCAAGTACTACTTCAAAACAGCACCAACATACCAGAGAAAGAGGACTGGGGTCAGGTCTCTTTCAAACAGATCGTAAAGAAGATGGTACGTTTGATCAACAATACAGACCAGTAGCTTTTGTGAGCAAACCCCTTTCTTCAACACATGAAAACTAAGCCAACATAGAACGTGAGATGTTAGATGAGATGTTAGCATTTAGTAACAATAAATAATGCAGAATTTATTCTAAACAAGACCAGAGCAGGTAAGTTCGTGGTCAAAGGGGGATAATTTTGATTTTTGTGTGGTCTTTGGTAGATTTAATGCTTCCGATTCCAAAGACTTGGATCAGACTCGGGGATATTTTACTTCATGGAATTGGCTAGTAATCAATTTTATGTTAAAAGCTGTAAGGGGTTCTTTTACATACTTTTGCACGTGATGCATGGTGTCTTTACAAATAATAGTTGTCCATTTATGAGTGCATTTAAAACCCTTCATCTTTGATCCCAGCTTATTAAATGTAGTGTTGTCGACTTAATGATCTATGTCCTTAAAATAATAATACCTAAAGAAATTGCTCAACTGGTTATAACTGCAGTGAAGTGATTGAACTTTCGTGTACATAAAAATTCCCTACATAGTTCAGTCCTTCTACTCTAGATTCTAATTGGTATGTCCTGTCTTACTTGAACGAGTACTGGTAATATTGAATAGGACACCGACCTAATGGTGCATTGACTACAGTATGATGAATATTATTGGTCTTTCTATGCACTCACTCAATGAGGGTAAGGGTGGAAGCATCCTTCAAGTACTACTTCAAAACAGCACCAACATACCAGAGAAAGAGGACTGGGGTCAGGTCTCTTTCAAACAGATCGTAAAGAAGATGGTACGTTTGATCAACAATACAGACCAGTAGCTTTTGTGAGCAAACCCCTTTCTTCAACACATGAAAACTAAGCCAACATAGAACGTGAGATGTTAGATGAGATGTTAGCATTTAGTAACAATAAATAATGCAGAATTTATTCTAAACAAGACCAGAGCAGGTAAGTTCGTGGTCAAAGGGGGATAATTTTGATTTTTGTGTGGTCTTTGGTAGATTTAATGCTTCCGATTCCAAAGACTTGGATCAGACTCGGGGATATTTTACTTCATGGAATTGGCTAGTAATCAATTTTATGTTAAAAGCTGTAAGGGGTTCTTTTACATACTTTTGCACGTGATGCATGGTGTCTTTACAAATAATAGTTGTCCATTTATGAGTGCATTTAAAACCCTTCATCTTTGATCCCAGCTTTTTAAATGTAGTGTTGTCGACTTAATGATCTATGTCCTTAAAATAATAATACCTAAAGAAATTGCTCAACTGGTTATAACTGCAGTGAAGTGATTGAACTTTCGTGTACATAAAAATTCCCTACATAGTTCAGTCCTTCTACTCTAGATTCTAATTGGTATGTCCTGTCTTACTTGAACGAGTACTGGTAATATTGAATAGGACACCGACCTAATGGTGCATTGACTACAGTATGATGAATATTATTGGTCTTTCTATGCACTCACTCAATGAGGGTAAGGGTGGAAGCATCCTTCAAGTACTACTTCAAAACAGCACCAACATACCAGAGAAAGAGGACTGGGGTCAGGTCTCTTTCAAACAGATCGTAAAGAAGATGGTACGTTTGATCAACAATACAGACCAGTAGCTTTTGTGAGCAAACCCCTTTCTTCAACACATGAAAACTAAGCCAACATAGAACGTGAGATGTTAGATGAGATGTTAGCATTTAGTAACAATAAATAATGCAGAATTTATTCTAAACAAGAGCAGAGCAGGTAAGTTCGTGGTCAAAGGGGGATAATTTTGATTTTTGTGTGGTCTTTGGTAGATTAAATGCTTCCGATTCCAAAGACTTGGATCAGACTCGGGGATATTTTACTTCATGGAATTGGCTAGTAATCAATTTTATGTTAAAAGCTGTAAGGGGTTCTTTTACATACTTTTGCACGTGATGCATGGTGTCTTTACAAATATTAGTTGTCCATTTATGAGTGCATTTAAAACCCTTCATCTTTGATCCCAGCTTATTAAATGTAGTGTTGTCGACTTAATGATCTATGTCCTTAAAATAATAATACCTAAAGAAATTGCTCAACTGGTTATAACTGCAGTGAAGTGATTGAACTTTCGTGTACATAAAAATTCCCTACATAGTTCAGCCCTTCTACTCTAGATTCTAATTGGTATGTCCTGTCTTACTTGAACGAGTACTGGTAATATTGAATAGGACACCGACCTAATGGTGCATTGACTACAGTATGATGAATATTATTGGTCTTTCTATGCACTCACTCAATGAGGGTAAGGGTGGAAGCATCCTTCAAGTACTACTTCAAAACAGCACCAACATACCAGAGAAAGAGGACTGGGGTCAGGTCTCTTTCAAACAGATCGTAAAGAAGATGGTACGTTTGATCAACAATACAGACCAGTAGCTTTTGTGAGCAAACCCCTTTCTTCAACACATGAAAACTAAGCCAACATAGAACGTGAGATGTTAGATGAGATGTTAGCATTTAGTAACAATAAATAATGCAGAATTTATTCTAAACAAGACCAGAGCAGGTAAGTTCGTGGTCAAAGGGGGATAATTTTGATTTTTGTGTGGTCTTTGGTAGATTTAATGCTTCCGATTCCAAAGACTTGGATCAGACTCGGGGATATTTTACTTCATGGAATTGGCTAGTAATCAATTTTATGTTAAAAGCTGTAAGGGGTTCTTTTACATACTTTTGCACGTGATGCATGGTGTCTTTACAAATATTAGTTGTCCATTTATGAGTGCATTTAAAACCCTTCATCTTTGATCCCAGCTTTTTAAATGTAGTGTTGTCGACTTAATGATCTATGTCCTTAAAATAATAATACCTAAAGAAATTGCTCAACTGGTTATAACTGCAGTGAAGTGATTGAACTTTCGTGTACATAAAAATTCCCTACATAGTTCAGTCCTTCTACTCTAGATTCTAATTGGTATGTCCTGTCTTACTTGAACGAGTACTGGTAATATTGAATAGGACACCGACCTAATGGTGCATTGACTACAGTATGATGAATATTATTGGTCTTTCTATGCACTCACTCAATGAGGGTAAGGGTGGAAGCATCCTTCAAGTACTACTTCAAAACAGCACCAACATACCAGAGAAAGAGGACTGGGGTCAGGTCTCTTTCAAACAGATCGTAAAGAAGATGGTACGTTTGATCAACAATACAGACCAGTAGCTTTTGTGAGCAAACCCCTTTCTTCAACACATGAAAACTAAGCCAACATAGAACGTGAGATGTTAGATGAGATGTTAGCATTTAGTAACAATAAATAATGCAGAATTTATTCTAAACAAGACCAGAGCAGGTAAGTTCGTGGTCAAAGGGGGATAATTTTGATTTTTGTGTGGTCTTTGGTAGATTTAATGCTTCCGATTCCAAAGACTTGGATCAGACTCGGGGATATTTTACTTCATGGAATTGGCTAGTAATCAATTTTATGTTAAAAGCTGTAAGGGGTTCTTTTACATACTTTTGCACGTGATGCATGGTGTCTTTACAAATATTAGTTGTCCATTTATGAGTGCATTTAAAACCCTTCATCTTTGATCCCAGCTTTTTAAATGTAGTGTTGTCGACTTAATGATCTATGTCCTTAAAATAATAATACCTAAAGAAATTGCTCAACTGGTTATAACTGCAGTGAAGTGATTGAACTTTCGTGTACATAAAAATTCCCTACATAGTTCAGTCCTTCTACTCTAGATTCTAATTGGTATGTCCTGTCTTACTTGAACGAGTACTGGTAATATTGAATAGGACACCGACCTAATGGTGCATTGACTACAGTATGATGAATATTATTGGTCTTTCTATGCACTCACTCAATGAGGGTAAGGGTGGAAGCATCCTTCAAGTACTACTTCAAAACAGCACCAACATACCAGAGAAAGAGGACTGGGGTCAGGTCTCTTTCAAACAGATCGTAAAGAAGATGGTACGTTTGATCAACAATACAGACCAGTAGCTTTTGTGAGCAAACCCCTTTCTTCAACACATGAAAACTAAGCCAACATAGAACGTGAGATGTTAGATGAGATGTTAGCATTTAGTAACAATAAATAATGCAAAATTTATTCTAAACAAGACCAGAGCAGGTAAGTTCGTGGTCAAAGGGGGATAATTTTGATTTTTTTGTGGTCTTTGGTGGATTTAATGCTTCCGATTCCAAAGACTTGGATCAGACTCGGGGATATTTTACTTCATGGAATTGGCTAGTAATCAATTTTATGTTAAAAGCTGTAAGGGGTTCTTTTACATACTTTTGCACGTGATGCATGGTGTCTTTACAAATATTAGTTGTCCATTTATGAGTGCATTTAAAACCCTTCATCTTTGATCCCAGCTTTTTAAATGTAGTGTTGTCGACTTAATGATCTATGTCCTTAAAATAATAATACCTAAAGAAATTGCTCAACTGGTTATAACTGCAGTGAAGTGATTGAACTTTCGTGTACATAAAAATTCCCTACATAGTTCAGTCCTTCTACTCTAGATTCTAATTGGTATGTCCTGTCTTACTTGAACGAGTACTGGTAATATTGAATAGGACACCGACCTAATGGTGCATTGACTACAGTATGATGAATATTATTGGTCTTTCTATGCACTCACTCAATGAGGGTAAGGGTGGAAGCATCCTTCAAGTACTACTTCAAAACAGCACCAACATACCAGAGAAAGAGGACTGGGGTCAGGTCTCTTTCAAACAGATCGTAAAGAAGATGGTACGTTTGATCAACAATACAGACCAGTAGCTTTTGTGAGCAAACCCCTTTCTTCAACACATGAAAACTAAGCCAACATAGAACGTGAGATGTTAGATGAGATGTTAGCATTTAGTAACAATAAATAATGCAGAATTTATTCTAAACAAGACCAGAGCAGGTAAGTTCGTGGTCAAAGGGGGATAATTTTGATTTTTGTGTGGTCTTTGGTAGATTTAATGCTTCCGATTCCAAAGACTTGGATCAGACTCGGGGATATTTTACTTCATGGAATTGGCTAGTAATCAATTTTATGTTAAAAGCTGTAAGGGGTTCTTTTACATACTTTTGCACGTGATGCATGGTGTCTTTACAAATATTAGTTGTCCATTTATGAGTGCATTTAAAACCCTTCATCTTTGATCCCAGCTTTTTAAATGTAGTGTTGTCGACTTAATGATCTATGTCCTTAAAATAATAATACCTAAAGAAATTGCTCAACTGGTTATAACTGCAGTGAAGTGATTGAACTTTCGTGTACATAAAAATTCCCTACATAGTTCAGTCCTTCTACTCTAGATTCTAATTGGTATGTCCTGTCTTACTTGAACGAGTACTGGTAATATTGAATAGGACACCGACCTAATGGTGCATTGACTACAGTATGATGAATATTATTGGTCTTTCTATGCACTCACTCAATGAGGGTAAGGGTGGAAGCATCCTTCAAGTACTACTTCAAAACAGCACCAACATACCAGAGAAAGAGGACTGGGGTCAGGTCTCTTTCAAACAGATCGTAAAGAAGATGGTACGTTTGATCAACAATACAGACCAGTAGCTTTTGTGAGCAAACCCCTTTCTTCAACACATGAAAACTAAGCCAACATAGAACGTGAGATGTTAGATGAGATGTTAGCATTTAGTAACAATAAATAATGCAGAATTTATTCTAAACAAGACCAGAGCAGGTAAGTTCGTGGTCAAAGGGGGATAATTTTGATTTTTGTGTGGTCTTTGGTAGATTTAATGCTTCCGATTCCAAAGACTTGGATCAGACTCGGGGATATTTTACTTCATGGAATTGGCTAGTAATCAATTTTATGTTAAAAGCTGTAAGGGGTTCTTTTACATACTTTTGCACGTGATGCATGGTGTCTTTACAAATATTAGTTGTCCATTTATGAGTGCATTTAAAACCCTTCATCTTTGATCCCAGCTTTTTAAATGTAGTGTTGTCGACTTAATGATCTATGTCCTTAAAATAATAATACCTAAAGAAATTGCTCAACTGGTTATAACTGCAGTGAAGTGATTGAACTTTCGTGTACATAAAAATTCCCTACATAGTTCAGTCCTTCTACTCTAGATTCTAATTGGTATGTCCTGTCTTACTTGAACGAGTACTGGTAATATTGAATAGGACACCGACCTAATGGTGCATTGACTACAGTATGATGAATATTATTGGTCTTTCTATGCACTCACTCAATGAGGGTAAGGGTGGAAGCATCCTTCAAGTACTACTTCAAAACAGCACCAACATACCAGAGAAAGAGGACTGGGGTCAGGTCTCTTTCAAACAGATCGTAAAGAAGATAGTACGTTTGATCAACAATACAGACCAGTAGCTTTTGTGAGCAAACCCCTTTCTTCAACACATGAAAACTAAGCCAACATAGAACGTGAGATGTTAGATGAGATGTTAGCATTTAGTAACAATAAATAATGCAGAATTTATTCTAAACAAGACCAGAGCAGGTAAGTTCGTGGTCAAAGGGGGATAATTTTGATTTTTGTGTGGTCTTTGGTAGATTTAATGCTTCCGATTCCAAAGACTTGGATCAGACTCGGGGATATTTTACTTCATGGAATTGGCTAGTAATCAATTTTATGTTAAAAGCTGTAAGGGGTTCTTTTACATACTTTTGCACGTGATGCATGGTGTCTTTACAAATATTAGTTGTCCATTTATGAGTGCATTTAAAACCCTTCATCTTTGATCCCAGCTTTTTAAATGTAGTGTTGTCGACTTAATGATCTATGTCCTTAAAATAATAATACCTAAAGAAATTGCTCAACTGGTTATAACTGCAGTGAAGTGATTGAACTTTCGTGTACATAAAAATTCCCTACATAGTTCAGTCCTTCTACTCTAGATTCTAATTGGTATGTCCTGTCTTACTTGAACGAGTACTGGTAATATTGAATAGGACACCGACCTAATGGTGCATTGACTACAGTATGATGAATATTATTGGTCTTTCTATGCACTCACTCAATGAGGGTAAGGGTGGAAGCATCCTTCAAGTACTACTTCAAAACAGCACCAACATACCAGAGAAAGAGGACTGGGGTCAGGTCTCTTTCAAACAGATCGTAAAGAAGATGGTACGTTTGATCAACAATACAGACCAGTAGCTTTTGTGAGCAAACCCCTTTCTTCAACACATGAAAACTAAGCCAACATAGAACGTGAGATGTTAGATGAGATGTTAGCATTTAGTAACAATAAATAATGCAGAATTTATTCTAAACAAGACCAGAGCAGGTAAGTTCGTGGTCAAAGGGGGATAATTTTGATTTTTGTGTGGTCTTTGGTAGATTTAATGCTTCCGATTCCAAAGACTTGGATCAGACTCGGGGATATTTTTACTTCATGGAATTGGCTAGTAATCAATTTTATGTTAAAAGCTGTAAGGGGTTCTTTTACATACTTTTGCACGTGATGCATGGTGTCTTTACAAATATTAGTTGTCCATTTATGAGTGCATTTAAAACCCTTCATCTTTGATCCCAGCTTTTTAAATGTAGTGTTGTCGACTTAATGATCTATGTCCTTAAAATAATAATACCTAAAGAAATTGCTCAACTGGTTATAACTGCAGTGAAGTGATTGAACTTTCGTGTACATAAAAATTCCCTACATAGTTCAGTCCTTCTACTCTAGATTCTAATTGGTATGTCCTGTCTTACTTGAACGAGTACTGGTAATATTGAATAGGACACCGACCTAATGGTGCATTGACTACAGTATGATGAATATTATTGGTCTTTCTATGCACTCACTCAATGAGGGTAAGGGTGGAAGCATCCTTCAAGTACTACTTCAAAACAGCACCAACATACCAGAGAAAGAGGACTGGGGTCAGGTCTCTTTCAAACAGATCGTAAAGAAGATGGTACGTTTGATCAACAATACAGACCAGTAGCTTTTGTGAGCAAACCCCTTTCTTCAACACATGAAAACTAAGCCAACATAGAACGTGAGATGTTAGATGAGATGTTAGCATTTAGTAACAATAAATAATGCAGAATTTATTCTAAACAAGACCAGAGCAGGTAAGTTCGTGGTCAAAGGGGGATAATTTTGATTTTTGTGTGGTCTTTGGTGGATTTAATGCTTCCGATTGCAAAGACTTGGATCAGACTCGGGGATATTTTACTTCATGGAATTGGCTAGTAATCAATTTTATGTTAAAAGCTGTAAGGGGTTCTTTTACATACTTTTGCACGTGATGCATGGTGTCTTTACAAATATTAGTTGTCCATTTATGAGTGCATTTAAAACCCTTCATCTTTGATCCCAGCTTTTTAAATGTAGTGTTGTCGACTTAATGATCTATGTCCTTAAAATAATAATACCTAAAGAAATTGCTCAACTGGTTATAACTGCAGTGAAGTGATTGAACTTTCGTGTACATAAAAATTCCCTACATAGTTCAGTCCTTCTACTCTAGATTCTAATTGGTATGTCCTGTCTTACTTGAACGAGTACTGGTAATATTGAATAGGACGCCGACCTAATGGTGCATTGACTACAGTATGATGAATATTATTGGTCTTTCTATGCACTCACTCAATGAGGGTAAGGGTGGAAGCATCCTTCAAGTACTACTTCAAAACAGCACCAACATACCAGAGAAAGAGGACTGGGGTCAGGTCTCTTTCAAACAGATCGTAAAGAAGATGGTACGTTTGATCAACAATACAGACCAGTAGCTTTTGTGAGCAAACCCCTTTCTTCAACACATGAAAACTAAGCCAACATAGAACGTGAGATGTTAGATGAGATGTTAGCATTTAGTAACAATAAATAATGCAGAATTTATTCTAAACAAGACCAGAGCAGGTAAGTTCGTGGTCAAAGGGGGATAATTTTGATTTTTGTGTGGTCTTTGGTAGATTTAATGCTTCCGATTCCAAAGACTTGGATCAGACTCGGGGATATTTTACTTCATGGAATTGGCTAGTAATCAATTTTATGTTAAAAGCTGTAAGGGGTTCTTTTACATACTTTTGCACGTGATGCATGGTGTCTTTACAAATATTAGTTGTCCATTTATGAGTGCATTTAAAACCCTTCATCTTTGATCCCAGCTTTTTAAATGTAGTGTTGTCGACTTAATGATCTATGTCCTTAAAATAATAATACCTAAAGAAATTGCTCAACTGGTTATAACTGCAGTGAAGTGATTGAACTTTCGTGTACATAAAAATTCCCTACATAGTTCAGTCCTTCTACTCTAGATTCTAATTGGTATGTCCTGTCTTACTTGAACGAGTACTGGTAATATTGAATAGGACACCGACCTAATGGTGCATTGACTACAGTATGATGAATATTATTGGTCTTTCTATGCACTCACTCAATGAGGGTAAGGGTGGAAGCATCCTTCAAGTACTACTTCAAAACAGCACCAACATACCAGAGAAAGAGGACTGGGGTCAGGTCTCTTTCAAACAGATCGTAAAGAAGATGGTACGTTTGATCAACAATACAGACCAGTAGCTTTTGTGAGCAAACCCCTTTCTTCAACACATGAAAACTAAGCCAACATAGAACGTGAGATGTTAGATGAGATGTTAGCATTTAGTAACAATAAATAATGCAGAATTTATTCTAAACAAGACCAGAGCAGGTAAGTTCGTGGTCAAAGGGGGATAATTTTGATTTTTGTGTGGTCTTTGGTAGATTTAATGCTTCCGATTCCAAAGACTTGGATCAGACTCGGGGATATTTTACTTCATGGAATTGGCTAGTAATCAATTTTATGTTAAAAGCTGTAAGGGGTTCTTTTACATACTTTTGCACGTGATGCATGGTGTCTTTACAAATATTAGTTGTCCATTTATGAGTGCATTTAAAACCCTTCATCTTTGATCCCAGCTTTTTAAATGTAGTGTTGTCGACTTAATGATCTATGTCCTTAAAATAATAATACCTAAAGAAATTGCTCAACTGGTTATAACTGCAGTGAAGTGATTGAACTTTCGTGTACATAAAAATTCCCTACATAGTTCAGTCCTTCTACTCTAGATTCTAATTGGTATGTCCTGTCTTACTTGAACGAGTACTGGTAATATTGAATAGGACACCGACCTAATGGTGCATTGACTACAGTATGATGAATATTATTGGTCTTTCTATGCACTCACTCAATGAGGGTAAGGGTGGAAGCATCCTTCAAGTACTACTTCAAAACAGCACCAACATACCAGAGAAAGAGGACTGGGGTCAGGTCTCTTTCAAACAGATCGTAAAGAAGATGGTACGTTTGATCAACAATACAGACCAGTAGCTTTTGTGAGCAAACCCCTTTCTTCAACGCATGAAAACTAAGCCAACATAGAACGTGAGATGTTAGATGAGATGTTAGCATTTAGTAACAATAAATAATGCAGAATTTATTCTAAACAAGACCAGAGCAGGTAAGTTCGTGGTCAAAGGGGGATAATTTTGATTTTTGTGTGGTCTTTGGTAGATTTAATGCTTCCGATTCCAAAGACTTGGATCAGACTCGGGGATATTTTACTTCATGGAATTGGCTAGTAATCAATTTTATGTTAAAAGCTGTAAGGGGTTCTTTTACATACTTTTGCACGTGATGCATGGTGTCTTTACAAATATTAGTTGTCCATTTATGAGTGCATTTAAAACCCTTCATCTTTGATCCCAGCTTTTTAAATGTAGTGTTGTCGACTTAATGATCTATGTCCTTAAAATAATAATACCTAAAGAAATTGCTCAACTGGTTATAACTGCAGTGAAGTGATTGAACTTTCGTGTACATAAAAATTCCCTACATAGTTCAGTCCTTCTACTCTAGATTCTAATTGGTATGTCCTGTCTTACTTGAACGAGTACTGGTAATATTGAATAGGACACCGACCTAATGGTGCATTGACTACAGTATGATGAATATTATTGGTCTTTCTATGCACTCACTCAATGAGGGTAAGGGTGGAAGCATCCTTCAAGTACTACTTCAAAACAGCACCAACATACCAGAGAAAGAGGACTGGGGTCAGGTCTCTTTCAAACAGATCGTAAAGAAGATGGTACGTTTGATCAACAATACAGACCAGTAGCTTTTGTGAGCAAACCCCTTTCTTCAACACATGAAAACTAAGCCAACATAGAACGTGAGATGTTAGATGAGATGTTAGCATTTAGTAACAATAAATAATGCAGAATTTATTCTAAACAAGACCAGAGCAGGTAAGTTCGTGGTCAAAGGGGGATAATTTTGATTTTTGTGTGGTCTTTGGTAGATTTAATGCTTCCGATTCCAAAGACTTGGATCAGACTCGGGGATATTTTACTTCATGGAATTGGCTAGTAATCAATTTTATGTTAAAAGCTGTAAGGGGTTCTTTTACATACTTTTGCATGGTGTCTTTACAAATATTAGTTGTCCATTTATGAGTGCATTTAAAACCCTTCATCTTTGATCCCAGCTTTTTAAATGTAGTGTTGTCGACTTAATGATCTATGTCCTTAAAATAATAATACCTAAAGAAATTGCTCAACTGGTTATAACTGCAGTGAAGTGATTGAACTTTCGTGTACATAAAAATTCCCTACATAGTTCAGTCCTTCTACTCTAGATTCTAATTGGTATGTCCTGTCTTACTTGAACGAGTACTGGTAATATTGAATAGGACACCGACCTAATGGTGCATTGACTACAGTATGATGAATATTATTGGTCTTTCTATGCACTCACTCAATGAGGGTAAGGGTGGAAGCATCCTTCAAGTACTACTTCAAAACAGCACCAACATACCAGAGAAAGAGGACTGGGGTCAGGTCTCTTTCAAACAGATCGTAAAGAAGATGGTACGTTTGATCAACAATACAGACCAGTAGCTTTTGTGAGCAAACCCCTTTCTTCAACACATGAAAACTAAGCCAACATAGAACGTGAGATGTTAGATGAGATGTTAGCATTTAGTAACAATAAATAATGCAGAATTTATTCTAAACAAGACCAGAGCAGGTAAGTTCGTGGTCAAAGGGGGATAATTTTGATTTTTGTGTGGTCTTTGGTAGATTTAATGCTTCCGATTCCAAAGACTTGGATCAGACTCGGGGATATTTTACTTCATGGAATTGGCTAGTAATCAATTTTATGTTAAAAGCTGTAAGGGGTTCTTTTACATACTTTTGCACGTGATGCATGGTGTCTTTACAAATATTAGTTGTCCATTTATGAGTGCATTTAAAACCCTTCATCTTTGATCCCAGCTTTTTAAATGTAGTGTTGTCGACTTAATGATCTATGTCCTTAAAATAATAATACCTAAAGAAATTGCTCAACTGGTTATAACTGCAGTGAAGTGATTGAACTTTCGTGTACATAAAAATTCCCTACATAGTTCAGTCCTTCTACTCTAGATTCTAATTGGTATGTCCTGTCTTACTTGAACGAGTACTGGTAATATTGAATAGGACACCGACCTAATGGTGCATTGACTACAGTATGATGAATATTATTGGTCTTTCTATGCACTCACTCAATGAGGGTAAGGGTGGAAGCATCCTTCAAGTACTACTTCAAAACAGCACCAACATACCAGAGAAAGAGGACTGGGGTCAGGTCTCTTTCAAACAGATCGTAAAGAAGATGGTACGTTTGATCAACAATACAGACCAGTAGCTTTTGTGAGCAAACCCCTTTCTTCAACACATGAAAACTAAGCCAACATAGAACGTGAGATGTTAGATGAGATGTTAGCATTTAGTAACAATAAATAATGCAGAATTTATTCTAAACAAGACCAGAGCAGGTAAGTTCGTGGTCAAAGGGGGATAATTTTGATTTTTGTGTGGTCTTTGGTAGATTTAATGCTTCCGATTCCAAAGACTTGGATCAGACTCGGGGATATTTTACTTCATGGAATTGGCTAGTAATCAATTTTATGTTAAAAGCTGTAAGGGGTTCTTTTACATACTTTTGCACGTGATGCATGGTGTCTTTACAAATATTAGTTGTCCATTTATGAGTGCATTTAAAACCCTTCATCTTTGATCCCAGCTTTTTAAATGTAGTGTTGTCGACTTAATGATCTATGTCCTTAAAATAATAATACCTAAAGAAATTGCTCAACTGGTTATAACTGCAGTGAAGTGATTGAACTTTCGTGTACATAAAAATTCCCTACATAGTTCAGTCCTTCTACTCTAGATTCTAATTGGTATGTCCTGTCTTACTTGAACGAGTACTGGTAATATTGAATAGGACACCGACCTAATGGTGCATTGACTACAGTATGATGAATATTATTGGTCTTTCTATGCACTCACTCAATGAGGGTAAGGGTGGAAGCATCCTTCAAGTACTACTTCAAAACAGCACCAACATACCAGAGAAAGAGGACTGGGGTCAGGTCTCTTTCAAACAGATCGTAAAGAAGATGGTACGTTTGATCAACAATACAGACCAGTAGCTTTTGTGAGCAAACCCCTTTCTTCAACACATGAAAACTAAGCCAACATAGAACGTGAGATGTTAGATGAGATGTTAGCATTTAGTAACAATAAATAATGCAGAATTTATTCTAAACAAGACCAGAGCAGGTAAGTTCGTGGTCAAAGGGGGATAATTTTGATTTTTGTGTGGTCTTTGGTAGATTTAATGCTTCCGATTCCAAAGACTTGGATCAGACTCGGGGATATTTTACTTCATGGAATTGGCTAGTAATCAATTTTATGTTAAAAGCTGTAAGGGGTTCTTTTACATACTTTTGCACGTGATGCATGGTGTCTTTACAAATATTAGTTGTCCATTTATGAGTGCATTTAAAACCCTTCATCTTTGATCCCAGCTTTTTAAATGTAGTGTTGTCGACTTAATGATCTATGTCCTTAAAATAATAATACCTAAAGAAATTGCTCAACTGGTTATAACTGCAGTGAAGTGATTGAACTTTCGTGTACATAAAAATTCCCTACATAGTTCAGTCCTTCTACTCTAGATTCTAATTGGTATGTCCTGTCTTACTTGAACGAGTACTGGTAATATTGAATAGGACACCGACCTAATGGTGCATTGACTACAGTATGATGAATATTATTGGTCTTTCTATGCACTCACTCAATGAGGGTAAGGGTGGAAGCATCCTTCAAGTACTACTTCAAAACAGCACCAACATACCAGAGAAAGAGGACTGGGGTCAGGTCTCTTTCAAACAGATCGTAAAGAAGATGGTACGTTTGATCAACAATACAGACCAGTAGCTTTTGTGAGCAAACCCCTTTCTTCAACACATGAAAACTAAGCCAACATAGAACGTGAGATGTTAGATGAGATGTTAGCATTTAGTAACAAAAAATAATGCAGAATTTATTCTAAACAAGACCAGAGCAGGTAAGTTCGTGGTCAAAGGGGGATAATTTTGATTTTTGTGTGGTCTTTGGTAGATTTAATGCTTCCGATTCCAAAGACTTTGATCAGACTCGGGGATATTTTACTTCATGGAATTGGCTAGTAATCAATTTTATGTTAAAAGCTGTAAGGGGTTCTTTTACATACTTTTGCACGTGATGCATGGTGTCTTTACAAATATTAGTTGTCCATTTATGAGTGCATTTAAAACCCTTCATCTTTGATCCCAGCTTTTTAAATGTAGTGTTGTCGACTTAATGATCTATGTCCTTAAAATAATAATACCTAAAGAAATTGCTCAACTGGTTATAACTGCAGTGAAGTGATTGAACTTTCGTGTACATAAAAATTCCCTACATAGTTCAGTCCTTCTACTCTAGATTCTAATTGGTATGTCCTGTCTTACTTGAACGAGTACTGGTAATATTGAATAGGACACCGACCTAATGGTGCATTGACTACAGTATGATGAATATTATTGGTCTTTCTATGCACTCACTCAATGAGGGTAAGGGTGGAAGCATCCTTCAAGTACTACTTCAAAACAGCACCAACATACCAGAGAAAGAGGACTGGGGTCAGGTCTCTTTCAAACAGATCGTAAAGAAGATGGTACGTTTGATCAACAATACAGACCAGTAGCTTTTGTGAGCAAACCCCTTTCTTCAACACATGAAAACTAAGCCAACATAGAACGTGAGATGTTAGATGAGATGTTAGCATTTAGTAACAATAAATAATGCAGAATTTATTCTAAACAAGACCAGAGCAGGTAAGTTCGTGGTCAAAGGGGGATAATTTTGATTTTTGTGTGGTCTTTGGTAGATTTAATGCTTCCGATTCCAAAGACTTGGATCAGACTCGGGGATATTTTACTTCATGGAATTGGCTAGTAATCAATTTTATGTTAAAAGCTGTAAGGGGTTCTTTTACATACTTTTGCACGTGATGCATGGTGTCTTTACAAATATTAGTTGTCCATTTATGAGTGCATTTAAAACCCTTCATCTTTGATCCCAGCTTTTTAAATGTAGTGTTGTCGACTTAATGATCTATGTCCTTAAAATAATAATACCTAAAGAAATTGCTCAACTGGTTATAACTGCAGTGAAGTGATTGAACTTTCGTGTACATAAAAATTCCCTACATAGTTCAGTCCTTCTACTCTAGATTCTAATTGGTATGTCCTGTCTTACTTGAACGAGTACTGGTAATATTGAATAGGACACCGACCTAATGGTGCATTGACTACAGTATGATGAATATTATTGGTCTTTCTATGCACTCACTCAATGAGGGTAAGGGTGGAAGCATCCTTCAAGTACTACTTCAAAACAGCACCAACATACCAGAGAAAGAGGACTGGGGTCAGGTCTCTTTCAAACAGATCGTAAAGAAGATGGTACGTTTGATCAACAATACAGACCAGTAGCTTTTGTGAGCAAACCCCTTTCTTCAACACATGAAAACTAAGCCAACATAGAACGTGAGATGTTAGATGAGATGTTAGCATTTAGTAACAATAAATAATGCAGAATTTATTCTAAACAAGACCAGAGCAGGTAAGTTCGTGGTCAAAGGGGGATAATTTTGATTTTTGTGTGGTCTTTGGTAGATTTAATGCTTCCGATTCCAAAGACTTGGATCAGACTCGGGGATATTTTACTTCATGGAATTGGCTAGTAATCAATTTTATGTTAAAAGCTGTAAGGGGTTCTTTTACATACTTTTGCACGTGATGCATGGTGTCTTTACAAATATTAGTTGTCCATTTATGAGTGCATTTAAAACCCTTCATCTTTGATCCCAGCTTTTTAAATGTAGTGTTGTCGACTTAATGATCTATGTCCTTAAAATAATAATACCTAAAGAAATTGCTCAACTGGTTATAACTGCAGTGAAGTGATTGAACTTTCGTGTACATAAAAATTCCCTACATAGTTCAGTCCTTCTACTCTAGATTCTAATTGGTATGTCCTGTCTTACTTGAACGAGTACTGGTAATATTGAATAGGACACCGACCTAATGGTGCATTGACTACAGTATGATGAATATTATTGGTCTTTCTATGCACTCACTCAATGAGGGTAAGGGTGGAAGCATCCTTCAAGTACTACTTCAAAACAGCACCAACATACCAGAGAAAGAGGACTGGGGTCAGGTCTCTTTCAAACAGATCGTAAAGAAGATGGTACGTTTGATCAACAATACAGACCAGTAGCTTTTGTGAGCAAACCCCTTTCTTCAACACATGAAAACTAAGCCAACATAGAACGTGAGATGTTAGATGAGATGTTAGCATTTAGTAACAATAAATAATGCAGAATTTATTCTAAACAAGACCAGAGCAGGTAAGTTCGTGGTCAAAGGGGGATAATTTTGATTTTTGTGTGGTCTTTGGTAGATTTAATGCTTCCGATTCCAAAGACTTGGATCAGACTCGGGGATATTTTACTTCATGGAATTGGCTAGTAATCAATTTTATGTTAAAAGCTGTAAGGGGTTCTTTTACATACTTTTGCACGTGATGCATGGTGTCTTTACAAATATTAGTTGTCCATTTATGAGTGCATTTAAAACCCTTCATCTTTGATCCCAGCTTTTTAAATGTAGTGTTGTCGACTTAATGATCTATGTCCTTAAAATAATAATACCTAAAGAAATTGCTCAACTGGTTATAACTGCAGTGAAGTGATTGAACTTTCGTGTACATAAAAATTCCCTACATAGTTCAGTCCTTCTACTCTAGATTCTAATTGGTATGTCCTGTCTTACTTGAACGAGTACTGGTAATATTGAATAGGACACCGACCTAATGGTGCATTGACTACAGTATGATGAATATTATTGGTCTTTCTATGCACTCACTCAATGAGGGTAAGGGTGGAAGCATCCTTCAAGTACTACTTCAAAACAGCACCAACATACCAGAGAAAGAGGACTGGGGTCAGGTCTCTTTCAAACAGATCGTAAAGAAGATGGTACGTTTGATCAACAATACAGACCAGTAGCTTTTGTGAGCAAACCCCTTTCTTCAACACATGAAAACTAAGCCAACATAGAACGTGAGATGTTAGATGAGATGTTAGCATTTAGTAACAATAAATAATGCAGAATTTATTCTAAACAAGACCAGAGCAGGTAAGTTCGTGGTCAAAGGGGGATAATTTTGATTTTTGTGTGGTCTTTGGTAGATTTAATGCTTCCGATTCCAAAGACTTGGATCAGACTCGGGGATATTTTACTTCATGGAATTGGCTAGTAATCAATTTTATGTTAAAAGCTGTAAGGGGTTCTTTTACATACTTTTGCACGTGATGCATGGTGTCTTTACAAATATTAGTTGTCCATTTATGAGTGCATTTAAAACCCTTCATCTTTGATCCCAGCTTTTTAAATGTAGTGTTGTCGACTTAATGATCTATGTCCTTAAAATAATAATACCTAAAGAAATTGCTCAACTGGTTATAACTGCAGTGAAGTGATTGAACTTTCGTGTACATAAAAATTCCCTACATAGTTCAGTCCTTCTACTCTAGATTCTAATTGGTATGTCCTGTCTTACTTGAACGAGTACTGGTAATATTGAATAGGACACCGACCTAATGGTGCATTGACTACAGTATGATGAATATTATTGGTCTTTCTATGCACTCACTCAATGAGGGTAAGGGTGGAAGCATCCTTCAAGTACTACTTCAAAACAGCACCAACATACCAGAGAAAGAGGACTGGGGTCAGGTCTCTTTCAAACAGATCGTAAAGAAGATGGTACGTTTGATCAACAATACAGACCAGTAGCTTTTGTGAGCAAACCCCTTTCTTCAACACATGAAAACTAAGCCAACATAGAACGTGAGATGTTAGATGAGATGTTAGCATTTAGTAACAATAAATAATGCAGAATTTATTCTAAACAAGACCAGAGCAGGTAAGTTCGTGGTCAAAGGGGGATAATTTTGATTTTTGTGTGGTCTTTGGTAGATTTAATGCTTCCGATTCCAAAGACTTGGATCAGACTCGGGGATATTTTACTTCATGGAATTGGCTAGTAATCAATTTTATGTTAAAAGCTGTAAGGGGTTCTTTTACATACTTTTGCACGTGATGCATGGTGTCTTTACAAATATTAGTTGTCCATTTATGAGTGCATTTAAAACCCTTCATCTTTGATCCCAGCTTTTTAAATGTAGTGTTGTCGACTTAATGATCTATGTCCTTAAAATAATAATACCTAAAGAAATTGCTCAACTGGTTATAACTGCAGTGAAGTGATTGAACTTTCGTGTACATAAAAATTCCCTACATAGTTCAGTCCTTCTACTCTAGATTCTAATTGGTATGTCCTGTCTTACTTGAACGAGTACTGGTAATATTGAATAGGACACCGACCTAATGGTGCATTGACTACAGTATGATGAATATTATTGGTCTTTCTATGCACTCACTCAATGAGGGTAAGGGTGGAAGCATCCTTCAAGTACTACTTCAAAACAGCACCAACATACCAGAGAAAGAGGACTGGGGTCAGGTCTCTTTCAAACAGATCGTAAAGAAGATGGTACGTTTGATCAACAATACAGACCAGTAGCTTTTGTGAGCAAACCCCTTTCTTCAACACATGAAAACTAAGCCAACATAGAACGTGAGATGTTAGATGAGATGTTAGCATTTAGTAACAATAAATAATGCAGAATTTATTCTAAACAAGACCAGAGCAGGTAAGTTCGTGGTCAAAGGGGGATAATTTTGATTTTTGTGTGGTCTTTGGTAGATTTAATGCTTCCGATTCCAAAGACTTGGATCAGACTCGGGGATATTTTACTTCATGGAATTGGCTAGTAATCAATTTTATGTTAAAAGCTGTAAGGGGTTCTTTTACATACTTTTGCACGTGATGCATGGTGTCTTTACAAATATTAGTTGTCCATTTATGAGTGCATTTAAAACCCTTCATCTTTGATCCCAGCTTTTTAAATGTAGTGTTGTCGACTTAATGATCTATGTCCTTAAAATAATAATACCTAAAGAAATTGCTCAACTGGTTATAACTGCAGTGAAGTGATTGAACTTTTCGTGTACATAAAAATTCCCTACATAGTTCAGTCCTTCTACTCTAGATTCTAATTGGTATGTCCTGTCTTACTTGAACGAGTACTGGTAATATTGAATAGGACACCGACCTAATGGTGCATTGACTACAGTATGATGAATATTATTGGTCTTTCTATGCACTCACTCAATGAGGGTAAGGGTGGAAGCATCCTTCAAGTACTACTTCAAAACAGCACCAACATACCAGAGAAAGAGGACTGGGGTCAGGTCTCTTTCAAACAGATCGTAAAGAAGATGGTACGTTTGATGAACAATACAGACCAGTAGCTTTTGTGAGCAAACCCCTTTCTTCAACACATGAAAACTAAGCCAACATAGAACGTGAGATGTTAGATGAGATGTTAGCATTTAGTAACAATAAATAATGCAGAATTTATTCTAAACAAGAGCAGAGCAGGTAAGTTCGTGGTCAAAGGGGGATAATTTTGATTTTTGTGTGGTCTTTGGTAGATTTAATGCTTCCGATTCCAAAGACTTGGATCAGACTCGGGGATATTTTACTTCATGGAA
The DNA here is from genome assembly GCA_029955415.1 of Lottia scabra. NCBI lineage: Eukaryota > Metazoa > Mollusca > Gastropoda > Lottiidae > Lottia > Lottia scabra. The sequence goes on along the minus strand of JARJEI010000023.1, from coordinate 3,328,281 downwards.
TTGGCTAGTAATCAATTTTATGTTAAAAGCTGTAAGGGGTTCTTTTACATACTTTTGCACGTGATGCATGGTGTCTTTACAAATATTAGTTGTCCATTTATGAGTGCATTTAAAACCCTTCATCTTTGATCCCAGCTTTTTAAATGTAGTGTTGTCGACTTAATGATCTATGTCCTTAAAATAATAATACCTAAAGAAATTGCTCAACTGGTTATAACTGCAGTGAAGTGATTGAACTTTCGTGTACATAAAAATTCCCTACATAGTTCAGTCCTTCTACTCTAGATTCTAATTGGTATGTCCTGTCTTACTTGAACGAGTACTGGTAATATTGAATAGGACACCGACCTAATGGTGCATTGACTACAGTATGATGAATATTATTGGTCTTTCTATGCACTCACTCAATGAGGGTAAGGGTGGAAGCATCCTTCAAGTACTACTTCAAAACAGCACCAACATACCAGAGAAAGAGGACTGGGGTCAGGTCTCTTTCAAACAGATCGTAAAGAAGATGGTACGTTTGATCAACAATACAGACCAGTAGCTTTTGTGAGCAAACCCCTTTCTTCAACACATGAAAACTAAGCCAACATAGAACGTGAGATGTTAGATGAGATGTTAGCATTTAGTAACAATAAATAATGCAGAATTTATTCTAAACAAGACCAGAGCAGGTAAGTTCGTGGTCAAAGGGGGATAATTTTGATTTTTGTGTGGTCTTTGGTAGATTTAATGCTTCCGATTCCAAAGACTTGGATCAGACTCGGGGATATTTTACTTCATGGAATTGGCTAGTAATCAATTTTATGTTAAAAGCTGTAAGGGGTTCTTTTACATACTTTTGCACGTGATGCATGGTGTCTTTACAAATATTAGTTGTCCATTTATGAGTGCATTTAAAACCCTTCATCTTTGATCCCAGCTTTTTAAATGTAGTGTTGTCGACTTAATGATCTATGTCCTTAAAATAATAATACCTAAAGAAATTGCTCAACTGGTTATAACTGCAGTGAAGTGATTGAACTTTCGTGTACATAAAAATTCCCTACATAGTTCAGTCCTTCTACTCTAGATTCTAATTGGTATGTCCTGTCTTACTTGAACGAGTACTGGTAATATTGAATAGGACACCGACCTAATGGTGCATTGACTACAGTATGATGAATATTATTGGTCTTTCTATGCACTCACTCAATGAGGGTAAGGGTGGAAGCATCCTTCAAGTACTACTTCAAAACAGCACCAACATACCAGAGAAAGAGGACTGGGGTCAGGTCTCTTTCAAACAGATCGTAAAGAAGATGGTACGTTTGATCAACAATACAGACCAGTAGCTTTTGTGAGCAAACCCCTTTCTTCAACACATGAAAACTAAGCCAACATAGAACGTGAGATGTTAGATGAGATGTTAGCATTTAGTAACAATAAATAATGCAGAATTTATTCTAAACAAGACCAGAGCAGGTAAGTTCGTGGTCAAAGGGGGATAATTTTGATTTTTGTGTGGTCTTTGGTAGATTTAATGCTTCCGATTCCAAAGACTTGGATCAGACTCGGGGATATTTTACTTCATGGAATTGGCTAGTAATCAATTTTATGTTAAAAGCTGTAAGGGGTTCTTTTACATACTTTTGCACGTGATGCATGGTGTCTTTACAAATATTAGTTGTCCATTTATGAGTGCATTTAAAACCCTTCATCTTTGATCCCAGCTTTTTAAATGTAGTGTTGTCGACTTAATGATCTATGTCCTTAAAATAATAATACCTAAAGAAATTGCTCAACTGGTTATAACTGCAGTGAAGTGATTGAACTTTCGTGTACATAAAAATTCCCTACATAGTTCAGTCCTTCTACTCTAGATTCTAATTGGTATGTCCTGTCTTACTTGAACGAGTACTGGTAATATTGAATAGGACACCGACCTAATGGTGCATTGACTACAGTATGATGAATATTATTGGTCTTTCTATGCACTCACTCAATGAGGGTAAGGGTGGAAGCATCCTTCAAGTACTACTTCAAAACAGCACCAACATACCAGAGAAAGAGGACTGGGGTCAGGTCTCTTTCAAACAGATCGTAAAGAAGATGGTACGTTTGATCAACAATACAGACCAGTAGCTTTTGTGAGCAAACCCCTTTCTTCAACACATGAAAACTAAGCCAACATAGAACGTGAGATGTTAGATGAGATGTTAGCATTTAGTAACAATAAATAATGCAGAATTTATTCTAAACAAGACCAGAGCAGGTAAGTTCGTGGTCAAAGGGGGATAATTTTGATTTTTGTGTGGTCTTTGGTAGATTTAATGCTTCCGATTCCAAAGACTTGGATCAGACTCGGGGATATTTTACTTCATGGAATTGGCTAGTAATCAATTTTATGTTAAAAGCTGTAAGGGGTTCTTTTACATACTTTTGCACGTGATGCATGGTGTCTTTACAAATATTAGTTGTCCATTTATGAGTGCATTTAAAACCCTTCATCTTTGATCCCAGCTTTTTAAATGTAGTGTTGTCGACTTAATGATCTATGTCCTTAAAATAATAATACCTAAAGAAATTGCTCAACTGGTTATAACTGCAGTGAAGTGATTGAACTTTCGTGTACATAAAAATTCCCTACATAGTTCAGTCCTTCTACTCTAGATTCTAATTGGTATGTCCTGTCTTACTTGAACGAGTACTGGTAATATTGAATAGGACACCGACCTAATGGTGCATTGACTACAGTATGATGAATATTATTGGTCTTTCTATGCACTCACTCAATGAGGGTAAGGGTGGAAGCATCCTTCAAGTACTACTTCAAAACAGCACCAACATACCAGAGAAAGAGGACTGGGGTCAGGTCTCTTTCAAACAGATCGTAAAGAAGATGGTACGTTTGATCAACAATACAGACCAGTAGCTTTTGTGAGCAAACCCCTTTCTTCAACACATGAAAACTAAGCCAACATAGAACGTGAGATGTTAGATGAGATGTTAGCATTTAGTAACAATAAATAATGCAGAATTTATTCTAAACAAGACCAGAGCAGGTAAGTTCGTGGTCAAAGGGGGATAATTTTGATTTTTGTGTGGTCTTTGGTAGATTTAATGCTTCCGATTCCAAAGACTTGGATCAGACTCGGGGATATTTTACTTCATGGAATTGGCTAGTAATCAATTTTATGTTAAAAGCTGTAAGGGGTTCTTTTACATACTTTTGCACGTGATGCATGGTGTCTTTACAAATATTAGTTGTCCATTTATGAGTGCATTTAAAACCCTTCATCTTTGATCCCAGCTTTTTAAATGTAGTGTTGTCGACTTAATGATCTATGTCCTTAAAATAATAATACCTAAAGAAATTGCTCAACTGGTTATAACTGCAGTGAAGTGATTGAACTTTCGTGTACATAAAAATTCCCTACATAGTTCAGTCCTTCTACTCTAGATTCTAATTGGTATGTCCTGTCTTACTTGAACGAGTACTGGTAATATTGAATAGGACACCGACCTAATGGTGCATTGACTACAGTATGATGAATATTATTGGTCTTTCTATGCACTCACTCAATGAGGGTAAGGGTGGAAGCATCCTTCAAGTACTACTTCAAAACAGCACCAACATACCAGAGAAAGAGGACTGGGGTCAGGTCTCTTTCAAACAGATCGTAAAGAAGATGGTACGTTTGATCAACAATACAGACCAGTAGCTTTTGTGAGCAAACCCCTTTCTTCAACACATGAAAACTAAGCCAACATAGAACGTGAGATGTTAGATGAGATGTTAGCATTTAGTAACAATAAATAATGCAGAATTTATTCTAAACAAGACCAGAGCAGGTAAGTTCGTGGTCAAAGGGGGATAATTTTGATTTTTGTGTGGTCTTTGGTAGATTTAATGCTTCCGATTCCAAAGACTTGGATCAGACTCGGGGATATTTTACTTCATGGAATTGGCTAGTAATCAATTTTATGTTAAAAGCTGTAAGGGGTTCTTTTACATACTTTTGCACGTGATGCATGGTGTCTTTACAAATATTAGTTGTCCATTTATGAGTTCATTTAAAACCCTTCATCTTTGATCCCAGCTTTTTAAATGTAGTGTTGTCGACTTAATGATCTATGTCCTTAAAATAATAATACCTAAAGAAATTGCTCAACTGGTTATAACTGCAGTGAAGTGATTGAACTTTCGTGTACATAAAAATTCCCTACATAGTTCAGTCCTTCTACTCTAGATTCTAATTGGTATGTCCTGTCTTACTTGAACGAGTACTGGTAATATTGAATAGGACACCGACCTAATGGTGCATTGACTACAGTATGATGAATATTATTGGTCTTTCTATGCACTCACTCAATGAGGGTAAGGGTGGAAGCATCCTTCAAGTACTACTTCAAAACAGCACCAACATACCAGAGAAAGAGGACTGGGGTCAGGTCTCTTTCAAACAGATCGTAAAGAAGATGGTACGTTTGATCAACAATACAGACCAGTAGCTTTTGTGAGCAAACCCCTTTCTTCAACACATGAAAACTAAGCCAACATAGAACGTGAGATGTTAGATGAGATGTTAGCATTTAGTAACAATAAATAATGCAGAATTTATTCTAAACAAGACCAGAGCAGGTAAGTTCGTGGTCAAAGGGGGATAATTTTGATTTTTGTGTGGTCTTTGGTAGATTTAATGCTTCCGATTCCAAAGACTTGGATCAGACTCGGGGATATTTTACTTCATGGAATTGGCTAGTAATCAATTTTATGTTAAAAGCTGTAAGGGGTTCTTTTACATACTTTTGCACGTGATGCATGGTGTCTTTACAAATATTAGTTGTCCATTTATGAGTGCATTTAAAACCCTTCATCTTTGATCCCAGCTTTTTAAATGTAGTGTTGTCGACTTAATGATCTATGTCCTTAAAATAATAATACCTAAAGAAATTGCTCAACTGGTTATAACTGCAGTGAAGTGATTGAACTTTTCGTGTACATAAAAATTCCCTACATAGTTCAGTCCTTCTACTCTAGATTCTAATTGGTATGTCCTGTCTTACTTGAACGAGTACTGGTAATATTGAATAGGACACCGACCTAATGGTGCATTGACTACAGTATGATGAATATTATTGGTCTTTCTATGCACTCACTCAATGAGGGTAAGGGTGGAAGCATCCTTCAAGTACTACTTCAAAACAGCACCAACATACCAGAGAAAGAGGACTGGGGTCAGGTCTCTTTCAAACAGATCGTAAAGAAGATGGTACGTTTGATCAACAATACAGACCAGTAGCTTTTGTGAGCAAACCCCTTTCTTCAACACATGAAAACTAAGCCAACATAGAACGTGAGATGTTAGATGAGATGTTAGCAATAAATAATGCAGAATTTATTCTAAACAAGACCAGAGCAGGTAAGTTCGTGGTCAAAGGGGGATAATTTTGATTTTTGTGTGGTCTTTGGTAGATTTAATGCTTCCGATTCCAAAGACTTGGATCAGACTCGGGGATATTTTACTTCATGGAATTGGCTAGTAATCAATTTTATGTTAAAAGCTGTAAGGGGTTCTTTTACATACTTTTGCACGTGATGCATGGTGTCTTTACAAATATTAGTTGTCCATTTATGAGTGCATTTAAAACCCTTCATCTTTGATCCCAGCTTTTTAAATGTAGTGTTGTCGACTTAATGATCTATGTCCTTAAAATAATAATACCTAAAGAAATTGCTCAACTGGTTATAACTGCAGTGAAGTGATTGAACTTTCGTGTACATAAAAATTCCCTACATAGTTCAGTCCTTCTACTCTAGATTCTAATTGGTATGTCCTGTCTTACTTGAACGAGTACTGGTAATATTGAATAGGACACCGACCTAATGGTGCATTGACTACAGTATGATGAATATTATTGGTCTTTCTATGCACTCACTCAATGAGGGTAAGGGTGGAAGCATCCTTCAAGTACTACTTCAAAACAGCACCAACATACCAGAGAAAGAGGACTGGGGTCAGGTCTCTTTCAAACAGATCGTAAAGAAGATGGTACGTTTGATCAACAATACAGACCAGTAGCTTTTGTGAGCAAACCCCTTTCTTCAACACATGAAAACTAAGCCAACATAGAACGTGAGATGTTAGATGAGATGTTAGCATTTAGTAACAATAAATAATGCAGAATTTATTCTAAACAAGAGCAGAGCAGGTAAGTTCGTGGTCAAAGGGGGATAATTTTGATTTTTGTGTGGTCTTTGGTAGATTTAATGCTTCCGATTCCAAAGACTTGGATCAGACTCGGGGATATTTTACTTCATGGAATTGGCTAGTAATCAATTTTATGTTAAAAGCTGTAAGGGGTTCTTTTACATACTTTTGCACGTGATGCATGGTGTCTTTACAAATATTAGTTGTCCATTTATGAGTGCATTTAAAACCCTTCATCTTTGATCCCAGCTTTTTAAATGTAGTGTTGTCGACTTAATGATCTATGTCCTTAAAATAATAATACCTAAAGAAATTGCTCAACTGGTTATAACTGCAGTGAAGTGATTGAACTTTCGTGTACATAAAAATTCCCTACATAGTTCAGTCCTTCTACTCTAGATTCTAATTGGTATGTCCTGTCTTACTTGAACGAGTACTGGTAATATTGAATAGGACACCGACCTAATGGTGCATTGACTACAGTATGATGAATATTATTGGTCTTTCTATGCACTCACTCAATGAGGGTAAGGGTGGAAGCATCCTTCAAGTACTACTTCAAAACAGCACCAACATACCAGAGAAAGAGGACTGGGGTCAGGTCTCTTTCAAACAAATCGTAAAGAAGATGGTACGTTTGATCAACAATACAGACCAGTAGCTTTTGTGAGCAAACCCCTTTCTTCAACACATGAAAACTAAGCCAACATAGAACGTGAGATGTTAGATGAGATGTTAGCATTTAGTAACAATAAATAATGCAGAATTTATTCTAAACAAGACCAGAGCAGGTAAGTTCGTGGTCAAAGGGGGATAATTTTGATTTTTGTGTGGTCTTTGGTAGATTTAATGCTTCCGATTCCAAAGACTTGGATCAGACTCGGGGATATTTTACTTCATGGAATTGGCTAGTAATCAATTTTATGTTAAAAGCTGTAAGGGGTTCTTTTACATACTTTTGCACGTGATGCATGGTGTCTTTACAAATATTAGTTGTCCATTTATGAGTGCATTTAAAACCCTTCATCTTTGATCCCAGCTTTTTAAATGTAGTGTTGTCGACTTAATGATCTATGTCCTTAAAATAATAATACCTAAAGAAATTGCTCAACTGGTTATAACTGCAGTGAAGTGATTGAACTTTCGTGTACATAAAAATTCCCTACATAGTTCAGTCCTTCTACTCTAGATTCTAATTGGTATGTCCTGTCTTACTTGAACGAGTACTGGTAATATTGAATAGGACACCGACCTAATGGTGCATTGACTACAGTATGATGAATATTATTGGTCTTTCTATGCACTCACTCAATGAAGGTAAGGGTGGAAGCATCCTTCAAGTACTACTTCAAAACAGCACCAACATACCAGAGAAAGAGGACTGGGGTCAGGTCTCTTTCAAACAGATCGTAAAGAAGATGGTACGTTTGATCAACAATACAGACCAGTAGCTTTTGTGAGCAAACCCCTTTCTTCAACACATGAAAACTAAGCCAACATAGAACGTGAGATGTTAGATGAGATGTTAGCATTTAGTAACAATAAATAATGCAGAATTTATTCTAAACAAGAGCAGAGCAGGTAAGTTCGTGGTCAAAGGGGGATAATTTTGATTTTTGTGTGGTCTTTGGTAGATTTAATGCTTCCGATTCCAAAGACTTGGATCAGACTCGGGGATATTTTACTTCATGGAATTGGCTAGTAATCAATTTTATGTTAAAAGCTGTAAGGGGTTCTTTTACATACTTTTGCACGTGATGCATGGTGTCTTTACAAATATTAGTTGTCCATTTATGAGTGCATTTAAAACCCTTCATCTTTGATCCCAGCTTTTTAAATGTAGTGTTGTCGACTTAATGATCTATGTCCTTAAAATAATAATACCTAAAGAAATTGCTCAACTGGTTATAACTGCAGTGACGTGATTGAACTTTCGTGTACATAAAAATTCCCTACATAGTTCAGTCCTTCTACTCTAGATTCTAATTGGTATGTCCTGTCTTACTTGAACGAGTACTGGTAATATTGAATAGGACACCGACCTAATGGTGCATTGACTACAGTATGATGAATATTATTGGTCTTTCTATGCACTCACTCAATGAGGGTAAGGGTGGAAGCATCCTTCAAGTACTACTTCAAAACAGCACCAACATACCAGAGAAAGAGGACTGGGGTCAGGTCTCTTTCAAACAGATCGTAAAGAAGATGGTACGTTTGATCAACAATACAGACCAGTAGCTTTTGTGAGCAAACCCCTTTCTTCAACACGTGAAAACTAAGCCAACATAGAACGTGAGATGTTAGATGAGATGTTAGCAATAAATAATGCAGAATTTATTCTAAACAAGACCAGAGCAGGTAAGTTCGTGGTCAAAGGGGGATAATTTTGATTTTTGTGTGGTCTTTGGTAGATTTAATGCTTCCGATTCCAAAGACTTGGATCAGACTCGGGGATATTTTACTTCATGGAATTGGCTAGTAATCAATTTTATGTTAAAAGCTGTAAGGGGTTCTTTTACATACTTTTGCACGTGATGCATGGTGTCTTTACAAATATTAGTTGTCCATTTATGAGTGCATTTAAAACCCTTTATCTTTGATCCCAGCTTTTTAAATGAAGTGTTGTCGACTTAATGATCTATGTCCTTAAAATAATAATACCTAAAGAAATTGCTCAACTGGTTATAACTGCAGTGAAGTGATTGAACTTTCGTCTACATAAAAATTCCCTACATAGTTCAGTCCTTCTACTCTAGATTCTAATTGGTATGTCCTGTCTTACTTGAACGAGTACTGGTAATATTGAATAGGACACCGACCTAATGGTGCATTGACTACAGTATGATGAATATTATTGGTCTTTCTATGCACTCACTCAATGAGGGTAAGGGTGGAAGCATCCTTCAAGTACTACTTCAAAACAGCACCAACATACCAGAGAAAGAGGACTGGGGTCAGGTCTCTTTCAAACAGATCGTAAAGAAGATGGTACGTTTGATCAACAATACAGACCAGTAGCTTTTGTGAGCAAACCCCTTTCTTCAACACATGAAAACTAAGCCAACATAGAACGTGAGATGTTAGATGAGATGTTAGCATTTAGTAACAATAAATAATGCAGAATTTATTCTAAACAAGACCAGAGCAGGTAAGTTCGTGGTCAAAGGGGGATAATTTTGATTTTTGTGTGGTCTTTGGTAGATTTAATGCTTCCGATTCCAAAGACTTGGATCAGACTCGGGGATATTTTACTTCATGGAATTGGCTAGTAATCAATTTTATGTTAAAAGCTGTAAGGGGTTCTTTTACATACTTTTGCACGTGATGCATGGTGTCTTTACAAATATTAGTTGTCCATTTATGAGTGCATTTAAAACCCTTCATCTTTGATCCCAGCTTTTTAAATGTAGAGTTGTCGACTTAATGATCTATGTCCTTAAAATAATAATACCTAAAGAAATTGCTCAACTGGTTATAACTGCAGTGAAGTGATTGAACTTTCGTGTACATAAAAATTCCCTACATAGTTCAGTCCTTCTACTCTAGATTCTAATTGGTATGTCCTGTCTTACTTGAACGAGTACTGGTAATATTGAATAGGACACCGACCTAATGGTGCATTGACTACAGTATGATGAATATTATTGGTCTTTCTATGCACTCACTCAATGAGGGTAAGGGTGGAAGCATCCTTCAAGTACTACTTCAAAACAGCACCAACATACCAGAGAAAGAGGACTGGGGTCAGGTCTCTTTCAAACAGATCGTAAAGAAGATGGTACGTTTGATCAACAATACAGACCAGTAGCTTTTGTGAGCAAACCCCTTTCTTCAACACATGAAAACTAAGCCAACATAGAACGTGAGATGTTAGATGAGATGTTAGCATTTAGTAACAATAAATAATGCAGAATTTATTCTAAACAAGACCAGAGCAGGTAAGTTCGTGGTCAAAGGGGGATAATTTTGATTTTTGTGTGGTCTTTGGTAGATTTAATGCTTCCGATTCCAAAGACTTGGATCAGACTCGGGGATATTTTACTTCATGGAATTGGCTAGTAATCAATTTTATGTTAAAAGCTGTAAGGGGTTCTTTTACATACTTTTGCACGTGATGCATGGTGTCTTTACAAATATTAGTTGTCCATTTATGAGTGCATTTAAAACCCTTCATCTTTGATCCCAGCTTTTTAAATGTAGTGTTGTCGACTTAATGATCTATGTCCTTAAAATAATAATACCTAAAGAAATTGCTCAACTGGTTATAACTGCAGTGAAGTGATTGAACTTTCGTGTACATAAAAATTCCCTACATAGTTCAGTCCTTCTACTCTAGATTCTAATTGGTATGTCCTGTCTTACTTGAACGAGTACTGGTAATATTGAATAGGACACCGACCTAATGGTGCATTGACTACAGTATGATGAATATTATTGGTCTTTCTATGCACTCACTCAATGAGGGTAAGGGTGGAAGCATCCTTCAAGTACTACTTCAAAACAGCACCAACATACCAGAGAAAGAGGACTGGGGTCAGGTCTCTTTCAAACAGATCGTAAAGAAGATGGTACGTTTGATCAACAATACAGACCAGTAGCTTTTGTGAGCAAACCCCTTTCTTCAACACATGAAAACTAAGCCAACATAGAACGTGAGATGTTAGATGAGATGTTAGCATTTAGTAACAATAAATAATGCAGAATTTATTCTAAACAAGAGCAGAGCAGGTAAGTTCGTGGTCAAAGGGGGATAATTTTGATTTTTGTGTGGTCTTTGGTAGATTTAATGCTTCCGATTCCAAAGACTTGGATCAGACTCGGGGATATTTTACTTCATGGAATTGGCTAGTAATCAATTTTATGTTAAAAGCTGTAAGGGGTTCTTTTACATACTTTTGCACGTGATGCATGGTGTCTTTACAAATATTAGTTGTCCATTTATGAGTGCATTTAAAACCCTTCATCTTTGATCCCAGCTTTTTAAATGTAGTGTTGTCGACTTAATGATCTATGTCCTTAAAATAATAATACCTAAAGAAATTGCTCAACTGGTTATAACTGCAGTGAAGTGATTGAACTTTCGTGTACATAAAAATTCCCTACATAGTTCAGTCCTTCTACTCTAGATTCTAATTGGTATGTCCTGTCTTACTTGAACGAGTACTGGTAATATTGAATAGGACACCGACCTAATGGTGCATTGACTACAGTATGATGAATATTATTGGTCTTTCTATGCACTCACTCAATGAGGGTAAGGGTGGAAGCATCCTTCAAGTACTACTTCAAAACAGCACCAACATACCAGAGAAAGAGGACTGGGGTCAGGTCTCTTTCAAACAGATCGTAAAGAAGATGGTACGTTTGATGAACAATACAGACCAGTAGCTTTTGTGAGCAAACCCCTTTCTTCAACACATGAAAACTAAGCCAACATAGAACGTGAGATGTTAGATGAGATGTTAGCATTTAGTAACAATAAATAATGCAGAATTTATTCTAAACAAGAGCAGAGCAGGTAAGTTCGTGGTCAAAGGGGGATAATTTTGATTTTTGTGTGGTCTTTGGTAGATTTAATGCTTCCGATTCCAAAGACTTGGATCAGACTCGGGGATATTTTACTTCATGGAATTGGCTAGTAATCAATTTTATGTTAAAAGCTGTAAGGGGTTCTTTTACATACTTTTGCACGTGATGCATGGTGTCTTTACAAATATTAGTTGTCCATTTATGAGTGCATTTAAAACCCTTCATCTTTGATCCCAGCTTTTTAAATGTAGTGTTGTCGACTTAATGATCTATGTCCTTAAAATAATAATACCTAAAGAAATTGCTCAACTGGTTATAACTGCAGTGAAGTGATTGAACTTTCGTGTACATAAAAATTCCCTACATAGTTCAGTCCTTCTACTCTAGATTCTAATTGGTATGTCCTGTCTTACTTGAACGAGTACTGGTAATATTGAATAGGACACCGACCTAATGGTGCATTGACTACAGTATGATGAATATTATTGGTCTTTCTATGCACTCACTCAATGAGGGTAAGGGTGGAAGCATCCTTCAAGTACTACTTCAAAACAGCACCAACATACCAGAGAAAGAGGACTGGGGTCAGGTCTCTTTCAAACAGATCGTAAAGAAGATGGTACGTTTGATCAACAATACAGACCAGTAGCTTTTGTGAGCAAACCCCTTTCTTCAACACATGAAAACTAAGCCAACATAGAACGTGAGATGTTAGATGAGATGTTAGCATTTAGTAACAATAAATAATGCAGAATTTATTCTAAACAAGACCAGAGCAGGTAAGTTCGTGGTCAAAGGGGGATAATTTTGATTTTTGTGTGGTCTTTGGTAGATTTAATGCTTCCGATTCCAAAGACTTGGATCAGACTCGGGGATATTTTACTTCATGGAATTGGCTAGTAATCAATTTTATGTTAAAAGCTGTAAGGGGTTCTTTTACATACTTTTGCACGTGATGCATGGTGTCTTTACAAATATTAGTTGTCCATTTATGAGTGCATTTAAAACCCTTCATCTTTGATCCCAGCTTTTTAAATGTAGTGTTGTCGACTTAATGATCTATGTCCTTAAAATAATAATACCTAAAGAAATTGCTCAACTGGTTATAACTGCAGTGAAGTGATTGAACTTTCGTGTACATAAAAATTCCCTACATAGTTCAGTCCTTCTACTCTAGATTCTAATTGGTATGTCCTGTCTTACTTGAACGAGTACTGGTAATATTGAATAGGACACCGACCTAATGGTGCATTGACTACAGTATGATGAATATTATTGGTCTTTCTATGCACTCACTCAATGAGGGTAAGGGTGGAAGCATCCTTCAAGTACTACTTCAAAACAGCACCAACATACCAGAGAAAGAGGACTGGGGTCAGGTCTCTTTCAAACAGATCGTAAAGAAGATGGTACGTTTGATCAACAATACAGACCAGTAGCTTTTGTGAGCAAACCCCTTTCTTCAACACATGAAAACTAAGCCAACATAGAACGTGAGATGTTAGATGAGATGTTAGCATTTAGTAACAATAAATAATGCAGAATTTATTCTAAACAAGACCAGAGCAGGTAAGTTCGTGGTCAAAGGGGGATAATTTTGATTTTTGTGTGGTCTTTGGTAGATTTAATGCTTCCGATTCCAAAGACTTGGATCAGACTCGGGGATATTTTACTTCATGGAATTGGCTAGTAATCAATTTTATGTTAAAAGCTGTAAGGGGTTCTTTTACATACTTTTGCACGTGATGCATGGTGTCTTTACAAATATTAGTTGTCCATTTATGAGTGCATTTAAAACCCTTCATCTTTGATCCCAGCTTTTTAAATGTAGTGTTGTCGACTTAATGATCTATGTCCTTAAAATAATAATACCTAAAGAAATTGCTCAACTGGTTATAACTGCAGTGAAGTGATTGAACTTTCGTGTACATAAAAATTCCCTACATAGTTCAGTCCTTCTACTCTAGATTCTAATTGGTATGTCCTGTCTTACTTGAACGAGTACTGGTAATATTGAATAGGACACCGACCTAATGGTGCATTGACTACAGTATGATGAATATTATTGGTCTTTCTATGCACTCACTCAATGAGGGTAAGGGTGGAAGCATCCTTCAAGTACTACTTCAAAACAGCACCAACATACCAGAGAAAGAGGACTGGGGTCAGGTCTCTTTCAAACAGATCGTAAAGAAGATGGTACGTTTGATGAACAATACAGACCAGTAGCTTTTGTGAGCAAACCCCTTTCTTCAACACATGAAAACTAAGCCAACATAGAACGTGAGATGTTAGATGAGATGTTAGCATTTAGTAACAATAAATAATGCAGAATTTATTCTAAACAAGAGCAGAGCAGGTAAGTTCGTGGTCAAAGGGGGATAATTTTGATTTTTGTGTGGTCTTTGGTAGATTTAATGCTTCCGATTCCAAAGACTTGGATCAGACTCGGGGATATTTTACTTCATGGAATTGGCTAGTAATCAATTTTATGTTAAAAGCTGTAAGGGGTTCTTTTACATACTTTTGCACGTGATGCATGGTGTCTTTACAAATATTAGTTGTCCATTTATGAGTGCATTTAAAACCCTTCATCTTTGATCCCAGCTTTTTAAATGTAGTGTTGTCGACTTAATGATCTATGTCCTTAAAATAATAATACCTAAAGAAATTGCTCAACTGGTTATAACTGCAGTGAAGTGATTGAACTTTCGTGTACATAAAAATTCCCTACATAGTTCAGTCCTTCTACTCTAGATTCTAATTGGTATGTCCTGTCTTACTTGAACGAGTACTGGTAATATTGAATAGGACACCGACCTAATGGTGCATTGACTACAGTATGATGAATATTATTGGTCTTTCTATGCACTCACTCAATGAGGGTAAGGGTGGAAGCATCCTTCAAGTACTACTTCAAAACAGCACCAACATACCAGAGAAAGAGGACTGGGGTCAGGTCTCTTTCAAACAGATCGTAAAGAAGATGGTACGTTTGATCAACAATACAGACCAGTAGCTTTTGTGAGCAAACCCCTTTCTTCAACACATGAAAACTAAGCCAACATAGAACGTGAGATGTTAGATGAGATGTTAGCATTTAGTAACAATAAATAATGCAGAATTTATTCTAAACAAGACCAGAGCAGGTAAGTTCGTGGTCAAAGGGGGATAATTTTGATTTTTGTGTGGTCTTTGGTAGATTTAATGCTTCCGATTCCAAAGACTTGGATCAGACTCGGGGATATTTTACTTCATGGAATTGGCTAGTAATCAATTTTATGTTAAAAGCTGTAAGGGGTTCTTTTACATACTTTTGCACGTGATGCATGGTGTCTTTACAAATATTAGTTGTCCATTTATGAGTGCATTTAAAACCCTTCATCTTTGATCCCAGCTTTTTAAATGTAGTGTTGTCGACTTAATGATCTATGTCCTTAAAATAATAATACCTAAAGAAATTGCTCAACTGGTTATAACTGCAGTGAAGTGATTGAACTTTCGTGTACATAAAAATTCCCTACATAGTTCAGTCCTTCTACTCTAGATTCTAATTGGTATGTCCTGTCTTACTTGAACGAGTACTGGTAATATTGAATAGGACACCGACCTAATGGTGCATTGACTACAGTATGATGAATATTATTGGTCTTTCTATGCACTCACTCAATGAGGGTAAGGGTGGAAGCATCCTTCAAGTACTACTTCAAAACAGCACCAACATACCAGAGAAAGAGGACTGGGGTCAGGTCTCTTTCAAACAGATCGTAAAGAAGATGGTACGTTTGATCAACAATACAGACCAGTAGCTTTTGTGAGCAAACCCCTTTCTTCAACACATGAAAACTAAGCCAACATAGAACGTGAGATGTTAGATGAGATGTTAGCATTTAGTAACAATAAATAATGCAGAATTTATTCTAAACAAGACCAGAGCAGGTAAGTTCGTGGTCAAAGGGGGATAATTTTGATTTTTGTGTGGTCTTTGGTAGATTTAATGCTTCCGATTCCAAAGACTTGGATCAGACTCGGGGATATTTTACTTCATGGAATTGGCTAGTAATCAATTTTATGTTAAAAGCTGTAAGGGGTTCTTTTACATACTTTTGCACGTGATGCATGGTGTCTTTACAAATATTAGTTGTCCATTTATGAGTGCATTTAAAACCCTTCATCTTTGATCCCAGCTTTTTAAATGTAGTGTTGTCGACTTAATGATCTATGTCCTTAAAATAATAATACCTAAAGAAATTGCTCAACTGGTTATAACTGCAGTGAAGTGATTGAACTTTTCGTGTACATAAAAATTCCCTACATAGTTCAGTCCTTCTACTCTAGATTCTAATTGGTATGTCCTGTCTTACTTGAACGAGTACTGGTAATATTGAATAGGACACCGACCTAATGGTGCATTGACTACAGTATGATGAATATTATTGGTCTTTCTATGCACTCACTCAATGAGGGTAAGGGTGGAAGCATCCTTCAAGTACTACTTCAAAACAGCACCAACATACCAGAGAAAGAGGACTGGGGTCAGGTCTCTTTCAAACAGATCGTAAAGAAGATGGTACGTTTGATCAACAATACAGACCAGTAGCTTTTGTGAGCAAACCCCTTTCTTCAACACATGAAAACTAAGCCAACATAGAACGTGAGATGTTAGATGAGATGTTAGCAATAAATAATGCAGAATTTATTCTAAACAAGACCAGAGCAGGTAAGTTCGTGGTCAAAGGGGGATAATTTTGATTTTTGTGTGGTCTTTGGTAGATTTAATGCTTCCGATTCCAAAGACTTGGATCAGACTCGGGGATATTTTACTTCATGGAATTGGCTAGTAATCAATTTTATGTTAAAAGCTGTAAGGGGTTCTTTTACATACTTTTGCACGTGATGCATGGTGTCTTTACAAATATTAGTTGTCCATTTATGAGTGCATTTAAAACCCTTCATCTTTGATCCCAGCTTTTTAAATGTAGTGTTGTCGACTTAATGATCTATGTCCTTAAAATAATAATACCTAAAGAAATTGCTCAACTGGTTATAACTGCAGTGAAGTGATTGAACTTTCGTGTACATAAAAATTCCCTACATAGTTCAGTCCTTCTACTCTAGATTCTAATTGGTATGTCCTGTCTTACTTGAACGAGTACTGGTAATATTGAATAGGACACCGACCTAATGGTGCATTGACTACAGTATGATGAATATTATTGGTCTTTCTATGCACTCACTCAATGAGGGTAAGGGTGGAAGCATCCTTCAAGTACTACTTCAAAACAGCACCAACATACCAGAGAAAGAGGACTGGGGTCAGGTCTCTTTCAAACAGATCGTAAAGAAGATGGTACGTTTGATCAACAATACAGACCAGTAGCTTTTGTGAGCAAACCCCTTTCTTCAACACATGAAAACTAAGCCAACATAGAACGTGAGATGTTAGATGAGATGTTAGCATTTAGTAACAATAAATAATGCAGAATTTATTCTAAACAAGACCAGAGCAGGTAAGTTCGTGGTCAAAGGGGGATAATTTTGATTTTTGTGTGGTCTTTGGTAGATTTAATGCTTCCGATTCCAAAGACTTGGATCAGACTCGGGGATATTTTACTTCATGGAATTGGCTAGTAATCAATTTTATGTTAAAAGCTGTAAGGGGTTCTTTTACATACTTTTGCACGTGATGCATGGTGTCTTTACAAATATTAGTTGTCCATTTATGAGTGCATTTAAAACCCTTCATCTTTGATCCCAGCTTTTTAAATGTAGTGTTGTCGACTTAATGATCTATGTCCTTAAAATAATAATACCTAAAGAAATTGCTCAACTGGTTATAACTGCAGTGAAGTGATTGAACTTTCGTGTACATAAAAATTCCCTACATAGTTCAGTCCTTCTACTCTAGATTCTAATTGGTATGTCCTGTCTTACTTGAACGAGTACTGGTAATATTGAATAGGACACCGACCTAATGGTGCATTGACTACAGTATGATGAATATTATTGGTCTTTCTATGCACTCACTCAATGAGGGTAAGGGTGGAAGCATCCTTCAAGTACTACTTCAAAACAGCACCAACATACCAGAGAAAGAGGACTGGGGTCAGGTCTCTTTCAAACAAATCGTAAAGAAGATGGTACGTTTGATCAACAATACAGACCAGTAGCTTTTGTGAGCAAACCCCTTTCTTCAACACATGAAAACTAAGCCAACATAGAACGTGAGATGTTAGATGAGATGTTAGCATTTAGTAACAATAAATAATGCAGAATTTATTCTAAACAAGACCAGAGCAGGTAAGTTCGTGGTCAAAGGGGGATAATTTTGATTTTTGTGTGGTCTTTGGTAGATTTAATGCTTCCGATTCCAAAGACTTGGATCAGACTCGGGGATATTTTACTTCATGGAATTGGCTAGTAATCAATTTTATGTTAAAAGCTGTAAGGGGTTCTTTTACATACTTTTGCACGTGATGCATGGTGTCTTTACAAATATTAGTTGTCCATTTATGAGTGCATTTAAAACCCTTCATCTTTGATCCCAGCTTTTTAAATGTAGTGTTGTCGACTTAATGATCTATGTCCTTAAAATAATAATACCTAAAGAAATTGCTCAACTGGTTATAACTGCAGTGAAGTGATTGAACTTTCGTGTACATAAAAATTCCCTACATAGTTCAGTCCTTCTACTCTAGATTCTAATTGGTATGTCCTGTCTTACTTGAACGAGTACTGGTAATATTGAATAGGACACCGACCTAATGGTGCATTGACTACAGTATGATGAATATTATTGGTCTTTCTATGCACTCACTCAATGAAGGTAAGGGTGGAAGCATCCTTCAAGTACTACTTCAAAACAGCACCAACATACCAGAGAAAGAGGACTGGGGTCAGGTCTCTTTCAAACAGATCGTAAAGAAGATGGTACGTTTGATCAACAATACAGACCAGTAGCTTTTGTGAGCAAACCCCTTTCTTCAACACATGAAAACTAAGCCAACATAGAACGTGAGATGTTAGATGAGATGTTAGCATTTAGTAACAATAAATAATGCAGAATTTATTCTAAACAAGAGCAGAGCAGGTAAGTTCGTGGTCAAAGGGGGATAATTTTGATTTTTGTGTGGTCTTTGGTAGATTTAATGCTTCCGATTCCAAAGACTTGGATCAGACTCGGGGATATTTTACTTCATGGAATTGGCTAGTAATCAATTTTATGTTAAAAGCTGTAAGGGGTTCTTTTACATACTTTTGCACGTGATGCATGGTGTCTTTACAAATATTAGTTGTCCATTTATGAGTGCATTTAAAACCCTTCATCTTTGATCCCAGCTTTTTAAATGTAGTGTTGTCGACTTAATGATCTATGTCCTTAAAATAATAATACCTAAAGAAATTGCTCAACTGGTTATAACTGCAGTGACGTGATTGAACTTTCGTGTACATAAAAATTCCCTACATAGTTCAGTCCTTCTACTCTAGATTCTAATTGGTATGTCCTGTCTTACTTGAACGAGTACTGGTAATATTGAATAGGACACCGACCTAATGGTGCATTGACTACAGTATGATGAATATTATTGGTCTTTCTATGCACTCACTCAATGAGGGTAAGGGTGGAAGCATCCTTCAAGTACTACTTCAAAACAGCACCAACATACCAGAGAAAGAGGACTGGGGTCAGGTCTCTTTCAAACAGATCGTAAAGAAGATGGTACGTTTGATCAACAATACAGACCAGTAGCTTTTGTGAGCAAACCCCTTTCTTCAACACGTGAAAACTAAGCCAACATAGAACGTGAGATGTTAGATGAGATGTTAGCAATAAATAATGCAGAATTTATTCTAAACAAGACCAGAGCAGGTAAGTTCGTGGTCAAAGGGGGATAATTTTGATTTTTGTGTGGTCTTTGGTAGATTTAATGCTTCCGATTCCAAAGACTTGGATCAGACTCGGGGATATTTTACTTCATGGAATTGGCTAGTAATCAATTTTATGTTAAAAGCTGTAAGGGGTTCTTTTACATACTTTTGCACGTGATGCATGGTGTCTTTACAAATATTAGTTGTCCATTTATGAGTGCATTTAAAACCCTTTATCTTTGATCCCAGCTTTTTAAATGAAGTGTTGTCGACTTAATGATCTATGTCCTTAAAATAATAATACCTAAAGAAATTGCTCAACTGGTTATAACTGCAGTGAAGTGATTGAACTTTCGTCTACATAAAAATTCCCTACATAGTTCAGTCCTTCTACTCTAGATTCTAATTGGTATGTCCTGTCTTACTTGAACGAGTACTGGTAATATTGAATAGGACACCGACCTAATGGTGCATTGACTACAGTATGATGAATATTATTGGTCTTTCTATGCACTCACTCAATGAGGGTAAGGGTGGAAGCATCCTTCAAGTACTACTTCAAAACAGCACCAACATACCAGAGAAAGAGGACTGGGGTCAGGTCTCTTTCAAACAGATCGTAAAGAAGATGGTACGTTTGATCAACAATACAGACCAGTAGCTTTTGTGAGCAAACCCCTTTCTTCAACACATGAAAACTAAGCCAACATAGAACGTGAGATGTTAGATGAGATGTTAGCATTTAGTAACAATAAATAATGCAGAATTTATTCTAAACAAGACCAGAGCAGGTAAGTTCGTGGTCAAAGGGGGATAATTTTGATTTTTGTGTGGTCTTTGGTAGATTTAATGCTTCCGATTCCAAAGACTTGGATCAGACTCGGGGATATTTTACTTCATGGAATTGGCTAGTAATCAATTTTATGTTAAAAGCTGTAAGGGGTTCTTTTACATACTTTTGCACGTGATGCATGGTGTCTTTACAAATATTAGTTGTCCATTTATGAGTGCATTTAAAACCCTTCATCTTTGATCCCAGCTTTTTAAATGTAGAGTTGTCGACTTAATGATCTATGTCCTTAAAATAATAATACCTAAAGAAATTGCTCAACTGGTTATAACTGCAGTGAAGTGATTGAACTTTCGTGTACATAAAAATTCCCTACATAGTTCAGTCCTTCTACTCTAGATTCTAATTGGTATGTCCTGTCTTACTTGAACGAGTACTGGTAATATTGAATAGGACACCGACCTAATGGTGCATTGACTACAGTATGATGAATATTATTGGTCTTTCTATGCACTCACTCAATGAGGGTAAGGGTGGAAGCATCCTTCAAGTACTACTTCAAAACAGCACCAACATACCAGAGAAAGAGGACTGGGGTCAGGTCTCTTTCAAACAGATCGTAAAGAAGATGGTACGTTTGATCAACAATACAGACCAGTAGCTTTTGTGAGCAAACCCCTTTCTTCAACACATGAAAACTAAGCCAACATAGAACGTGAGATGTTAGATGAGATGTTAGCATTTAGTAACAATAAATAATGCAGAATTTATTCTAAACAAGACCAGAGCAGGTAAGTTCGTGGTCAAAGGGGGATAATTTTGATTTTTGTGTGGTCTTTGGTAGATTTAATGCTTCCGATTCCAAAGACTTGGATCAGACTCGGGGATATTTTACTTCATGGAATTGGCTAGTAATCAATTTTATGTTAAAAGCTGTAAGGGGTTCTTTTACATACTTTTGCACGTGATGCATGGTGTCTTTACAAATATTAGTTGTCCATTTATGAGTGCATTTAAAACCCTTCATCTTTGATCCCAGCTTTTTAAATGTAGTGTTGTCGACTTAATGATCTATGTCCTTAAAATAATAATACCTAAAGAAATTGCTCAACTGGTTATAACTGCAGTGAAGTGATTGAACTTTCGTGTACATAAAAATTCCCTACATAGTTCAGTCCTTCTACTCTAGATTCTAATTGGTATGTCCTGTCTTACTTGAACGAGTACTGGTAATATTGAATAGGACACCGACCTAATGGTGCATTGACTACAGTATGATGAATATTATTGGTCTTTCTATGCACTCACTCAATGAGGGTAAGGGTGGAAGCATCCTTCAAGTACTACTTCAAAACAGCACCAACATACCAGAGAAAGAGGACTGGGGTCAGGTCTCTTTCAAACAGATCGTAAAGAAGATGGTACGTTTGATCAACAATACAGACCAGTAGCTTTTGTGAGCAAACCCCTTTCTTCAACACATGAAAACTAAGCCAACATAGAACGTGAGATGTTAGATGAGATGTTAGCATTTAGTAACAATAAATAATGCAGAATTTATTCTAAACAAGAGCAGAGCAGGTAAGTTCGTGGTCAAAGGGGGATAATTTTGATTTTTGTGTGGTCTTTGGTAGATTTAATGCTTCCGATTCCAAAGACTTGGATCAGACTCGGGGATATTTTACTTCATGGAATTGGCTAGTAATCAATTTTATGTTAAAAGCTGTAAGGGGTTCTTTTACATACTTTTGCACGTGATGCATGGTGTCTTTACAAATATTAGTTGTCCATTTATGAGTGCATTTAAAACCCTTCATCTTTGATCCCAGCTTTTTAAATGTAGTGTTGTCGACTTAATGATCTATGTCCTTAAAATAATAATACCTAAAGAAATTGCTCAACTGGTTATAACTGCAGTGAAGTGATTGAACTTTCGTGTACATAAAAATTCCCTACATAGTTCAGTCCTTCTACTCTAGATTCTAATTGGTATGTCCTGTCTTACTTGAACGAGTACTGGTAATATTGAATAGGACACCGACCTAATGGTGCATTGACTACAGTATGATGAATATTATTGGTCTTTCTATGCACTCACTCAATGAGGGTAAGGGTGGAAGCATCCTTCAAGTACTACTTCAAAACAGCACCAACATACCAGAGAAAGAGGACTGGGGTCAGGTCTCTTTCAAACAGATCGTAAAGAAGATGGTACGTTTGATGAACAATACAGACCAGTAGCTTTTGTGAGCAAACCCCTTTCTTCAACACATGAAAACTAAGCCAACATAGAACGTGAGATGTTAGATGAGATGTTAGCATTTAGTAACAATAAATAATGCAGAATTTATTCTAAACAAGAGCAGAGCAGGTAAGTTCGTGGTCAAAGGGGGATAATTTTGATTTTTGTGTGGTCTTTGGTAGATTTAATGCTTCCGATTCCAAAGACTTGGATCAGACTCGGGGATATTTTACTTCATGGAATTGGCTAGTAATCAATTTTATGTTAAAAGCTGTAAGGGGTTCTTTTACATACTTTTGCACGTGATGCATGGTGTCTTTACAAATATTAGTTGTCCATTTATGAGTGCATTTAAAACCCTTCATCTTTGATCCCAGCTTTTTAAATGTAGTGTTGTCGACTTAATGATCTATGTCCTTAAAATAATAATACCTAAAGAAATTGCTCAACTGGTTATAACTGCAGTGAAGTGATTGAACTTTCGTGTACATAAAAATTCCCTACATAGTTCAGTCCTTCTACTCTAGATTCTAATTGGTATGTCCTGTCTTACTTGAACGAGTACTGGTAATATTGAATAGGACACCGACCTAATGGTGCATTGACTACAGTATGATGAATATTATTGGTCTTTCTATGCACTCACTCAATGAGGGTAAGGGTGGAAGCATCCTTCAAGTACTACTTCAAAACAGCACCAACATACCAGAGAAAGAGGACTGGGGTCAGGTCTCTTTCAAACAGATCGTAAAGAAGATGGTACGTTTGATCAACAATACAGACCAGTAGCTTTTGTGAGCAAACCCCTTTCTTCAACACATGAAAACTAAGCCAACATAGAACGTGAGATGTTAGATGAGATGTTAGCATTTAGTAACAATAAATAATGCAGAATTTATTCTAAACAAGACCAGAGCAGGTAAGTTCGTTGTCAAAGGGGGATAATTTTGATTTTTGTGTGGTCTTTGGTAGATTTAATGCTTCCGATTCCAAAGACTTGGATCAGACTCGGGGATATTTTACTTCATGGAATTGGCTAGTAATCAATTTTATGTTAAAAGCTGTAAGGGGTTCTTTTACATACTTTTGCACGTGATGCATGGTGTCTTTACAAATATTAGTTGTCCATTTATGAGTGCATTTAAAACCCTTCATCTTTGATCCCAGCTTTTTAAATGTAGTGTTGTCGACTTAATGATCTATGTCCTTAAAATAATAATACCTAAAGAAATTGCTCAACTGGTTATAACTGCAGTGAAGTGATTGAACTTTCGTGTACATAAAAATTCCCTACATAGTTCAGTCCTTCTACTCTAGATTCTAATTGGTATGTCCTGTCTTACTTGAACGAGTACTGGTAATATTGAATAGGACACCGACCTAATGGTGCATTGACTACAGTATGATGAATATTATTGGTCTTTCTATGCACTCACTCAATGAGGGTAAGGGTGGAAGCATCCTTCAAGTACTACTTCAAAACAGCACCAACATACCAGAGAAAGAGGACTGGGGTCAGGTCTCTTTCAAACAGATCGTAAAGAAGATGGTACGTTTGATCAACAATACAGACCAGTAGCTTTTGTGAGCAAACCCCTTTCTTCAACACATGAAAACTAAGCCAACATAGAACGTGAGATGTTAGATGAGATGTTAGCATTTAGTAACAATAAATAATGCAGAATTTATTCTAAACAAGACCAGAGCAGGTAAGTTCGTGGTCAAAGGGGGATAATTTTGATTTTTGTGTGGTCTTTGGTAGATTTAATGCTTCCGATTCCAAAGACTTGGATCAGACTCGGGGATATTTTACTTCATGGAATTGGCTAGTAATCAATTTTATGTTAAAAGCTGTAAGGGGTTCTTTTACATACTTTTGCACGTGATGCATGGTGTCTTTACAAATATTAGTTGTCCATTTATGAGTGCATTTAAAACCCTTCATCTTTGATCCCAGCTTTTTAAATGTAGTGTTGTCGACTTAATGATCTATGTCCTTAAAATAATAATACCTAAAGAAATTGCTCAACTGGTTATAACTGCAGTGAAGTGATTGAACTTTCGTGTACATAAAAATTCCCTACATAGTTCAGTCCTTCTACTCTAGATTCTAATTGGTATGTCCTGTCTTACTTGAACGAGTACTGGTAATATTGAATAGGACACCGACCTAATGGTGCATTGACTACAGTATGATGAATATTATTGGTCTTTCTATGCACTCACTCAATGAGGGTAAGGGTGGAAGCATCCTTCAAGTACTACTTCAAAACAGCACCAACATACCAGAGAAAGAGGACTGGGGTCAGGTCTCTTTCAAACAGATCGTAAAGAAGATGGTACGTTTGATCAACAATACAGACCAGTAGCTTTTGTGAGCAAACCCCTTTCTTCAACACATGAAAACTAAGCCAACATAGAACGTGAGATGTTAGATGAGATGTTAGCATTTAGTAACAATAAATAATGCAGAATTTATTCTAAACAAGACCAGAGCAGGTAAGTTCGTGGTCAAAGGGGGATAATTTTGATTTTTGTGTGGTCTTTGGTAGATTTAATGCTTCCGATTCCAAAGACTTGGATCAGACTCGGGGATATTTTACTTCATGGAATTGGCTAGTAATCAATTTTATGTTAAAAGCTGTAAGGGGTTCTTTTACATACTTTTGCACGTGATGCATGGTGTCTTTACAAATATTAGTTGTCCATTTATGAGTGCATTTAAAACCCTTCATCTTTGATCCCAGCTTTTTAAATGTAGTGTTGTCGACTTAATGATCTATGTCCTTAAAATAATAATACCTAAAGAAATTGCTCAACTGGTTATAACTGCAGTGAAGTGATTGAACTTTCGTGTACATAAAAATTCCCTACATAGTTCAGTCCTTCTACTCTAGATTCTAATTGGTATGTCCTGTCTTACTTGAACGAGTACTGGTAATATTGAATAGGACACCGACCTAATGGTGCATTGACTACAGTATGATGAATATTATTGGTCTTTCTATGCACTCACTCAATGAGGGTAAGGGTGGAAGCATCCTTCAAGTACTACTTCAAAACAGCACCAACATACCAGAGAAAGAGGACTGGGGTCAGGTCTCTTTCAAACAGATCGTAAAGAAGATGGTACGTTTGATCAACAATACAGACCAGTAGCTTTTGTGAGCAAACCCCTTTCTTCAACACATGAAAACTAAGCCAACATAGAACGTGAGATGTTAGATGAGATGTTAGCATTTAGTAACAATAAATAATGCAGAATTTATTCTAAACAAGACCAGAGCAGGTAAGTTCGTGGTCAAAGGGGGATAATTTTGATTTTTGTGTGGTCTTTGGTAGATTTAATGCTTCCGATTCCAAAGACTTGGATCAGACTCGGGGATATTTTACTTCATGGAATTGGCTAGTAATCAATTTTATGTTAAAAGCTGTAAGGGGTTCTTTTACATACTTTTGCACGTGATGCATGGTGTCTTTACAAATATTAGTTGTCCATTTATGAGTGCATTTAAAACCCTTCATCTTTGATCCCAGCTTTTTAAATGTAGTGTTGTCGACTTAATGATCTATGTCCTTAAAATAATAATACCTAAAGAAATTGCTCAACTGGTTATAACTGCAGTGAAGTGATTGAACTTTCGTGTACATAAAAATTCCCTACATAGTTCAGTCCTTCTACTCTAGATTCTAATTGGTATGTCCTGTCTTACTTGAACGAGTACTGGTAATATTGAATAGGACACCGACCTAATGGTGCATTGACTACAGTATGATGAATATTATTGGTCTTTCTATGCACTCACTCAATGAGGGTAAGGGTGGAAGCATCCTTCAAGTACTACTTCAAAACAGCACCAACATACCAGAGAAAGAGGACTGGGGTCAGGTCTCTTTCAAACAGATCGTAAAGAAGATGGTACGTTTGATCAACAATACAGACCAGTAGCTTTTGTGAGCAAACCCCTTTCTTCAACACATGAAAACTAAGCCAACATAGAACGTGAGATGTTAGATGAGATGTTAGCATTTAGTAACAATAAATAATGCAGAATTTATTCTAAACAAGACCAGAGCAGGTAAGTTCGTGGTCAAAGGGGGATAATTTTGATTTTTGTGTGGTCTTTGGTAGATTTAATGCTTCCGATTCCAAAGACTTGGATCAGACTCGGGGATATTTTACTTCATGGAATTGGCTAGTAATCAATTTTATGTTAAAAGCTGTAAGGGGTTCTTTTACATACTTTTGCACGTGATGCATGGTGTCTTTACAAATATTAGTTGTCCATTTATGAGTGCATTTAAAACCCTTCATCTTTGATCCCAGCTTTTTAAATGTAGTGTTGTCGACTTAATGATCTATGTCCTTAAAATAATAATACCTAAAGAAATTGCTCAACTGGTTATAACTGCAGTGAAGTGATTGAACTTTCGTGTACATAAAAATTCCCTACATAGTTCAGTCCTTCTACTCTAGATTCTAATTGGTATGTCCTGTCTTACTTGAACGAGTACTGGTAATATTGAATAGGACACCGACCTAATGGTGCATTGACTACAGTATGATGAATATTATTGGTCTTTCTATGCACTCACTCAATGAGGGTAAGGGTGGAAGCATCCTTCAAGTACTACTTCAAAACAGCACCAACATACCAGAGAAAGAGGACTGGGGTCAGGTCTCTTTCAAACAGATCGTAAAGAAGATGGTACGTTTGATCAACAATACAGACCAGTAGCTTTTGTGAGCAAACCCCTTTCTTCAACACATGAAAACTAAGCCAACATAGAACGTGAGATGTTAGATGAGATGTTAGCATTTAGTAACAATAAATAATGCAGAATTTATTCTAAACAAGACCAGAGCAGGTAAGTTCGTGGTCAAAGGGGGATAATTTTGATTTTTGTGTGGTCTTTGGTAGATTTAATGCTTCCGATTCCAAAGACTTGGATCAGACTCGGGGATATTTTACTTCATGGAATTGGCTAGTAATCAATTTTATGTTAAAAGCTGTAAGGGGTTCTTTTACATACTTTTGCACGTGATGCATGGTGTCTTTACAAATATTAGTTGTCCATTTATGAGTGCATTTAAAACCCTTCATCTTTGATCCCAGCTTTTTAAATGTAGTGTTGTCGACTTAATGATCTATGTCCTTAAAATAATAATACCTAAAGAAATTGCTCAACTGGTTATAACTGCAGTGAAGTGATTGAACTTTCGTGTACATAAAAATTCCCTACATAGTTCAGTCCTTCTACTCTAGATTCTAATTGGTATGTCCTGTCTTACTTGAACGAGTACTGGTAATATTGAATAGGACACCGACCTAATGGTGCATTGACTACAGTATGATGAATATTATTGGTCTTTCTATGCACTCACTCAATGAGGGTAAGGGTGGAAGCATCCTTCAAGTACTACTTCAAAACAGCACCAACATACCAGAGAAAGAGGACTGGGGTCAGGTCTCTTTCAAACAGATCGTAAAGAAGATGGTACGTTTGATCAACAATACAGACCAGTAGCTTTTGTGAGCAAACCCCTTTCTTCAACACATGAAAACTAAGCCAACATAGAACGTGAGATGTTAGATGAGATGTTAGCATTTAGTAACAATAAATAATGCAGAATTTATTCTAAACAAGACCAGAGCAGGTAAGTTCGTGGTCAAAGGGGGATAATTTTGATTTTTGTGTGGTCTTTGGTAGATTTAATGCTTCCGATTCCAAAGACTTGGATCAGACTCGGGGATATTTTACTTCATGGAATTGGCTAGTAATCAATTTTATGTTAAAAGCTGTAAGGGGTTCTTTTACATACTTTTGCACGTGATGCATGGTGTCTTTACAAATATTAGTTGTCCATTTATGAGTGCATTTAAAACCCTTCATCTTTGATCCCAGCTTTTTAAATGTAGTGTTGTCGACTTAATGATCTATGTCCTTAAAATAATAATACCTAAAGAAATTGCTCAACTGGTTATAACTGCAGTGAAGTGATTGAACTTTCGTGTACATAAAAATTCCCTACATAGTTCAGTCCTTCTACTCTAGATTCTAATTGGTATGTCCTGTCTTACTTGAACGAGTACTGGTAATATTGAATAGGACACCGACCTAATGGTGCATTGACTACAGTATGATGAATATTATTGGTCTTTCTATGCACTCACTCAATGAGGGTAAGGGTGGAAGCATCCTTCAAGTACTACTTCAAAACAGCACCAACATACCAGAGAAAGAGGACTGGGGTCAGGTCTCTTTCAAACAGATCGTAAAGAAGATGGTACGTTTGATCAACAATACAGACCAGTAGCTTTTGTGAGCAAACCCCTTTCTTCAACACATGAAAACTAAGCCAACATAGAACGTGAGATGTTAGATGAGATGTTAGCATTTAGTAACAATAAATAATGCAGAATTTATTCTAAACAAGACCAGAGCAGGTAAGTTCGTGGTCAAAGGGGGATAATTTTGATTTTTGTGTGGTCTTTGGTAGATTTAATGCTTCCGATTCCAAAGACTTGGATCAGACTCGGGGATATTTTACTTCATGGAATTGGCTAGTAATCAATTTTATGTTAAAAGCTGTAAGGGGTTCTTTTACATACTTTTGCACGTGATGCATGGTGTCTTTACAAATATTAGTTGTCCATTTATGAGTGCATTTAAAACCCTTCATCTTTGATCCCAGCTTTTTAAATGTAGTGTTGTCGACTTAATGATCTATGTCCTTAAAATAATAATACCTAAAGAAATTGCTCAACTGGTTATAACTGCAGTGAAGTGATTGAACTTTCGTGTACATAAAAATTCCCTACATAGTTCAGTCCTTCTACTCTAGATTCTAATTGGTATGTCCTGTCTTACTTGAACGAGTACTGGTAATATTGAATAGGACACCGACCTAATGGTGCATTGACTACAGTATGATGAATATTATTGGTCTTTCTATGCACTCACTCAATGAGGGTAAGGGTGGAAGCATCCTTCAAGTACTACTTCAAAACAGCACCAACATACCAGAGAAAGAGGACTGGGGTCAGGTCTCTTTCAAACAGATCGTAAAGAAGATGGTACGTTTGATCAACAATACAGACCAGTAGCTTTTGTGAGCAAACCCCTTTCTTCAACACATGAAAACTAAGCCAACATAGAACGTGAGATGTTAGATGAGATGTTAGCATTTAGTAACAATAAATAATGCAGAATTTATTCTAAACAAGACCAGAGCAGGTAAGTTCGTGGTCAAAGGGGGATAATTTTGATTTTTGTGTGGTCTTTGGTAGATTTAATGCTTCCGATTCCAAAGACTTGGATCAGACTCGGGGATATTTTACTTCATGGAATTGGCTAGTAATCAATTTTATGTTAAAAGCTGTAAGGGGTTCTTTTACATACTTTTGCACGTGATGCATGGTGTCTTTACAAATATTAGTTGTCCATTTATGAGTGCATTTAAAACCCTTCATCTTTGATCCCAGCTTTTTAAATGTAGTGTTGTCGACTTAATGATCTATGTCCTTAAAATAATAATACCTAAAGAAATTGCTCAACTGGTTATAACTGCAGTGAAGTGATTGAACTTTCGTGTACATAAAAATTCCCTACATAGTTCAGTCCTTCTACTCTAGATTCTAATTGGTATGTCCTGTCTTACTTGAACGAGTACTGGTAATATTGAATAGGACACCGACCTAATGGTGCATTGACTACAGTATGATGAATATTATTGGTCTTTCTATGCACTCACTCAATGAGGGTAAGGGTGGAAGCATCCTTCAAGTACTACTTCAAAACAGCACCAACATACCAGAGAAAGAGGACTGGGGTCAGGTCTCTTTCAAACAGATCGTAAAGAAGATGGTACGTTTGATCAACAATACAGACCAGTAGCTTTTGTGAGCAAACCCCTTTCTTCAACACATGAAAACTAAGCCAACATAGAACGTGAGATGTTAGATGAGATGTTAGCATTTAGTAACAATAAATAATGCAGAATTTATTCTAAACAAGACCAGAGCAGGTAAGTTCGTGGTCAAAGGGGGATAATTTTGATTTTTGTGTGGTCTTTGGTAGATTTAATGCTTCCGATTCCAAAGACTTGGATCAGACTCGGGGATATTTTACTTCATGGAATTGGCTAGTAATCAATTTTATGTTAAAAGCTGTAAGGGGTTCTTTTACATACTTTTGCACGTGATGCATGGTGTCTTTACAAATATTAGTTGTCCATTTATGAGTGCATTTAAAACCCTTCATCTTTGATCCCAGCTTTTTAAATGTAGTGTTGTCGACTTAATGATCTATGTCCTTAAAATAATAATACCTAAAGAAATTGCTCAACTGGTTATAACTGCAGTGAAGTGATTGAACTTTCGTGTACATAAAAATTCCCTACATAGTTCAGTCCTTCTACTCTAGATTCTAATTGGTATGTCCTGTCTTACTTGAACGAGTACTGGTAATATTGAATAGGACACCGACCTAATGGTGCATTGACTACAGTATGATGAATATTATTGGTCTTTCTATGCACTCACTCAATGAGGGTAAGGGTGGAAGCATCCTTCAAGTACTACTTCAAAACAGCACCAACATACCAGAGAAAGAGGACTGGGGTCAGGTCTCTTTCAAACAGATCGTAAAGAAGATGGTACGTTTGATCAACAATACAGACCAGTAGCTTTTGTGAGCAAACCCCTTTCTTCAACACATGAAAACTAAGCCAACATAGAACGTGAGATGTTAGATGAGATGTTAGCATTTAGTAACAATAAATAATGCAGAATTTATTCTAAACAAGACCAGAGCAGGTAAGTTCGTGGTCAAAGGGGGATAATTTTGATTTTTGTGTGGTCTTTGGTAGATTTAATGCTTCCGATTCCAAAGACTTGGATCAGACTCGGGGATATTTTACTTCATGGAATTGGCTAGTAATCAATTTTATGTTAAAAGCTGTAAGGGGTTCTTTTACATACTTTTGCACGTGATGCATGGTGTCTTTACAAATATTAGTTGTCCATTTATGAGTGCATTTAAAACCCTTCATCTTTGATCCCAGCTTTTTAAATGTAGTGTTGTCGACTTAATGATCTATGTCCTTAAAATAATAATACCTAAAGAAATTGCTCAACTGGTTATAACTGCAGTGAAGTGATTGAACTTTCGTGTACATAAAAATTCCCTACATAGTTCAGTCCTTCTACTCTAGATTCTAATTGGTATGTCCTGTCTTACTTGAACGAGTACTGGTAATATTGAATAGGACACCGACCTAATGGTGCATTGACTACAGTATGATGAATATTATTGGTCTTTCTATGCACTCACTCAATGAGGGTAAGGGTGGAAGCATCCTTCAAGTACTACTTCAAAACAGCACCAACATACCAGAGAAAGAGGACTGGGGTCAGGTCTCTTTCAAACAGATCGTAAAGAAGATGGTACGTTTGATCAACAATACAGACCAGTAGCTTTTGTGAGCAAACCCCTTTCTTCAACACATGAAAACTAAGCCAACATAGAACGTGAGATGTTAGATGAGATGTTAGCATTTAGTAACAATAAATAATGCAGAATTTATTCTAAACAAGACCAGAGCAGGTAAGTTCGTGGTCAAAGGGGGATAATTTTGATTTTTGTGTGGTCTTTGGTAGATTTAATGCTTCCGATTCCAAAGACTTGGATCAGACTCGGGGATATTTTACTTCATGGAATTGGCTAGTAATCAATTTTATGTTAAAAGCTGTAAGGGGTTCTTTTACATACTTTTGCACGTGATGCATGGTGTCTTTACAAATATTAGTTGTCCATTTATGAGTGCATTTAAAACCCTTCATCTTTGATCCCAGCTTTTTAAATGTAGTGTTGTCGACTTAATGATCTATGTCCTTAAAATAATAATACCTAAAGAAATTGCTCAACTGGTTATAACTGCAGTGAAGTGATTGAACTTTCGTGTACATAAAAATTCCCTACATAGTTCAGTCCTTCTACTCTAGATTCTAATTGGTATGTCCTGTCTTACTTGAACGAGTACTGGTAATATTGAATAGGACACCGACCTAATGGTGCATTGACTACAGTATGATGAATATTATTGGTCTTTCTATGCACTCACTCAATGAGGGTAAGGGTGGAAGCATCCTTCAAGTACTACTTCAAAACAGCACCAACATACCAGAGAAAGAGGACTGGGGTCAGGTCTCTTTCAAACAGATCGTAAAGAAGATGGTACGTTTGATCAACAATACAGACCAGTAGCTTTTGTGAGCAAACCCCTTTCTTCAACACATGAAAACTAAGCCAACATAGAACGTGAGATGTTAGATGAGATGTTAGCATTTAGTAACAATAAATAATGCAGAATTTATTCTAAACAAGACCAGAGCAGGTAAGTTCGTGGTCAAAGGGGGATAATTTTGATTTTTGTGTGGTCTTTGGTAGATTTAATGCTTCCGATTCCAAAGACTTGGATCAGACTCGGGGATATTTTACTTCATGGAATTGGCTAGTAATCAATTTTATGTTAAAAGCTGTAAGGGGTTCTTTTACATACTTTTGCATGGTGTCTTTACAAATATTAGTTGTCCATTTATGAGTGCATTTAAAACCCTTCATCTTTGATCCCAGCTTTTTAAATGTAGTGTTGTCGACTTAATGATCTATGTCCTTAAAATAATAATACCTAAAGAAATTGCTCAACTGGTTATAACTGCAGTGAAGTGATTGAACTTTCGTGTACATAAAAATTCCCTACATAGTTCAGTCCTTCTACTCTAGATTCTAATTGGTATGTCCTGTCTTACTTGAACGAGTACTGGTAATATTGAATAGGACACCGACCTAATGGTGCATTGACTACAGTATGATGAATATTATTGGTCTTTCTATGCACTCACTCAATGAGGGTAAGGGTGGAAGCATCCTTCAAGTACTACTTCAAAACAGCACCAACATACCAGAGAAAGAGGACTGGGGTCAGGTCTCTTTCAAACAGATCGTAAAGAAGATGGTACGTTTGATCAACAATACAGACCAGTAGCTTTTGTGAGCAAACCCCTTTCTTCAACACATGAAAACTAAGCCAACATAGAACGTGAGATGTTAGATGAGATGTTAGCATTTAGTAACAATAAATAATGCAGAATTTATTCTAAACAAGAGCAGAGCAGGTAAGTTCGTGGTCAAAGGGGGATAATTTTGATTTTTGTGTGGTCTTTGGTAGATTTAATCCTTCCGATTCCAAAGACTTGGATCAGACTCGGGGATATTTTACTTCATGGAATTGGCTAGTAATCAATTTTATGTTAAAAGCTGTAAGGGGTTCTTTTACATACTTTTGCACGTGATGCATGGTGTCTTTACAAATATTAGTTGTCCATTTATGAGTGCATTTAAAACCCTTCATCTTTGATCCCAGCTTTTTAAATGTAGTGTTGTCGACTTAATGATCTATGTCCTTAAAATAATAATACCTAAAGAAATTGCTCAACTGGTTATAACTGCAGTGAAGTGATTGAACTTTCGTGTACATAAAAATTCCCTACATAGTTCAGTCTTTCTACTCTAGATTCTAATTGGTATGTCCTGTCTTACTTGAACGAGTACTGGTAATATTGAATAGGACACCGACCTAATGGTGCATTGACTACAGTATGATGAATATTATTGGTCTTTCTATGCACTCACTCAATGAGGGTAAGGGTGGAAGCATCCTTCAAGTACTACTTCAAAACAGCACCAACATACCAGAGAAAGAGGACTGGGGTCAGGTCTCTTTCAAACAGATCGTAAAGAAGATGGTACGTTTGATCAACAATACAGACCAGTAGCTTTTGTGAGCAAACCCCTTTCTTCAACACATGAAAACTAAGCCAACATAGAACGTGAGATGTTAGATGAGATGTTAGCATTTAGTAACAATAAATAATGCAGAATTTATTCTAAACAAGAGCAGAGCAGGTAAGTTCGTGGTCAAAGGGGGATAATTTTGATTTTTGTGTGGTCTTTGGTAGATTTAATCCTTCCGATTCCAAAGACTTGGATCAGACTCGGGGATATTTTACTTCATGGAATTGGCTAGTAATCAATTTTATGTTAAAAGCTGTAAGGGGTTCTTTTACATACTTTTGCACGTGATGCATGGTGTCTTTACAAATATTAGTTGTCCATTTATGAGTGCATTTAAAACCCTTCATCTTTGATCCCAGCTTTTTAAATGTAGTGTTGTCGACTTAATGATCTATGTCCTTAAAATAATAATACCTAAAGAAATTGCTCAACTGGTTATAACTGCAGTGAAGTGATTGAACTTTCGTGTACATAAAAAGTCCCTACATAGTTCAGTCCTTCTACTCTAGATTCTAATTGGTATGTCCTGTCTTACTTGAACGAGTACTGGTAATATTGAATAGGACACCGACCTAATGGTGCATTGACTACAGTATGATGAATATTATTGGTCTTTCTATGCACTCACTCAATGAGGGTAAGGGTGGAAGCATCCTTCAAGTACTACTTCAAAACAGCACCAACATACCAGAGAAAGAGGACTGGGGTCAGGTCTCTTTCAAACAGATCGTAAAGAAGATGGTACGTTTGATCAACAATACAGACCAGTAGCTTTTGTGAGCAAACCCCTTTCTTCAACACATGAAAACTAAGCCAACATAGAACGTGAGATGTTAGATGAGATGTTAGCATTTAGTAACAATAAATAATGCAGAATTTATTCTAAACAAGAGCAGAGCAGGTAAGTTCGTGGTCAAAGGGGGATAATTTTGATTTTTGTGTGGTCTTTGGTAGATTTAATCCTTCCGATTCCAAAGACTTGGATCAGACTCGGGGATATTTTACTTCATGGAATTGGCTAGTAATCAATTTTATGTTAAAAGCTGTAAGGGGTTCTTTTACATACTTTTGCACGTGATGCATGGTGTCTTTACAAATATTAGTTGTCCATTTATGAGTGCATTTAAAACCCTTCATCTTTGATCCCAGCTTTTTAAATGTAGTGTTGTCGACTTAATGATCTATGTCCTTAAAATAATAATACCTAAAGAAATTGCTCAACTGGTTATAACTGCAGTGAAGTGATTGAACTTTCGTGTACATAAAAATTCCCTACATAGTTCAGTCCTTCTACTCTAGATTCTAATTGGTATGTCCTGTCTTACTTGAACGAGTACTGGTAATATTGAATAGGACACCGACCTAATGGTGCATTGACTACAGTATGATGAATATTATTGGTCTTTCTATGCACTCACTCAATGAGGGTAAGGGTGGAAGCATCCTTCAAGTACTACTTCAAAACAGCACCAACATACCAGAGAAAGAGGACTGGGGTCAGGTCTCTTTCAAACAGATCGTAAAGAAGATGGTACGTTTGATCAACAATACAGACCAGTAGCTTTTGTGAGCAAACCCCTTTCTTCAACACATGAAAACTAAGCCAACATAGAACGTGAGATGTTAGATGAGATGTTAGCATTTAGTAACAATAAATAATGCAGAATTTATTCTAAACAAGACCAGAGCAGGTAAGTTCGTGGTCAAAGGGGGATAATTTTGATTTTTGTGTGGTCTTTGGTAGATTTAATGCTTCCGATTCCAAAGACTTGGATCAGACTCGGGGATATTTTACTTCATGGAATTGGCTAGTAATCAATTTTATGTTAAAAGCTGTAAGGGGTTCTTTTACATACTTTTGCACGTGATGCATGGTGTCTTTACAAATATTAGTTGTCCATTTATGAGTGCATTTAAAACCCTTCATCTTTGATCCCAGCTTTTTAAATGTAGTGTTGTCGACTTAATGATCTATGTCCTTAAAATAATAATACCTAAAGAAATTGCTCAACTGGTTATAACTGCAGTGAAGTGATTGAACTTTCGTGTACATAAAAATTCCCTACATAGTTCAGTCCTTCTACTCTAGATTCTAATTGGTATGTCCTGTCTTACTTGAACGAGTACTGGTAATATTGAATAGGACACCGACCTAATGGTGCATTGACTACAGTATGATGAATATTATTGGTCTTTCTATGCACTCACTCAATGAGGGTAAGGGTGGAAGCATCCTTCAAGTACTACTTCAAAACAGCACCAACATACCAGAGAAAGAGGACTGGGGTCAGGTCTCTTTCAAACAGATCGTAAAGAAGATGGTACGTTTGATCAACAATACAGACCAGTAGCTTTTGTGAGCAAACCCCTTTCTTCAACGCATGAAAACTAAGCCAACATAGAACGTGAGATGTTAGATGAGATGTTAGCATTTAGTAACAATAAATAATGCAGAATTTATTCTAAACAAGACCAGAGCAGGTAAGTTCGTGGTCAAAGGGGGATAATTTTGATTTTTGTGTGGTCTTTGGTAGATTTAATGCTTCCGATTCCAAAGACTTGGATCAGACTCGGGGATATTTTACTTCATGGAATTGGCTAGTAATCAATTTTATGTTAAAAGCTGTAAGGGGTTCTTTTACATACTTTTGCACGTGATGCATGGTGTCTTTACAAATATTAGTTGTCCATTTATGAGTGCATTTAAAACCCTTCATCTTTGATCCCAGCTTTTTAAATGTAGTGTTGTCGACTTAATGATCTATGTCCTTAAAATAATAATACCTAAAGAAATTGCTCAACTGGTTATAACTGCAGTGAAGTGATTGAACTTTCGTGTACATAAAAATTCCCTACATAGTTCAGTCCTTCTACTCTAGATTCTAATTGGTATGTCCTGTCTTACTTGAACGAGTACTGGTAATATTGAATAGGACACCGACCTAATGGTGCATTGACTACAGTATGATGAATATTATTGGTCTTTCTATGCACTCACTCAATGAGGGTAAGGGTGGAAGCATCCTTCAAGTACTACTTCAAAACAGCACCAACATACCAGAGAAAGAGGACTGGGGTCAGGTCTCTTTCAAACAGATCGTAAAGAAGATGGTACGTTTGATCAACAATACAGACCAGTAGCTTTTGTGAGCAAACCCCTTTCTTCAACACATGAAAACTAAGCCAACATAGAACGTGAGATGTTAGATGAGATGTTAGCATTTAGTAACAATAAATAATGCAGAATTTATTCTAAACAAGACCAGAGCAGGTAAGTTCGTGGTCAAAGGGGGATAATTTTGATTTTTGTGTGGTCTTTGGTAGATTTAATGCTTCCGATTCCAAAGACTTGGATCAGACTCGGGGATATTTTACTTCATGGAATTGGCTAGTAATCAATTTTATGTTAAAAGCTGTAAGGGGTTCTTTTACATACTTTTGCACGTGATGCATGGTGTCTTTACAAATATTAGTTGTCCATTTATGAGTGCATTTAAAACCCTTCATCTTTGATCCCAGCTTTTTAAATGTAGTGTTGTCGACTTAATGATCTATGTCCTTAAAATAATAATACCTAAAGAAATTGCTCAACTGGTTATAACTGCAGTGAAGTGATTGAACTTTCGTGTACATAAAAATTCCCTACATAGTTCAGTCCTTCTACTCTAGATTCTAATTGGTATGTCCTGTCTTACTTGAACGAGTACTGGTAATATTGAATAGGACACCGACCTAATGGTGCATTGACTACAGTATGATGAATATTATTGGTCTTTCTATGCACTCACTCAATGAGGGTAAGGGTGGAAGCATCCTTCAAGTACTACTTCAAAACAGCACCAACATACCAGAGAAAGAGGACTGGGGTCAGGTCTCTTTCAAACAGATCGTAAAGAAGATGGTACGTTTGATCAACAATACAGACCAGTAGCTTTTGTGAGCAAACCCCTTTCTTCAACACATGAAAACTAAGCCAACATAGAACGTGAGATGTTAGATGAGATGTTAGCATTTAGTAACAATAAATAATGCAGAATTTATTCTAAACAAGACCAGAGCAGGTAAGTTCGTGGTCAAAGGGGGATAATTTTGATTTTTGTGTGGTCTTTGGTAGATTTAATGCTTCCGATTCCAAAGACTTGGATCAGACTCGGGGATATTTTACTTCATGGAATTGGCTAGTAATCAATTTTATGTTAAAAGCTGTAAGGGGTTCTTTTACATACTTTTGCACGTGATGCATGGTGTCTTTACAAATATTAGTTGTCCATTTATGAGTGCATTTAAAACCCTTCATCTTTGATCCCAGCTTTTTAAATGTAGTGTTGTCGACTTAATGATCTATGTCCTTAAAATAATAATACCTAAAGAAATTGCTCAACTGGTTATAACTGCAGTGAAGTGATTGAACTTTCGTGTACATAAAAATTCCCTACATAGTTCAGTCCTTCTACTCTAGATTCTAATTGGTATGTCCTGTCTTACTTGAACGAGTACTGGTAATATTGAATAGGACACCGACCTAATGGTGCATTGACTACAGTATGATGAATATTATTGGTCTTTCTATGCACTCACTCAATGAGGGTAAGGGTGGAAGCATCCTTCAAGTACTACTTCAAAACAGCACCAACATACCAGAGAAAGAGGACTGGGGTCAGGTCTCTTTCAAACAGATCGTAAAGAAGATGGTACGTTTGATGAACAATACAGACCAGTAGCTTTTGTGAGCAAACCCCTTTCTTCAACACATGAAAACTAAGCCAACATAGAACGTGAGATGTTAGATGAGATGTTAGCATTTAGTAACAATAAATAATGCAGAATTTATTCTAAACAAGAGCAGAGCAGGTAAGTTCGTGGTCAAAGGGGGATAATTTTGATTTTTGTGTGGTCTTTGGTAGATTTAATGCTTCCGATTCCAAAGACTTGGATCAGACTCGGGGATATTTTACTTCATGGAATTGGCTAGTAATCAATTTTATGTTAAAAGCTGTAAGGGGTTCTTTTACATACTTTTGCACGTGATGCATGGTGTCTTTACAAATATTAGTTGTCCATTTATGAGTGCATTTAAAACCCTTCATCTTTGATCCCAGCTTTTTAAATGTAGTGTTGTCGACTTAATGATCTATGTCCTTAAAATAATAATACCTAAAGAAATTGCTCAACTGGTTATAACTGCAGTGAAGTGATTGAACTTTCGTGTACATAAAAATTCCCTACATAGTTCAGTCCTTCTACTCTAGATTCTAATTGGTATGTCCTGTCTTACTTGAACGAGTACTGGTAATATTGAATAGGACACCGACCTAATGGTGCATTGACTACAGTATGATGAATATTATTGGTCTTTCTATGCACTCACTCAATGAGGGTAAGGGTGGAAGCATCCTTCAAGTACTACTTCAAAACAGCACCAACATACCAGAGAAAGAGGACTGGGGTCAGGTCTCTTTCAAACAGATCGTAAAGAAGATGGTACGTTTGATCAACAATACAGACCAGTAGCTTTTGTGAGCAAACCCCTTTCTTCAACACATGAAAACTAAGCCAACATAGAACGTGAGATGTTAGATGAGATGTTAGCATTTAGTAACAATAAATAATGCAGAATTTATTCTAAACAAGACCAGAGCAGGTAAGTTCGTGGTCAAAGGGGGATAATTTTGATTTTTGTGTGGTCTTTGGTAGATTTAATGCTTCCGATTCCAAAGACTTGGATCAGACTCGGGGATATTTTACTTCATGGAATTGGCTAGTAATCAATTTTATGTTAAAAGCTGTAAGGGGTTCTTTTACATACTTTTGCACGTGATGCATGGTGTCTTTACAAATATTAGTTGTC
Source organism: Lottia scabra (assembly GCA_029955415.1). Lineage (NCBI taxonomy): Eukaryota > Metazoa > Mollusca > Gastropoda > Lottiidae > Lottia > Lottia scabra. The sequence continues at coordinate 3,287,944 of JARJEI010000023.1, read as the reverse complement.
CATTTATGAGTGCATTTAAAACCCTTCATCTTTGATCCCAGCTTTTTAAATGTAGTGTTGTCGACTTAATGATCTATGTCCTTAAAATAATAATACCTAAAGAAATTGCTCAACTGGTTATAACTGCAGTGAAGTGATTGAACTTTCGTGTACATAAAAATTCCCTACATAGTTCAGTCCTTCTACTCTAGATTCTAATTGGTATGTCCTGTCTTACTTGAACGAGTACTGGTAATATTGAATAGGACACCGACCTAATGGTGCATTGACTACAGTATGATGAATATTATTGGTCTTTCTATGCACTCACTCAATGAGGGTAAGGGTGGAAGCATCCTTCAAGTACTACTTCAAAACAGCACCAACATACCAGAGAAAGAGGACTGGGGTCAGGTCTCTTTCAAACAGATCGTAAAGAAGATGGTACGTTTGATCAACAATACAGACCAGTAGCTTTTGTGAGCAAACCCCTTTCTTCAACACATGAAAACTAAGCCAACATAGAACGTGAGATGTTAGATGAGATGTTAGCATTTAGTAACAATAAATAATGCAGAATTTATTCTAAACAAGACCAGAGCAGGTAAGTTCGTGGTCAAAGGGGGATAATTTTGATTTTTGTGTGGTCTTTGGTAGATTTAATGCTTCCGATTCCAAAGACTTGGATCAGACTCGGGGATATTTTACTTCATGGAATTGGCTAGTAATCAATTTTATGTTAAAAGCTGTAAGGGGTTCTTTTACATACTTTTGCACGTGATGCATGGTGTCTTTACAAATATTAGTTGTCCATTTATGAGTGCATTTAAAACCCTTCATCTTTGATCCCAGCTTTTTAAATGTAGTGTTGTCGACTTAATGATCTATGTCCTTAAAATAATAATACCTAAAGAAATTGCTCAACTGGTTATAACTGCAGTGAAGTGATTGAACTTTTCGTGTACATAAAAATTCCCTACATAGTTCAGTCCTTCTACTCTAGATTCTAATTGGTATGTCCTGTCTTACTTGAACGAGTACTGGTAATATTGAATAGGACACCGACCTAATGGTGCATTGACTACAGTATGATGAATATTATTGGTCTTTCTATGCACTCACTCAATGAGGGTAAGGGTGGAAGCATCCTTCAAGTACTACTTCAAAACAGCACCAACATACCAGAGAAAGAGGACTGGGGTCAGGTCTCTTTCAAACAGATCGTAAAGAAGATGGTACGTTTGATCAACAATACAGACCAGTAGCTTTTGTGAGCAAACCCCTTTCTTCAACACATGAAAACTAAGCCAACATAGAACGTGAGATGTTAGATGAGATGTTAGCAATAAATAATGCAGAATTTATTCTAAACAAGACCAGAGCAGGTAAGTTCGTGGTCAAAGGGGGATAATTTTGATTTTTGTGTGGTCTTTGGTAGATTTAATGCTTCCGATTCCAAAGACTTGGATCAGACTCGGGGATATTTTACTTCATGGAATTGGCTAGTAATCAATTTTATGTTAAAAGCTGTAAGGGGTTCTTTTACATACTTTTGCACGTGATGCATGGTGTCTTTACAAATATTAGTTGTCCATTTATGAGTGCATTTAAAACCCTTCATCTTTGATCCCAGCTTTTTAAATGTAGTGTTGTCGACTTAATGATCTATGTCCTTAAAATAATAATACCTAAAGAAATTGCTCAACTGGTTATAACTGCAGTGAAGTGATTGAACTTTCGTGTACATAAAAATTCCCTACATAGTTCAGTCCTTCTACTCTAGATTCTAATTGGTATGTCCTGTCTTACTTGAACGAGTACTGGTAATATTGAATAGGACACCGACCTAATGGTGCATTGACTACAGTATGATGAATATTATTGGTCTTTCTATGCACTCACTCAATGAGGGTAAGGGTGGAAGCATCCTTCAAGTACTACTTCAAAACAGCACCAACATACCAGAGAAAGAGGACTGGGGTCAGGTCTCTTTCAAACAGATCGTAAAGAAGATGGTACGTTTGATCAACAATACAGACCAGTAGCTTTTGTGAGCAAACCCCTTTCTTCAACACATGAAAACTAAGCCAACATAGAACGTGAGATGTTAGATGAGATGTTAGCATTTAGTAACAATAAATAATGCAGAATTTATTCTAAACAAGACCAGAGCAGGTAAGTTCGTGGTCAAAGGGGGATAATTTTGATTTTTGTGTGGTCTTTGGTAGATTTAATGCTTCCGATTCCAAAGACTTGGATCAGACTCGGGGATATTTTACTTCATGGAATTGGCTAGTAATCAATTTTATGTTAAAAGCTGTAAGGGGTTCTTTTACATACTTTTGCACGTGATGCATGGTGTCTTTACAAATATTAGTTGTCCATTTATGAGTGCATTTAAAACCCTTCATCTTTGATCCCAGCTTTTTAAATGTAGTGTTGTCGACTTAATGATCTATGTCCTTAAAATAATAATACCTAAAGAAATTGCTCAACTGGTTATAACTGCAGTGAAGTGATTGAACTTTCGTGTACATAAAAATTCCCTACATAGTTCAGTCCTTCTACTCTAGATTCTAATTGGTATGTCCTGTCTTACTTGAACGAGTACTGGTAATATTGAATAGGACACCGACCTAATGGTGCATTGACTACAGTATGATGAATATTATTGGTCTTTCTATGCACTCACTCAATGAGGGTAAGGGTGGAAGCATCCTTCAAGTACTACTTCAAAACAGCACCAACATACCAGAGAAAGAGGACTGGGGTCAGGTCTCTTTCAAACAAATCGTAAAGAAGATGGTACGTTTGATCAACAATACAGACCAGTAGCTTTTGTGAGCAAACCCCTTTCTTCAACACATGAAAACTAAGCCAACATAGAACGTGAGATGTTAGATGAGATGTTAGCATTTAGTAACAATAAATAATGCAGAATTTATTCTAAACAAGACCAGAGCAGGTAAGTTCGTGGTCAAAGGGGGATAATTTTGATTTTTGTGTGGTCTTTGGTAGATTTAATGCTTCCGATTCCAAAGACTTGGATCAGACTCGGGGATATTTTACTTCATGGAATTGGCTAGTAATCAATTTTATGTTAAAAGCTGTAAGGGGTTCTTTTACATACTTTTGCACGTGATGCATGGTGTCTTTACAAATATTAGTTGTCCATTTATGAGTGCATTTAAAACCCTTCATCTTTGATCCCAGCTTTTTAAATGTAGTGTTGTCGACTTAATGATCTATGTCCTTAAAATAATAATACCTAAAGAAATTGCTCAACTGGTTATAACTGCAGTGAAGTGATTGAACTTTCGTGTACATAAAAATTCCCTACATAGTTCAGTCCTTCTACTCTAGATTCTAATTGGTATGTCCTGTCTTACTTGAACGAGTACTGGTAATATTGAATAGGACACCGACCTAATGGTGCATTGACTACAGTATGATGAATATTATTGGTCTTTCTATGCACTCACTCAATGAAGGTAAGGGTGGAAGCATCCTTCAAGTACTACTTCAAAACAGCACCAACATACCAGAGAAAGAGGACTGGGGTCAGGTCTCTTTCAAACAGATCGTAAAGAAGATGGTACGTTTGATCAACAATACAGACCAGTAGCTTTTGTGAGCAAACCCCTTTCTTCAACACATGAAAACTAAGCCAACATAGAACGTGAGATGTTAGATGAGATGTTAGCATTTAGTAACAATAAATAATGCAGAATTTATTCTAAACAAGAGCAGAGCAGGTAAGTTCGTGGTCAAAGGGGGATAATTTTGATTTTTGTGTGGTCTTTGGTAGATTTAATGCTTCCGATTCCAAAGACTTGGATCAGACTCGGGGATATTTTACTTCATGGAATTGGCTAGTAATCAATTTTATGTTAAAAGCTGTAAGGGGTTCTTTTACATACTTTTGCACGTGATGCATGGTGTCTTTACAAATATTAGTTGTCCATTTATGAGTGCATTTAAAACCCTTCATCTTTGATCCCAGCTTTTTAAATGTAGTGTTGTCGACTTAATGATCTATGTCCTTAAAATAATAATACCTAAAGAAATTGCTCAACTGGTTATAACTGCAGTGACGTGATTGAACTTTCGTGTACATAAAAATTCCCTACATAGTTCAGTCCTTCTACTCTAGATTCTAATTGGTATGTCCTGTCTTACTTGAACGAGTACTGGTAATATTGAATAGGACACCGACCTAATGGTGCATTGACTACAGTATGATGAATATTATTGGTCTTTCTATGCACTCACTCAATGAGGGTAAGGGTGGAAGCATCCTTCAAGTACTACTTCAAAACAGCACCAACATACCAGAGAAAGAGGACTGGGGTCAGGTCTCTTTCAAACAGATCGTAAAGAAGATGGTACGTTTGATCAACAATACAGACCAGTAGCTTTTGTGAGCAAACCCCTTTCTTCAACACGTGAAAACTAAGCCAACATAGAACGTGAGATGTTAGATGAGATGTTAGCAATAAATAATGCAGAATTTATTCTAAACAAGACCAGAGCAGGTAAGTTCGTGGTCAAAGGGGGATAATTTTGATTTTTGTGTGGTCTTTGGTAGATTTAATGCTTCCGATTCCAAAGACTTGGATCAGACTCGGGGATATTTTACTTCATGGAATTGGCTAGTAATCAATTTTATGTTAAAAGCTGTAAGGGGTTCTTTTACATACTTTTGCACGTGATGCATGGTGTCTTTACAAATATTAGTTGTCCATTTATGAGTGCATTTAAAACCCTTTATCTTTGATCCCAGCTTTTTAAATGAAGTGTTGTCGACTTAATGATCTATGTCCTTAAAATAATAATACCTAAAGAAATTGCTCAACTGGTTATAACTGCAGTGAAGTGATTGAACTTTCGTCTACATAAAAATTCCCTACATAGTTCAGTCCTTCTACTCTAGATTCTAATTGGTATGTCCTGTCTTACTTGAACGAGTACTGGTAATATTGAATAGGACACCGACCTAATGGTGCATTGACTACAGTATGATGAATATTATTGGTCTTTCTATGCACTCACTCAATGAGGGTAAGGGTGGAAGCATCCTTCAAGTACTACTTCAAAACAGCACCAACATACCAGAGAAAGAGGACTGGGGTCAGGTCTCTTTCAAACAGATCGTAAAGAAGATGGTACGTTTGATCAACAATACAGACCAGTAGCTTTTGTGAGCAAACCCCTTTCTTCAACACATGAAAACTAAGCCAACATAGAACGTGAGATGTTAGATGAGATGTTAGCATTTAGTAACAATAAATAATGCAGAATTTATTCTAAACAAGACCAGAGCAGGTAAGTTCGTGGTCAAAGGGGGATAATTTTGATTTTTGTGTGGTCTTTGGTAGATTTAATGCTTCCGATTCCAAAGACTTGGATCAGACTCGGGGATATTTTACTTCATGGAATTGGCTAGTAATCAATTTTATGTTAAAAGCTGTAAGGGGTTCTTTTACATACTTTTGCACGTGATGCATGGTGTCTTTACAAATATTAGTTGTCCATTTATGAGTGCATTTAAAACCCTTCATCTTTGATCCCAGCTTTTTAAATGTAGAGTTGTCGACTTAATGATCTATGTCCTTAAAATAATAATACCTAAAGAAATTGCTCAACTGGTTATAACTGCAGTGAAGTGATTGAACTTTCGTGTACATAAAAATTCCCTACATAGTTCAGTCCTTCTACTCTAGATTCTAATTGGTATGTCCTGTCTTACTTGAACGAGTACTGGTAATATTGAATAGGACACCGACCTAATGGTGCATTGACTACAGTATGATGAATATTATTGGTCTTTCTATGCACTCACTCAATGAGGGTAAGGGTGGAAGCATCCTTCAAGTACTACTTCAAAACAGCACCAACATACCAGAGAAAGAGGACTGGGGTCAGGTCTCTTTCAAACAGATCGTAAAGAAGATGGTACGTTTGATCAACAATACAGACCAGTAGCTTTTGTGAGCAAACCCCTTTCTTCAACACATGAAAACTAAGCCAACATAGAACGTGAGATGTTAGATGAGATGTTAGCATTTAGTAACAATAAATAATGCAGAATTTATTCTAAACAAGACCAGAGCAGGTAAGTTCGTGGTCAAAGGGGGATAATTTTGATTTTTGTGTGGTCTTTGGTAGATTTAATGCTTCCGATTCCAAAGACTTGGATCAGACTCGGGGATATTTTACTTCATGGAATTGGCTAGTAATCAATTTTATGTTAAAAGCTGTAAGGGGTTCTTTTACATACTTTTGCACGTGATGCATGGTGTCTTTACAAATATTAGTTGTCCATTTATGAGTGCATTTAAAACCCTTCATCTTTGATCCCAGCTTTTTAAATGTAGTGTTGTCGACTTAATGATCTATGTCCTTAAAATAATAATACCTAAAGAAATTGCTCAACTGGTTATAACTGCAGTGAAGTGATTGAACTTTCGTGTACATAAAAATTCCCTACATAGTTCAGTCCTTCTACTCTAGATTCTAATTGGTATGTCCTGTCTTACTTGAACGAGTACTGGTAATATTGAATAGGACACCGACCTAATGGTGCATTGACTACAGTATGATGAATATTATTGGTCTTTCTATGCACTCACTCAATGAGGGTAAGGGTGGAAGCATCCTTCAAGTACTACTTCAAAACAGCACCAACATACCAGAGAAAGAGGACTGGGGTCAGGTCTCTTTCAAACAGATCGTAAAGAAGATGGTACGTTTGATCAACAATACAGACCAGTAGCTTTTGTGAGCAAACCCCTTTCTTCAACACATGAAAACTAAGCCAACATAGAACGTGAGATGTTAGATGAGATGTTAGCATTTAGTAACAATAAATAATGCAGAATTTATTCTAAACAAGAGCAGAGCAGGTAAGTTCGTGGTCAAAGGGGGATAATTTTGATTTTTGTGTGGTCTTTGGTAGATTTAATGCTTCCGATTCCAAAGACTTGGATCAGACTCGGGGATATTTTACTTCATGGAATTGGCTAGTAATCAATTTTATGTTAAAAGCTGTAAGGGGTTCTTTTACATACTTTTGCACGTGATGCATGGTGTCTTTACAAATATTAGTTGTCCATTTATGAGTGCATTTAAAACCCTTCATCTTTGATCCCAGCTTTTTAAATGTAGTGTTGTCGACTTAATGATCTATGTCCTTAAAATAATAATACCTAAAGAAATTGCTCAACTGGTTATAACTGCAGTGAAGTGATTGAACTTTCGTGTACATAAAAATTCCCTACATAGTTCAGTCCTTCTACTCTAGATTCTAATTGGTATGTCCTGTCTTACTTGAACGAGTACTGGTAATATTGAATAGGACACCGACCTAATGGTGCATTGACTACAGTATGATGAATATTATTGGTCTTTCTATGCACTCACTCAATGAGGGTAAGGGTGGAAGCATCCTTCAAGTACTACTTCAAAACAGCACCAACATACCAGAGAAAGAGGACTGGGGTCAGGTCTCTTTCAAACAGATCGTAAAGAAGATGGTACGTTTGATGAACAATACAGACCAGTAGCTTTTGTGAGCAAACCCCTTTCTTCAACACATGAAAACTAAGCCAACATAGAACGTGAGATGTTAGATGAGATGTTAGCATTTAGTAACAATAAATAATGCAGAATTTATTCTAAACAAGAGCAGAGCAGGTAAGTTCGTGGTCAAAGGGGGATAATTTTGATTTTTGTGTGGTCTTTGGTAGATTTAATGCTTCCGATTCCAAAGACTTGGATCAGACTCGGGGATATTTTACTTCATGGAATTGGCTAGTAATCAATTTTATGTTAAAAGCTGTAAGGGGTTCTTTTACATACTTTTGCACGTGATGCATGGTGTCTTTACAAATATTAGTTGTCCATTTATGAGTGCATTTAAAACCCTTCATCTTTGATCCCAGCTTTTTAAATGTAGTGTTGTCGACTTAATGATCTATGTCCTTAAAATAATAATACCTAAAGAAATTGCTCAACTGGTTATAACTGCAGTGAAGTGATTGAACTTTCGTGTACATAAAAATTCCCTACATAGTTCAGTCCTTCTACTCTAGATTCTAATTGGTATGTCCTGTCTTACTTGAACGAGTACTGGTAATATTGAATAGGACACCGACCTAATGGTGCATTGACTACAGTATGATGAATATTATTGGTCTTTCTATGCACTCACTCAATGAGGGTAAGGGTGGAAGCATCCTTCAAGTACTACTTCAAAACAGCACCAACATACCAGAGAAAGAGGACTGGGGTCAGGTCTCTTTCAAACAGATCGTAAAGAAGATGGTACGTTTGATCAACAATACAGACCAGTAGCTTTTGTGAGCAAACCCCTTTCTTCAACACATGAAAACTAAGCCAACATAGAACGTGAGATGTTAGATGAGATGTTAGCATTTAGTAACAATAAATAATGCAGAATTTATTCTAAACAAGACCAGAGCAGGTAAGTTCGTTGTCAAAGGGGGATAATTTTGATTTTTGTGTGGTCTTTGGTAGATTTAATGCTTCCGATTCCAAAGACTTGGATCAGACTCGGGGATATTTTACTTCATGGAATTGGCTAGTAATCAATTTTATGTTAAAAGCTGTAAGGGGTTCTTTTACATACTTTTGCACGTGATGCATGGTGTCTTTACAAATATTAGTTGTCCATTTATGAGTGCATTTAAAACCCTTCATCTTTGATCCCAGCTTTTTAAATGTAGTGTTGTCGACTTAATGATCTATGTCCTTAAAATAATAATACCTAAAGAAATTGCTCAACTGGTTATAACTGCAGTGAAGTGATTGAACTTTCGTGTACATAAAAATTCCCTACATAGTTCAGTCCTTCTACTCTAGATTCTAATTGGTATGTCCTGTCTTACTTGAACGAGTACTGGTAATATTGAATAGGACACCGACCTAATGGTGCATTGACTACAGTATGATGAATATTATTGGTCTTTCTATGCACTCACTCAATGAGGGTAAGGGTGGAAGCATCCTTCAAGTACTACTTCAAAACAGCACCAACATACCAGAGAAAGAGGACTGGGGTCAGGTCTCTTTCAAACAGATCGTAAAGAAGATGGTACGTTTGATCAACAATACAGACCAGTAGCTTTTGTGAGCAAACCCCTTTCTTCAACACATGAAAACTAAGCCAACATAGAACGTGAGATGTTAGATGAGATGTTAGCATTTAGTAACAATAAATAATGCAGAATTTATTCTAAACAAGACCAGAGCAGGTAAGTTCGTGGTCAAAGGGGGATAATTTTGATTTTTGTGTGGTCTTTGGTAGATTTAATGCTTCCGATTCCAAAGACTTGGATCAGACTCGGGGATATTTTACTTCATGGAATTGGCTAGTAATCAATTTTATGTTAAAAGCTGTAAGGGGTTCTTTTACATACTTTTGCACGTGATGCATGGTGTCTTTACAAATATTAGTTGTCCATTTATGAGTGCATTTAAAACCCTTCATCTTTGATCCCAGCTTTTTAAATGTAGTGTTGTCGACTTAATGATCTATGTCCTTAAAATAATAATACCTAAAGAAATTGCTCAACTGGTTATAACTGCAGTGAAGTGATTGAACTTTCGTGTACATAAAAATTCCCTACATAGTTCAGTCCTTCTACTCTAGATTCTAATTGGTATGTCCTGTCTTACTTGAACGAGTACTGGTAATATTGAATAGGACACCGACCTAATGGTGCATTGACTACAGTATGATGAATATTATTGGTCTTTCTATGCACTCACTCAATGAGGGTAAGGGTGGAAGCATCCTTCAAGTACTACTTCAAAACAGCACCAACATACCAGAGAAAGAGGACTGGGGTCAGGTCTCTTTCAAACAGATCGTAAAGAAGATGGTACGTTTGATCAACAATACAGACCAGTAGCTTTTGTGAGCAAACCCCTTTCTTCAACACATGAAAACTAAGCCAACATAGAACGTGAGATGTTAGATGAGATGTTAGCATTTAGTAACAATAAATAATGCAGAATTTATTCTAAACAAGACCAGAGCAGGTAAGTTCGTGGTCAAAGGGGGATAATTTTGATTTTTGTGTGGTCTTTGGTAGATTTAATGCTTCCGATTCCAAAGACTTGGATCAGACTCGGGGATATTTTACTTCATGGAATTGGCTAGTAATCAATTTTATGTTAAAAGCTGTAAGGGGTTCTTTTACATACTTTTGCACGTGATGCATGGTGTCTTTACAAATATTAGTTGTCCATTTATGAGTGCATTTAAAACCCTTCATCTTTGATCCCAGCTTTTTAAATGTAGTGTTGTCGACTTAATGATCTATGTCCTTAAAATAATAATACCTAAAGAAATTGCTCAACTGGTTATAACTGCAGTGAAGTGATTGAACTTTCGTGTACATAAAAATTCCCTACATAGTTCAGTCCTTCTACTCTAGATTCTAATTGGTATGTCCTGTCTTACTTGAACGAGTACTGGTAATATTGAATAGGACACCGACCTAATGGTGCATTGACTACAGTATGATGAATATTATTGGTCTTTCTATGCACTCACTCAATGAGGGTAAGGGTGGAAGCATCCTTCAAGTACTACTTCAAAACAGCACCAACATACCAGAGAAAGAGGACTGGGGTCAGGTCTCTTTCAAACAGATCGTAAAGAAGATGGTACGTTTGATCAACAATACAGACCAGTAGCTTTTGTGAGCAAACCCCTTTCTTCAACACATGAAAACTAAGCCAACATAGAACGTGAGATGTTAGATGAGATGTTAGCATTTAGTAACAATAAATAATGCAGAATTTATTCTAAACAAGACCAGAGCAGGTAAGTTCGTGGTCAAAGGGGGATAATTTTGATTTTTGTGTGGTCTTTGGTAGATTTAATGCTTCCGATTCCAAAGACTTGGATCAGACTCGGGGATATTTTACTTCATGGAATTGGCTAGTAATCAATTTTATGTTAAAAGCTGTAAGGGGTTCTTTTACATACTTTTGCACGTGATGCATGGTGTCTTTACAAATATTAGTTGTCCATTTATGAGTGCATTTAAAACCCTTCATCTTTGATCCCAGCTTTTTAAATGTAGTGTTGTCGACTTAATGATCTATGTCCTTAAAATAATAATACCTAAAGAAATTGCTCAACTGGTTATAACTGCAGTGAAGTGATTGAACTTTCGTGTACATAAAAATTCCCTACATAGTTCAGTCCTTCTACTCTAGATTCTAATTGGTATGTCCTGTCTTACTTGAACGAGTACTGGTAATATTGAATAGGACACCGACCTAATGGTGCATTGACTACAGTATGATGAATATTATTGGTCTTTCTATGCACTCACTCAATGAGGGTAAGGGTGGAAGCATCCTTCAAGTACTACTTCAAAACAGCACCAACATACCAGAGAAAGAGGACTGGGGTCAGGTCTCTTTCAAACAGATCGTAAAGAAGATGGTACGTTTGATCAACAATACAGACCAGTAGCTTTTGTGAGCAAACCCCTTTCTTCAACACATGAAAACTAAGCCAACATAGAACGTGAGATGTTAGATGAGATGTTAGCATTTAGTAACAATAAATAATGCAGAATTTATTCTAAACAAGACCAGAGCAGGTAAGTTCGTGGTCAAAGGGGGATAATTTTGATTTTTGTGTGGTCTTTGGTAGATTTAATGCTTCCGATTCCAAAGACTTGGATCAGACTCGGGGATATTTTACTTCATGGAATTGGCTAGTAATCAATTTTATGTTAAAAGCTGTAAGGGGTTCTTTTACATACTTTTGCACGTGATGCATGGTGTCTTTACAAATATTAGTTGTCCATTTATGAGTGCATTTAAAACCCTTCATCTTTGATCCCAGCTTTTTAAATGTAGTGTTGTCGACTTAATGATCTATGTCCTTAAAATAATAATACCTAAAGAAATTGCTCAACTGGTTATAACTGCAGTGAAGTGATTGAACTTTCGTGTACATAAAAATTCCCTACATAGTTCAGTCCTTCTACTCTAGATTCTAATTGGTATGTCCTGTCTTACTTGAACGAGTACTGGTAATATTGAATAGGACACCGACCTAATGGTGCATTGACTACAGTATGATGAATATTATTGGTCTTTCTATGCACTCACTCAATGAGGGTAAGGGTGGAAGCATCCTTCAAGTACTACTTCAAAACAGCACCAACATACCAGAGAAAGAGGACTGGGGTCAGGTCTCTTTCAAACAGATCGTAAAGAAGATGGTACGTTTGATCAACAATACAGACCAGTAGCTTTTGTGAGCAAACCCCTTTCTTCAACACATGAAAACTAAGCCAACATAGAACGTGAGATGTTAGATGAGATGTTAGCATTTAGTAACAATAAATAATGCAGAATTTATTCTAAACAAGACCAGAGCAGGTAAGTTCGTGGTCAAAGGGGGATAATTTTGATTTTTGTGTGGTCTTTGGTAGATTTAATGCTTCCGATTCCAAAGACTTGGATCAGACTCGGGGATATTTTACTTCATGGAATTGGCTAGTAATCAATTTTATGTTAAAAGCTGTAAGGGGTTCTTTTACATACTTTTGCACGTGATGCATGGTGTCTTTACAAATATTAGTTGTCCATTTATGAGTGCATTTAAAACCCTTCATCTTTGATCCCAGCTTTTTAAATGTAGTGTTGTCGACTTAATGATCTATGTCCTTAAAATAATAATACCTAAAGAAATTGCTCAACTGGTTATAACTGCAGTGAAGTGATTGAACTTTCGTGTACATAAAAATTCCCTACATAGTTCAGTCCTTCTACTCTAGATTCTAATTGGTATGTCCTGTCTTACTTGAACGAGTACTGGTAATATTGAATAGGACACCGACCTAATGGTGCATTGACTACAGTATGATGAATATTATTGGTCTTTCTATGCACTCACTCAATGAGGGTAAGGGTGGAAGCATCCTTCAAGTACTACTTCAAAACAGCACCAACATACCAGAGAAAGAGGACTGGGGTCAGGTCTCTTTCAAACAGATCGTAAAGAAGATGGTACGTTTGATCAACAATACAGACCAGTAGCTTTTGTGAGCAAACCCCTTTCTTCAACACATGAAAACTAAGCCAACATAGAACGTGAGATGTTAGATGAGATGTTAGCATTTAGTAACAATAAATAATGCAGAATTTATTCTAAACAAGACCAGAGCAGGTAAGTTCGTGGTCAAAGGGGGATAATTTTGATTTTTGTGTGGTCTTTGGTAGATTTAATGCTTCCGATTCCAAAGACTTGGATCAGACTCGGGGATATTTTACTTCATGGAATTGGCTAGTAATCAATTTTATGTTAAAAGCTGTAAGGGGTTCTTTTACATACTTTTGCACGTGATGCATGGTGTCTTTACAAATATTAGTTGTCCATTTATGAGTGCATTTAAAACCCTTCATCTTTGATCCCAGCTTTTTAAATGTAGTGTTGTCGACTTAATGATCTATGTCCTTAAAATAATAATACCTAAAGAAATTGCTCAACTGGTTATAACTGCAGTGAAGTGATTGAACTTTCGTGTACATAAAAATTCCCTACATAGTTCAGTCCTTCTACTCTAGATTCTAATTGGTATGTCCTGTCTTACTTGAACGAGTACTGGTAATATTGAATAGGACACCGACCTAATGGTGCATTGACTACAGTATGATGAATATTATTGGTCTTTCTATGCACTCACTCAATGAGGGTAAGGGTGGAAGCATCCTTCAAGTACTACTTCAAAACAGCACCAACATACCAGAGAAAGAGGACTGGGGTCAGGTCTCTTTCAAACAGATCGTAAAGAAGATGGTACGTTTGATCAACAATACAGACCAGTAGCTTTTGTGAGCAAACCCCTTTCTTCAACACATGAAAACTAAGCCAACATAGAACGTGAGATGTTAGATGAGATGTTAGCATTTAGTAACAATAAATAATGCAGAATTTATTCTAAACAAGACCAGAGCAGGTAAGTTCGTGGTCAAAGGGGGATAATTTTGATTTTTGTGTGGTCTTTGGTAGATTTAATGCTTCCGATTCCAAAGACTTGGATCAGACTCGGGGATATTTTACTTCATGGAATTGGCTAGTAATCAATTTTATGTTAAAAGCTGTAAGGGGTTCTTTTACATACTTTTGCACGTGATGCATGGTGTCTTTACAAATATTAGTTGTCCATTTATGAGTGCATTTAAAACCCTTCATCTTTGATCCCAGCTTTTTAAATGTAGTGTTGTCGACTTAATGATCTATGTCCTTAAAATAATAATACCTAAAGAAATTGCTCAACTGGTTATAACTGCAGTGAAGTGATTGAACTTTCGTGTACATAAAAATTCCCTACATAGTTCAGTCCTTCTACTCTAGATTCTAATTGGTATGTCCTGTCTTACTTGAACGAGTACTGGTAATATTGAATAGGACACCGACCTAATGGTGCATTGACTACAGTATGATGAATATTATTGGTCTTTCTATGCACTCACTCAATGAGGGTAAGGGTGGAAGCATCCTTCAAGTACTACTTCAAAACAGCACCAACATACCAGAGAAAGAGGACTGGGGTCAGGTCTCTTTCAAACAGATCGTAAAGAAGATGGTACGTTTGATCAACAATACAGACCAGTAGCTTTTGTGAGCAAACCCCTTTCTTCAACACATGAAAACTAAGCCAACATAGAACGTGAGATGTTAGATGAGATGTTAGCATTTAGTAACAATAAATAATGCAGAATTTATTCTAAACAAGACCAGAGCAGGTAAGTTCGTGGTCAAAGGGGGATAATTTTGATTTTTGTGTGGTCTTTGGTAGATTTAATGCTTCCGATTCCAAAGACTTGGATCAGACTCGGGGATATTTTACTTCATGGAATTGGCTAGTAATCAATTTTATGTTAAAAGCTGTAAGGGGTTCTTTTACATACTTTTGCACGTGATGCATGGTGTCTTTACAAATATTAGTTGTCCATTTATGAGTGCATTTAAAACCCTTCATCTTTGATCCCAGCTTTTTAAATGTAGTGTTGTCGACTTAATGATCTATGTCCTTAAAATAATAATACCTAAAGAAATTGCTCAACTGGTTATAACTGCAGTGAAGTGATTGAACTTTCGTGTACATAAAAATTCCCTACATAGTTCAGTCCTTCTACTCTAGATTCTAATTGGTATGTCCTGTCTTACTTGAACGAGTACTGGTAATATTGAATAGGACACCGACCTAATGGTGCATTGACTACAGTATGATGAATATTATTGGTCTTTCTATGCACTCACTCAATGAGGGTAAGGGTGGAAGCATCCTTCAAGTACTACTTCAAAACAGCACCAACATACCAGAGAAAGAGGACTGGGGTCAGGTCTCTTTCAAACAGATCGTAAAGAAGATGGTACGTTTGATCAACAATACAGACCAGTAGCTTTTGTGAGCAAACCCCTTTCTTCAACACATGAAAACTAAGCCAACATAGAACGTGAGATGTTAGATGAGATGTTAGCATTTAGTAACAATAAATAATGCAGAATTTATTCTAAACAAGACCAGAGCAGGTAAGTTCGTGGTCAAAGGGGGATAATTTTGATTTTTGTGTGGTCTTTGGTAGATTTAATGCTTCCGATTCCAAAGACTTGGATCAGACTCGGGGATATTTTACTTCATGGAATTGGCTAGTAATCAATTTTATGTTAAAAGCTGTAAGGGGTTCTTTTACATACTTTTGCACGTGATGCATGGTGTCTTTACAAATATTAGTTGTCCATTTATGAGTGCATTTAAAACCCTTCATCTTTGATCCCAGCTTTTTAAATGTAGTGTTGTCGACTTAATGATCTATGTCCTTAAAATAATAATACCTAAAGAAATTGCTCAACTGGTTATAACTGCAGTGAAGTGATTGAACTTTCGTGTACATAAAAATTCCCTACATAGTTCAGTCCTTCTACTCTAGATTCTAATTGGTATGTCCTGTCTTACTTGAACGAGTACTGGTAATATTGAATAGGACACCGACCTAATGGTGCATTGACTACAGTATGATGAATATTATTGGTCTTTCTATGCACTCACTCAATGAGGGTAAGGGTGGAAGCATCCTTCAAGTACTACTTCAAAACAGCACCAACATACCAGAGAAAGAGGACTGGGGTCAGGTCTCTTTCAAACAGATCGTAAAGAAGATGGTACGTTTGATCAACAATACAGACCAGTAGCTTTTGTGAGCAAACCCCTTTCTTCAACACATGAAAACTAAGCCAACATAGAACGTGAGATGTTAGATGAGATGTTAGCATTTAGTAACAATAAATAATGCAGAATTTATTCTAAACAAGACCAGAGCAGGTAAGTTCGTGGTCAAAGGGGGATAATTTTGATTTTTGTGTGGTCTTTGGTAGATTTAATGCTTCCGATTCCAAAGACTTGGATCAGACTCGGGGATATTTTACTTCATGGAATTGGCTAGTAATCAATTTTATGTTAAAAGCTGTAAGGGGTTCTTTTACATACTTTTGCACGTGATGCATGGTGTCTTTACAAATATTAGTTGTCCATTTATGAGTGCATTTAAAACCCTTCATCTTTGATCCCAGCTTTTTAAATGTAGTGTTGTCGACTTAATGATCTATGTCCTTAAAATAATAATACCTAAAGAAATTGCTCAACTGGTTATAACTGCAGTGAAGTGATTGAACTTTCGTGTACATAAAAATTCCCTACATAGTTCAGTCCTTCTACTCTAGATTCTAATTGGTATGTCCTGTCTTACTTGAACGAGTACTGGTAATATTGAATAGGACACCGACCTAATGGTGCATTGACTACAGTATGATGAATATTATTGGTCTTTCTATGCACTCACTCAATGAGGGTAAGGGTGGAAGCATCCTTCAAGTACTACTTCAAAACAGCACCAACATACCAGAGAAAGAGGACTGGGGTCAGGTCTCTTTCAAACAGATCGTAAAGAAGATGGTACGTTTGATCAACAATACAGACCAGTAGCTTTTGTGAGCAAACCCCTTTCTTCAACACATGAAAACTAAGCCAACATAGAACGTGAGATGTTAGATGAGATGTTAGCATTTAGTAACAATAAATAATGCAGAATTTATTCTAAACAAGACCAGAGCAGGTAAGTTCGTGGTCAAAGGGGGATAATTTTGATTTTTGTGTGGTCTTTGGTAGATTTAATGCTTCCGATTCCAAAGACTTGGATCAGACTCGGGGATATTTTACTTCATGGAATTGGCTAGTAATCAATTTTATGTTAAAAGCTGTAAGGGGTTCTTTTACATACTTTTGCACGTGATGCATGGTGTCTTTACAAATATTAGTTGTCCATTTATGAGTGCATTTAAAACCCTTCATCTTTGATCCCAGCTTTTTAAATGTAGTGTTGTCGACTTAATGATCTATGTCCTTAAAATAATAATACCTAAAGAAATTGCTCAACTGGTTATAACTGCAGTGAAGTGATTGAACTTTCGTGTACATAAAAATTCCCTACATAGTTCAGTCCTTCTACTCTAGATTCTAATTGGTATGTCCTGTCTTACTTGAACGAGTACTGGTAATATTGAATAGGACACCGACCTAATGGTGCATTGACTACAGTATGATGAATATTATTGGTCTTTCTATGCACTCACTCAATGAGGGTAAGGGTGGAAGCATCCTTCAAGTACTACTTCAAAACAGCACCAACATACCAGAGAAAGAGGACTGGGGTCAGGTCTCTTTCAAACAGATCGTAAAGAAGATGGTACGTTTGATCAACAATACAGACCAGTAGCTTTTGTGAGCAAACCCCTTTCTTCAACACATGAAAACTAAGCCAACATAGAACGTGAGATGTTAGATGAGATGTTAGCATTTAGTAACAATAAATAATGCAGAATTTATTCTAAACAAGACCAGAGCAGGTAAGTTCGTGGTCAAAGGGGGATAATTTTGATTTTTGTGTGGTCTTTGGTAGATTTAATGCTTCCGATTCCAAAGACTTGGATCAGACTCGGGGATATTTTACTTCATGGAATTGGCTAGTAATCAATTTTATGTTAAAAGCTGTAAGGGGTTCTTTTACATACTTTTGCATGGTGTCTTTACAAATATTAGTTGTCCATTTATGAGTGCATTTAAAACCCTTCATCTTTGATCCCAGCTTTTTAAATGTAGTGTTGTCGACTTAATGATCTATGTCCTTAAAATAATAATACCTAAAGAAATTGCTCAACTGGTTATAACTGCAGTGAAGTGATTGAACTTTCGTGTACATAAAAATTCCCTACATAGTTCAGTCCTTCTACTCTAGATTCTAATTGGTATGTCCTGTCTTACTTGAACGAGTACTGGTAATATTGAATAGGACACCGACCTAATGGTGCATTGACTACAGTATGATGAATATTATTGGTCTTTCTATGCACTCACTCAATGAGGGTAAGGGTGGAAGCATCCTTCAAGTACTACTTCAAAACAGCACCAACATACCAGAGAAAGAGGACTGGGGTCAGGTCTCTTTCAAACAGATCGTAAAGAAGATGGTACGTTTGATCAACAATACAGACCAGTAGCTTTTGTGAGCAAACCCCTTTCTTCAACACATGAAAACTAAGCCAACATAGAACGTGAGATGTTAGATGAGATGTTAGCATTTAGTAACAATAAATAATGCAGAATTTATTCTAAACAAGAGCAGAGCAGGTAAGTTCGTGGTCAAAGGGGGATAATTTTGATTTTTGTGTGGTCTTTGGTAGATTTAATCCTTCCGATTCCAAAGACTTGGATCAGACTCGGGGATATTTTACTTCATGGAATTGGCTAGTAATCAATTTTATGTTAAAAGCTGTAAGGGGTTCTTTTACATACTTTTGCACGTGATGCATGGTGTCTTTACAAATATTAGTTGTCCATTTATGAGTGCATTTAAAACCCTTCATCTTTGATCCCAGCTTTTTAAATGTAGTGTTGTCGACTTAATGATCTATGTCCTTAAAATAATAATACCTAAAGAAATTGCTCAACTGGTTATAACTGCAGTGAAGTGATTGAACTTTCGTGTACATAAAAATTCCCTACATAGTTCAGTCTTTCTACTCTAGATTCTAATTGGTATGTCCTGTCTTACTTGAACGAGTACTGGTAATATTGAATAGGACACCGACCTAATGGTGCATTGACTACAGTATGATGAATATTATTGGTCTTTCTATGCACTCACTCAATGAGGGTAAGGGTGGAAGCATCCTTCAAGTACTACTTCAAAACAGCACCAACATACCAGAGAAAGAGGACTGGGGTCAGGTCTCTTTCAAACAGATCGTAAAGAAGATGGTACGTTTGATCAACAATACAGACCAGTAGCTTTTGTGAGCAAACCCCTTTCTTCAACACATGAAAACTAAGCCAACATAGAACGTGAGATGTTAGATGAGATGTTAGCATTTAGTAACAATAAATAATGCAGAATTTATTCTAAACAAGAGCAGAGCAGGTAAGTTCGTGGTCAAAGGGGGATAATTTTGATTTTTGTGTGGTCTTTGGTAGATTTAATCCTTCCGATTCCAAAGACTTGGATCAGACTCGGGGATATTTTACTTCATGGAATTGGCTAGTAATCAATTTTATGTTAAAAGCTGTAAGGGGTTCTTTTACATACTTTTGCACGTGATGCATGGTGTCTTTACAAATATTAGTTGTCCATTTATGAGTGCATTTAAAACCCTTCATCTTTGATCCCAGCTTTTTAAATGTAGTGTTGTCGACTTAATGATCTATGTCCTTAAAATAATAATACCTAAAGAAATTGCTCAACTGGTTATAACTGCAGTGAAGTGATTGAACTTTCGTGTACATAAAAAGTCCCTACATAGTTCAGTCCTTCTACTCTAGATTCTAATTGGTATGTCCTGTCTTACTTGAACGAGTACTGGTAATATTGAATAGGACACCGACCTAATGGTGCATTGACTACAGTATGATGAATATTATTGGTCTTTCTATGCACTCACTCAATGAGGGTAAGGGTGGAAGCATCCTTCAAGTACTACTTCAAAACAGCACCAACATACCAGAGAAAGAGGACTGGGGTCAGGTCTCTTTCAAACAGATCGTAAAGAAGATGGTACGTTTGATCAACAATACAGACCAGTAGCTTTTGTGAGCAAACCCCTTTCTTCAACACATGAAAACTAAGCCAACATAGAACGTGAGATGTTAGATGAGATGTTAGCATTTAGTAACAATAAATAATGCAGAATTTATTCTAAACAAGAGCAGAGCAGGTAAGTTCGTGGTCAAAGGGGGATAATTTTGATTTTTGTGTGGTCTTTGGTAGATTTAATCCTTCCGATTCCAAAGACTTGGATCAGACTCGGGGATATTTTACTTCATGGAATTGGCTAGTAATCAATTTTATGTTAAAAGCTGTAAGGGGTTCTTTTACATACTTTTGCACGTGATGCATGGTGTCTTTACAAATATTAGTTGTCCATTTATGAGTGCATTTAAAACCCTTCATCTTT
This sequence comes from Lottia scabra, assembly GCA_029955415.1. Taxonomy (NCBI): domain Eukaryota; kingdom Metazoa; phylum Mollusca; class Gastropoda; family Lottiidae; genus Lottia; species Lottia scabra. The sequence goes on along the minus strand of JARJEI010000023.1, from coordinate 3,267,399 downwards.
GATCCCAGCTTTTTAAATGTAGTGTTGTCGACTTAATGATCTATGTCCTTAAAATAATAATACCTAAAGAAATTGCTCAACTGGTTATAACTGCAGTGAAGTGATTGAACTTTCGTGTACATAAAAATTCCCTACATAGTTCAGTCCTTCTACTCTAGATTCTAATTGGTATGTCCTGTCTTACTTGAACGAGTACTGGTAATATTGAATAGGACACCGACCTAATGGTGCATTGACTACAGTATGATGAATATTATTGGTCTTTCTATGCACTCACTCAATGAGGGTAAGGGTGGAAGCATCCTTCAAGTACTACTTCAAAACAGCACCAACATACCAGAGAAAGAGGACTGGGGTCAGGTCTCTTTCAAACAGATCGTAAAGAAGATGGTACGTTTGATCAACAATACAGACCAGTAGCTTTTGTGAGCAAACCCCTTTCTTCAACACATGAAAACTAAGCCAACATAGAACGTGAGATGTTAGATGAGATGTTAGCATTTAGTAACAATAAATAATGCAGAATTTATTCTAAACAAGACCAGAGCAGGTAAGTTCGTGGTCAAAGGGGGATAATTTTGATTTTTGTGTGGTCTTTGGTAGATTTAATGCTTCCGATTCCAAAGACTTGGATCAGACTCGGGGATATTTTACTTCATGGAATTGGCTAGTAATCAATTTTATGTTAAAAGCTGTAAGGGGTTCTTTTACATACTTTTGCACGTGATGCATGGTGTCTTTACAAATATTAGTTGTCCATTTATGAGTGCATTTAAAACCCTTCATCTTTGATCCCAGCTTTTTAAATGTAGTGTTGTCGACTTAATGATCTATGTCCTTAAAATAATAATACCTAAAGAAATTGCTCAACTGGTTATAACTGCAGTGAAGTGATTGAACTTTCGTGTACATAAAAATTCCCTACATAGTTCAGTCCTTCTACTCTAGATTCTAATTGGTATGTCCTGTCTTACTTGAACGAGTACTGGTAATATTGAATAGGACACCGACCTAATGGTGCATTGACTACAGTATGATGAATATTATTGGTCTTTCTATGCACTCACTCAATGAGGGTAAGGGTGGAAGCATCCTTCAAGTACTACTTCAAAACAGCACCAACATACCAGAGAAAGAGGACTGGGGTCAGGTCTCTTTCAAACAGATCGTAAAGAAGATGGTACGTTTGATCAACAATACAGACCAGTAGCTTTTGTGAGCAAACCCCTTTCTTCAACGCATGAAAACTAAGCCAACATAGAACGTGAGATGTTAGATGAGATGTTAGCATTTAGTAACAATAAATAATGCAGAATTTATTCTAAACAAGACCAGAGCAGGTAAGTTCGTGGTCAAAGGGGGATAATTTTGATTTTTGTGTGGTCTTTGGTAGATTTAATGCTTCCGATTCCAAAGACTTGGATCAGACTCGGGGATATTTTACTTCATGGAATTGGCTAGTAATCAATTTTATGTTAAAAGCTGTAAGGGGTTCTTTTACATACTTTTGCACGTGATGCATGGTGTCTTTACAAATATTAGTTGTCCATTTATGAGTGCATTTAAAACCCTTCATCTTTGATCCCAGCTTTTTAAATGTAGTGTTGTCGACTTAATGATCTATGTCCTTAAAATAATAATACCTAAAGAAATTGCTCAACTGGTTATAACTGCAGTGAAGTGATTGAACTTTCGTGTACATAAAAATTCCCTACATAGTTCAGTCCTTCTACTCTAGATTCTAATTGGTATGTCCTGTCTTACTTGAACGAGTACTGGTAATATTGAATAGGACACCGACCTAATGGTGCATTGACTACAGTATGATGAATATTATTGGTCTTTCTATGCACTCACTCAATGAGGGTAAGGGTGGAAGCATCCTTCAAGTACTACTTCAAAACAGCACCAACATACCAGAGAAAGAGGACTGGGGTCAGGTCTCTTTCAAACAGATCGTAAAGAAGATGGTACGTTTGATCAACAATACAGACCAGTAGCTTTTGTGAGCAAACCCCTTTCTTCAACACATGAAAACTAAGCCAACATAGAACGTGAGATGTTAGATGAGATGTTAGCATTTAGTAACAATAAATAATGCAGAATTTATTCTAAACAAGACCAGAGCAGGTAAGTTCGTGGTCAAAGGGGGATAATTTTGATTTTTGTGTGGTCTTTGGTAGATTTAATGCTTCCGATTCCAAAGACTTGGATCAGACTCGGGGATATTTTACTTCATGGAATTGGCTAGTAATCAATTTTATGTTAAAAGCTGTAAGGGGTTCTTTTACATACTTTTGCACGTGATGCATGGTGTCTTTACAAATATTAGTTGTCCATTTATGAGTGCATTTAAAACCCTTCATCTTTGATCCCAGCTTTTTAAATGTAGTGTTGTCGACTTAATGATCTATGTCCTTAAAATAATAATACCTAAAGAAATTGCTCAACTGGTTATAACTGCAGTGAAGTGATTGAACTTTCGTGTACATAAAAATTCCCTACATAGTTCAGTCCTTCTACTCTAGATTCTAATTGGTATGTCCTGTCTTACTTGAACGAGTACTGGTAATATTGAATAGGACACCGACCTAATGGTGCATTGACTACAGTATGATGAATATTATTGGTCTTTCTATGCACTCACTCAATGAGGGTAAGGGTGGAAGCATCCTTCAAGTACTACTTCAAAACAGCACCAACATACCAGAGAAAGAGGACTGGGGTCAGGTCTCTTTCAAACAGATCGTAAAGAAGATGGTACGTTTGATCAACAATACAGACCAGTAGCTTTTGTGAGCAAACCCCTTTCTTCAACACATGAAAACTAAGCCAACATAGAACGTGAGATGTTAGATGAGATGTTAGCATTTAGTAACAATAAATAATGCAGAATTTATTCTAAACAAGACCAGAGCAGGTAAGTTCGTGGTCAAAGGGGGATAATTTTGATTTTTGTGTGGTCTTTGGTAGATTTAATGCTTCCGATTCCAAAGACTTGGATCAGACTCGGGGATATTTTACTTCATGGAATTGGCTAGTAATCAATTTTATGTTAAAAGCTGTAAGGGGTTCTTTTACATACTTTTGCACGTGATGCATGGTGTCTTTACAAATATTAGTTGTCCATTTATGAGTGCATTTAAAACCCTTCATCTTTGATCCCAGCTTTTTAAATGTAGTGTTGTCGACTTAATGATCTATGTCCTTAAAATAATAATACCTAAAGAAATTGCTCAACTGGTTATAACTGCAGTGAAGTGATTGAACTTTCGTGTACATAAAAATTCCCTACATAGTTCAGTCCTTCTACTCTAGATTCTAATTGGTATGTCCTGTCTTACTTGAACGAGTACTGGTAATATTGAATAGGACACCGACCTAATGGTGCATTGACTACAGTATGATGAATATTATTGGTCTTTCTATGCACTCACTCAATGAGGGTAAGGGTGGAAGCATCCTTCAAGTACTACTTCAAAACAGCACCAACATACCAGAGAAAGAGGACTGGGGTCAGGTCTCTTTCAAACAGATCGTAAAGAAGATGGTACGTTTGATCAACAATACAGACCAGTAGCTTTTGTGAGCAAACCCCTTTCTTCAACACATGAAAACTAAGCCAACATAGAACGTGAGATGTTAGCATTTAGTAACAATAAATAATGCAGAATTTATTCTAAACAAGACCAGAGCAGGTAAGTTCGTGGTCAAAGGGGGATAATTTTGATTTTTGTGTGGTCTTTGGTAGATTTAATGCTTCCGATTCCAAAGACTTGGATCAGACTCGGGGATATTTTACTTCATGGAATTGGCTAGTAATCAATTTTATGTTAAAAGCTGTAAGGGGTTCTTTTACATACTTTTGCACGTGATGCATGGTGTCTTTACAAATATTAGTTGTCCATTTATGAGTGCATTTAAAACCCTTCATCTTTGATCCCAGCTTTTTAAATGTAGTGTTGTCGACTTAATGATCTATGTCCTTAAAATAATAATACCTAAAGAAATTGCTCAACTGGTTATAACTGCAGTGAAGTGATTGAACTTTCGTGTACATAAAAATTCCCTACATAGTTCAGTCCTTCTACTCTAGATTCTAATTGGTATGTCCTGTCTTACTTGAACGAGTACTGGTAATATTGAATAGGACACCGACCTAATGGTGCATTGACTACAGTATGATGAATATTATTGGTCTTTCTATGCACTCACTCAATGAGGGTAAGGGTGGAAGCATCCTTCAAGTACTACTTCAAAACAGCACCAACATACCAGAGAAAGAGGACTGGGGTCAGGTCTCTTTCAAACAGATCGTAAAGAAGATGGTACGTTTGATCAACAATACAGACCAGTAGCTTTTGTGAGCAAACCCCTTTCTTCAACACATGAAAACTAAGCCAACATAGAACGTGAGATGTTAGCATTTAGTAACAATAAATAATGCAGAATTTATTCTAAACAAGACCAGAGCAGGTAAGTTCGTGGTCAAAGGGGGATAATTTTGATTTTTGTGTGGTCTTTGGTAGATTTAATGCTTCCGATTCCAAAGACTTGGATCAGACTCGGGGATATTTTACTTCATGGAATTGGCTAGTAATCAATTTTATGTTAAAAGCTGTAAGGGGTTCTTTTACATACTTTTGCACGTGATGCATGGTGTCTTTACAAATATTAGTTGTCCATTTATGAGTGCATTTAAAACCCTTCATCTTTGATCCCAGCTTTTTAAATGTAGTGTTGTCGACTTAATGATCTATGTCCTTAAAATAATAATACCTAAAGAAATTGCTCAACTGGTTATAACTGCAGTGAAGTGATTGAACTTTCGTGTACATAAAAATTCCCTACATAGTTCAGTCCTTCTACTCTAGATTCTAATTGGTATGTCCTGTCTTACTTGAACGAGTACTGGTAATATTGAATAGGACACCGACCTAATGGTGCATTGACTACAGTATGATGAATATTATTGGTCTTTCTATGCACTCACTCAATGAGGGTAAGGGTGGAAGCATCCTTCAAGTACTACTTCAAAACAGCACCAACATACCAGAGAAAGAGGACTGGGGTCAGGTCTCTTTCAAACAGATCGTAAAGAAGATGGTACGTTTGATCAACAATACAGACCAGTAGCTTTTGTGAGCAAACCCCTTTCTTCAACACATGAAAACTAAGCCAACATAGAACGTGAGATGTTAGATGAGATGTTAGCATTTAGTAACAATAAATAATGCAGAATTTATTCTAAACAAGACCAGAGCAGGTAAGTTCGTGGTCAAAGGGGGATAATTTTGATTTTTGTGTGGTCTTTGGTAGATTTAATGCTTCCGATTCCAAAGACTTGGATCAGACTCGGGGATATTTTACTTCATGGAATTGGCTAGTAATCAATTTTATGTTAAAAGCTGTAAGGGGTTCTTTTACATACTTTTGCACGTGATGCATGGTGTCTTTACAAATATTAGTTGTCCATTTATGAGTGCATTTAAAACCCTTCATCTTTGATCCCAGCTTTTTAAATGTAGTGTTGTCGACTTAATGATCTATGTCCTTAAAATAATAATACCTAAAGAAATTGCTCAACTGGTTATAACTGCAGTGAAGTGATTGAACTTTCGTGTACATAAAAATTCCCTACATAGTTCAGTCCTTCTACTCTAGATTCTAATTGGTATGTCCTGTCCTACTTGAACGAGTACTGGTAATATTGAATAGGACACCGACCTAATGGTGCATTGACTACAGTATGATGAATATTATTGGTCTTTCTATGCACTCACTCAATGAGGGTAAGGGTGGAAGCATCCTTCAAGTACTACTTCAAAACAGCACCAACATACCAGAGAAAGAGGACTGGGGTCAGGTCTCTTTCAAACAGATCGTAAAGAAGATGGTACGTTTGATCAACAATACAGACCAGTAGCTTTTGTGAGCAAACCCCTTTCTTCAACACATGAAAACTAAGCCAACATAGAACGTGAGATGTTAGATGAGATGTTAGCATTTAGTAACAATAAATAATGCAGAATTTATTCTAAACAAGACCAGAGCAGGTAAGTTCGTGGTCAAAGGGGGATAATTTTGATTTTTGTGTGGTCTTTGGTAGATTTAATGCTTCCGATTCCAAAGACTTGGATCAGACTCGGGGATATTTTACTTCATGGAATTGGCTAGTAATCAATTTTATGTTAAAAGCTGTAAGGGGTTCTTTTACATACTTTTGCACGTGATGCATGGTGTCTTTACAAATATTAGTTGTCCATTTATGAGTGCATTTAAAACCCTTCATCTTTGATCCCAGCTTTTTAAATGTAGTGTTGTCGACTTAATGATCTATGTCCTTAAAATAATAATACCTAAAGAAATTGCTCAACTGGTTATAACTGCAGTGAAGTGATTGAACTTTCGTGTACATAAAAATTCCCTACATAGTTCAGTCCTTCTACTCTAGATTCTAATTGGTATGTCCTGTCTTACTTGAACGAGTACTGGTAATATTGAATAGGACACCGACCTAATGGTGCATTGACTACAGTATGATGAATATTATTGGTCTTTCTATGCACTCACTCAATGAGGGTAAGGGTGGAAGCATCCTTCAAGTACTACTTCAAAACAGCACCAACATACCAGAGAAAGAGGACTGGGGTCAGGTCTCTTTCAAACAGATCGTAAAGAAGATGGTACGTTTGATCAACAATACAGACCAGTAGCTTTTGTGAGCAAACCCCTTTCTTCAACACATGAAAACTAAGCCAACATAGAACGTGAGATGTTAGATGAGATGTTAGCATTTAGTAACAATAAATAATGCAGAATTTATTCTAAACAAGACCAGAGCAGGTAAGTTCGTGGTCAAAGGGGGATAATTTTGATTTTTGTGTGGTCTTTGGTAGATTTAATGCTTCCGATTCCAAAGACTTGGATCAGACTCGGGGATATTTTACTTCATGGAATTGGCTAGTAATCAATTTTATGTTAAAAGCTGTAAGGGGTTCTTTTACATACTTTTGCACGTGATGCATGGTGTCTTTACAAATATTAGTTGTCCATTTATGAGTGCATTTAAAACCCTTCATCTTTGATCCCAGCTTTTTAAATGTAGTGTTGTCGACTTAATGATCTATGTCCTTAAAATAATAATACCTAAAGAAATTGCTCAACTGGTTATAACTGCAGTGAAGTGATTGAACTTTCGTGTACATAAAAATTCCCTACATAGTTCAGTCCTTCTACTCTAGATTCTAATTGGTATGTCCTGTCTTACTTGAACGAGTACTGGTAATATTGAATAGGACACCGACCTAATGGTGCATTGACTACAGTATGATGAATATTATTGGTCTTTCTATGCACTCACTCAATGAGGGTAAGGGTGGAAGCATCCTTCAAGTACTACTTCAAAACAGCACCAACATACCAGAGAAAGAGGACTGGGGTCAGGTCTCTTTCAAACAGATCGTAAAGAAGATGGTACGTTTGATCAACAATACAGACCAGTAGCTTTTGTGAGCAAACCCCTTTCTTCAACACATGAAAACTAAGCCAACATAGAACGTGAGATGTTAGATGAGATGTTAGCATTTAGTAACAATAAATAATGCAGAATTTATTCTAAACAAGACCAGAGCAGGTAAGTTCGTGGTCAAAGGGGGATAATTTTGATTTTTGTGTGGTCTTTGGTAGATTTAATGCTTCCGATTCCAAAGACTTGGATCAGACTCGGGGATATTTTACTTCATGGAATTGGCTAGTAATCAATTTTATGTTAAAAGCTGTAAGGGGTTCTTTTACATACTTTTGCACGTGATGCATGGTGTCTTTACAAATATTAGTTGTCCATTTATGAGTGCATTTAAAACCCTTCATCTTTGATCCCAGCTTTTTAAATGTAGTGTTGTCGACTTAATGATCTATGTCCTTAAAATAATAATACCTAAAGAAATTGCTCAACTGGTTATAACTGCAGTGAAGTGATTGAACTTTCGTGTACATAAAAATTCCCTACATAGTTCAGTCCTTCTACTCTAGATTCTAATTGGTATGTCCTGTCTTACTTGAACGAGTACTGGTAATATTGAATAGGACACCGACCTAATGGTGCATTGACTACAGTATGATGAATATTATTGGTCTTTCTATGCACTCACTCAATGAGGGTAAGGGTGGAAGCATCCTTCAAGTACTACTTCAAAACAGCACCAACATACCAGAGAAAGAGGACTGGGGTCAGGTCTCTTTCAAACAGATCGTAAAGAAGATGGTACGTTTGATCAACAATACAGACCAGTAGCTTTTGTGAGCAAACCCCTTTCTTCAACACATGAAAACTAAGCCAACATAGAACGTGAGATGTTAGATGAGATGTTAGCATTTAGTAACAATAAATAATGCAGAATTTATTCTAAACAAGACCAGAGCAGGTAAGTTCGTGGTCAAAGGGGGATAATTTTGATTTTTGTGTGGTCTTTGGTAGATTTAATGCTTCCGATTCCAAAGACTTGGATCAGACTCGGGGATATTTTACTTCATGGAATTGGCTAGTAATCAATTTTATGTTAAAAGCTGTAAGGGGTTCTTTTACATACTTTTGCATGGTGTCTTTACAAATATTAGTTGTCCATTTATGAGTGCATTTAAAACCCTTCATCTTTGATCCCAGCTTTTTAAATGTAGTGTTGTCGACTTAATGATCTATGTCCTTAAAATAATAATACCTAAAGAAATTGCTCAACTGGTTATAACTGCAGTGAAGTGATTGAACTTTCGTGTACATAAAAATTCCCTACATAGTTCAGTCCTTCTACTCTAGATTCTAATTGGTATGTCCTGTCTTACTTGAACGAGTACTGGTAATATTGAATAGGACACCGACCTAATGGTGCATTGACTACAGTATGATGAATATTATTGGTCTTTCTATGCACTCACTCAATGAGGGTAAGGGTGGAAGCATCCTTCAAGTACTACTTCAAAACAGCACCAACATACCAGAGAAAGAGGACTGGGGTCAGGTCTCTTTCAAACAGATCGTAAAGAAGATGGTACGTTTGATCAACAATACAGACCAGTAGCTTTTGTGAGCAAACCCCTTTCTTCAACACATGAAAACTAAGCCAACATAGAACGTGAGATGTTAGATGAGATGTTAGCATTTAGTAACAATAAATAATGCAGAATTTATTCTAAACAAGACCAGAGCAGGTAAGTTCGTGGTCAAAGGGGGATAATTTTGATTTTTGTGTGGTCTTTGGTAGATTTAATGCTTCCGATTCCAAAGACTTGGATCAGACTCGGGGATATTTTACTTCATGGAATTGGCTAGTAATCAATTTTATGTTAAAAGCTGTAAGGGGTTCTTTTACATACTTTTGCACGTGATGCATGGTGTCTTTACAAATATTAGTTGTCCATTTATGAGTGCATTTAAAACCCTTCATCTTTGATCCCAGCTTTTTAAATGTAGTGTTGTCGACTTAATGATCTATGTCCTTAAAATAATAATACCTAAAGAAATTGCTCAACTGGTTATAACTGCAGTGAAGTGATTGAACTTTCGTGTACATAAAAATTCCCTACATAGTTCAGTCCTTCTACTCTAGATTCTAATTGGTATGTCCTGTCTTACTTGAACGAGTACTGGTAATATTGAATAGGACACCGACCTAATGGTGCATTGACTACAGTATGATGAATATTATTGGTCTTTCTATGCACTCACTCAATGAGGGTAAGGGTGGAAGCATCCTTCAAGTACTACTTCAAAACAGCACCAACATACCAGAGAAAGAGGACTGGGGTCAGGTCTCTTTCAAACAGATCGTAAAGAAGATGGTACGTTTGATCAACAATACAGACCAGTAGCTTTTGTGAGCAAACCCCTTTCTTCAACACATGAAAACTAAGCCAACATAGAACGTGAGATGTTAGATGAGATGTTAGCATTTAGTAACAATAAATAATGCAGAATTTATTCTAAACAAGACCAGAGCAGGTAAGTTCGTGGTCAAAGGGGGATAATTTTGATTTTTGTGTGGTCTTTGGTAGATTTAATGCTTCCGATTCCAAAGACTTGGATCAGACTCGGGGATATTTTACTTCATGGAATTGGCTAGTAATCAATTTTATGTTAAAAGCTGTAAGGGGTTCTTTTACATACTTTTGCACGTGATGCATGGTGTCTTTACAAATATTAGTTGTCCATTTATGAGTGCATTTAAAACCCTTCATCTTTGATCCCAGCTTTTTAAATGTAGTGTTGTCGACTTAATGATCTATGTCCTTAAAATAATAATACCTAAAGAAATTGCTCAACTGGTTATAACTGCAGTGAAGTGATTGAACTTTCGTGTACATAAAAATTCCCTACATAGTTCAGTCCTTCTACTCTAGATTCTAATTGGTATGTCCTGTCTTACTTGAACGAGTACTGGTAATATTGAATAGGACACCGACCTAATGGTGCATTGACTACAGTATGATGAATATTATTGGTCTTTCTATGCACTCACTCAATGAGGGTAAGGGTGGAAGCATCCTTCAAGTACTACTTCAAAACAGCACCAACATACCAGAGAAAGAGGACTGGGGTCAGGTCTCTTTCAAACAGATCGTAAAGAAGATGGTACGTTTGATCAACAATACAGACCAGTAGCTTTTGTGAGCAAACCCCTTTCTTCAACACATGAAAACTAAGCCAACATAGAACGTGAGATGTTAGATGAGATGTTAGCATTTAGTAACAATAAATAATGCAGAATTTATTCTAAACAAGACCAGAGCAGGTAAGTTCGTGGTCAAAGGGGGATAATTTTGATTTTTGTGTGGTCTTTGGTAGATTTAATGCTTCCGATTCCAAAGACTTGGATCAGACTCGGGGATATTTTACTTCATGGAATTGGCTAGTAATCAATTTTATGTTAAAAGCTGTAAGGGGTTCTTTTACATACTTTTGCACGTGATGCATGGTGTCTTTACAAATATTAGTTGTCCATTTATGAGTGCATTTAAAACCCTTCATCTTTGATCCCAGCTTTTTAAATGTAGTGTTGTCGACTTAATGATCTATGTCCTTAAAATAATAATACCTAAAGAAATTGCTCAACTGGTTATAACTGCAGTGAAGTGATTGAACTTTCGTGTACATAAAAATTCCCTACATAGTTCAGTCCTTCTACTCTAGATTCTAATTGGTATGTCCTGTCTTACTTGAACGAGTACTGGTAATATTGAATAGGACACCGACCTAATGGTGCATTGACTACAGTATGATGAATATTATTGGTCTTTCTATGCACTCACTCAATGAGGGTAAGGGTGGAAGCATCCTTCAAGTACTACTTCAAAACAGCACCAACATACCAGAGAAAGAGGACTGGGGTCAGGTCTCTTTCAAACAGATCGTAAAGAAGATGGTACGTTTGATCAACAATACAGACCAGTAGCTTTTGTGAGCAAACCCCTTTCTTCAACACATGAAAACTAAGCCAACATAGAACGTGAGATGTTAGATGAGATGTTAGCATTTAGTAACAATAAATAATGCAGAATTTATTCTAAACAAGACCAGAGCAGGTAAGTTCGTGGTCAAAGGGGGATAATTTTGATTTTTGTGTGGTCTTTGGTAGATTTAATGCTTCCGATTCCAAAGACTTGGATCAGACTCGGGGATATTTTACTTCATGGAATTGGCTAGTAATCAATTTTATGTTAAAAGCTGTAAGGGGTTCTTTTACATACTTTTGCACGTGATGCATGGTGTCTTTACAAATATTAGTTGTCCATTTATGAGTGCATTTAAAACCCTTCATCTTTGATCCCAGCTTTTTAAATGTAGTGTTGTCGACTTAATGATCTATGTCCTTAAAATAATAATACCTAAAGAAATTGCTCAACTGGTTATAACTGCAGTGAAGTGATTGAACTTTCGTGTACATAAAAATTCCCTACATAGTTCAGTCCTTCTACTCTAGATTCTAATTGGTATGTCCTGTCTTACTTGAACGAGTACTGGTAATATTGAATAGGACACCGACCTAATGGTGCATTGACTACAGTATGATGAATATTATTGGTCTTTCTATGCACTCACTCAATGAGGGTAAGGGTGGAAGCATCCTTCAAGTACTACTTCAAAACAGCACCAACATACCAGAGAAAGAGGACTGGGGTCAGGTCTCTTTCAAACAGATCGTAAAGAAGATGGTACGTTTGATCAACAATACAGACCAGTAGCTTTTGTGAGCAAACCCCTTTCTTCAACACATGAAAACTAAGCCAACATAGAACGTGAGATGTTAGATGAGATGTTAGCATTTAGTAACAATAAATAATGCAGAATTTATTCTAAACAAGACCAGAGCAGGTAAGTTCGTGGTCAAAGGGGGATAATTTTGATTTTTGTGTGGTCTTTGGTAGATTTAATGCTTCCGATTCCAAAGACTTGGATCAGACTCGGGGATATTTTACTTCATGGAATTGGCTAGTAATCAATTTTATGTTAAAAGCTGTAAGGGGTTCTTTTACATACTTTTGCACGTGATGCATGGTGTCTTTACAAATATTAGTTGTCCATTTATGAGTGCATTTAAAACCCTTCATCTTTGATCCCAGCTTTTTAAATGTAGTGTTGTCGACTTAATGATCTATGTCCTTAAAATAATAATACCTAAAGAAATTGCTCAACTGGTTATAACTGCAGTGAAGTGATTGAACTTTCGTGTACATAAAAATTCCCTACATAGTTCAGTCCTTCTACTCTAGATTCTAATTGGTATGTCCTGTCTTACTTGAACGAGTACTGGTAATATTGAATAGGACACCGACCTAATGGTGCATTGACTACAGTATGATGAATATTATTGGTCTTTCTATGCACTCACTCAATGAGGGTAAGGGTGGAAGCATCCTTCAAGTACTACTTCAAAACAGCACCAACATACCAGAGAAAGAGGACTGGGGTCAGGTCTCTTTCAAACAGATCGTAAAGAAGATGGTACGTTTGATCAACAATACAGACCAGTAGCTTTTGTGAGCAAACCCCTTTCTTCAACACATGAAAACTAAGCCAACATAGAACGTGAGATGTTAGATGAGATGTTAGCATTTAGTAACAATAAATAATGCAGAATTTATTCTAAACAAGACCAGAGCAGGTAAGTTCGTGGTCAAAGGGGGATAATTTTGATTTTTGTGTGGTCTTTGGTAGATTTAATGCTTCCGATTCCAAAGACTTGGATCAGACTCGGGGATATTTTACTTCATGGAATTGGCTAGTAATCAATTTTATGTTAAAAGCTGTAAGGGGTTCTTTTACATACTTTTGCACGTGATGCATGGTGTCTTTACAAATATTAGTTGTCCATTTATGAGTGCATTTAAAACCCTTCATCTTTGATCCCAGCTTTTTAAATGTAGTGTTGTCGACTTAATGATCTATGTCCTTAAAATAATAATACCTAAAGAAATTGCTCAACTGGTTATAACTGCAGTGAAGTGATTGAACTTTCGTGTACATAAAAATTCCCTACATAGTTCAGTCCTTCTACTCTAGATTCTAATTGGTATGTCCTGTCTTACTTGAACGAGTACTGGTAATATTGAATAGGACACCGACCTAATGGTGCATTGACTACAGTATGATGAATATTATTGGTCTTTCTATGCACTCACTCAATGAGGGTAAGGGTGGAAGCATCCTTCAAGTACTACTTCAAAACAGCACCAACATACCAGAGAAAGAGGACTGGGGTCAGGTCTCTTTCAAACAGATCGTAAAGAAGATGGTACGTTTGATCAACAATACAGACCAGTAGCTTTTGTGAGCAAACCCCTTTCTTCAACACATGAAAACTAAGCCAACATAGAACGTGAGATGTTAGATGAGATGTTAGCATTTAGTAACAATAAATAATGCAGAATTTATTCTAAACAAGACCAGAGCAGGTAAGTTCGTGGTCAAAGGGGGATAATTTTGATTTTTGTGTGGTCTTTGGTAGATTTAATGCTTCCGATTCCAAAGACTTGGATCAGACTCGGGGATATTTTACTTCATGGAATTGGCTAGTAATCAATTTTATGTTAAAAGCTGTAAGGGGTTCTTTTACATACTTTTGCACGTGATGCATGGTGTCTTTACAAATATTAGTTGTCCATTTATGAGTGCATTTAAAACCCTTCATCTTTGATCCCAGCTTTTTAAATGTAGTGTTGTCGACTTAATGATCTATGTCCTTAAAATAATAATACCTAAAGAAATTGCTCAACTGGTTATAACTGCAGTGAAGTGATTGAACTTTCGTGTACATAAAAATTCCCTACATAGTTCAGTCCTTCTACTCTAGATTCTAATTGGTATGTCCTGTCTTACTTGAACGAGTACTGGTAATATTGAATAGGACACCGACCTAATGGTGCATTGACTACAGTATGATGAATATTATTGGTCTTTCTATGCACTCACTCAATGAGGGTAAGGGTGGAAGCATCCTTCAAGTACTACTTCAAAACAGCACCAACATACCAGAGAAAGAGGACTGGGGTCAGGTCTCTTTCAAACAGATCGTAAAGAAGATGGTACGTTTGATCAACAATACAGACCAGTAGCTTTTGTGAGCAAACCCCTTTCTTCAACACATGAAAACTAAGCCAACATAGAACGTGAGATGTTAGATGAGATGTTAGCATTTAGTAACAATAAATAATGCAGAATTTATTCTAAACAAGACCAGAGCAGGTAAGTTCGTGGTCAAAGGGGGATAATTTTGATTTTTGTGTGGTCTTTGGTAGATTTAATGCTTCCGATTCCAAAGACTTGGATCAGACTCGGGGATATTTTACTTCATGGAATTGGCTAGTAATCAATTTTATGTTAAAAGCTGTAAGGGGTTCTTTTACATACTTTTGCACGTGATGCATGGTGTCTTTACAAATATTAGTTGTCCATTTATGAGTGCATTTAAAACCCTTCATCTTTGATCCCAGCTTTTTAAATGTAGTGTTGTCGACTTAATGATCTATGTCCTTAAAATAATAATACCTAAAGAAATTGCTCAACTGGTTATAACTGCAGTGAAGTGATTGAACTTTCGTGTACATAAAAATTCCCTACATAGTTCAGTCCTTCTACTCTAGATTCTAATTGGTATGTCCTGTCTTACTTGAACGAGTACTGGTAATATTGAATAGGACACCGACCTAATGGTGCATTGACTACAGTATGATGAATATTATTGGTCTTTCTATGCACTCACTCAATGAGGGTAAGGGTGGAAGCATCCTTCAAGTACTACTTCAAAACAGCACCAACATACCAGAGAAAGAGGACTGGGGTCAGGTCTCTTTCAAACAGATCGTAAAGAAGATGGTACGTTTGATCAACAATACAGACCAGTAGCTTTTGTGAGCAAACCCCTTTCTTCAACACATGAAAACTAAGCCAACATAGAACGTGAGATGTTAGATGAGATGTTAGCATTTAGTAACAATAAATAATGCAGAATTTATTCTAAACAAGACCAGAGCAGGTAAGTTCGTGGTCAAAGGGGGATAATTTTGATTTTTGTGTGGTCTTTGGTAGATTTAATGCTTCCGATTCCAAAGACTTGGATCAGACTCGGGGATATTTTACTTCATGGAATTGGCTAGTAATCAATTTTATGTTAAAAGCTGTAAGGGGTTCTTTTACATACTTTTGCACGTGATGCATGGTGTCTTTACAAATATTAGTTGTCCATTTATGAGTGCATTTAAAACCCTTCATCTTTGATCCCAGCTTTTTAAATGTAGTGTTGTCGACTTAATGATCTATGTCCTTAAAATAATAATACCTAAAGAAATTGCTCAACTGGTTATAACTGCAGTGAAGTGATTGAACTTTCGTGTACATAAAAATTCCCTACATAGTTCAGTCCTTCTACTCTAGATTCTAATTGGTATGTCCTGTCTTACTTGAACGAGTACTGGTAATATTGAATAGGACACCGACCTAATGGTGCATTGACTACAGTATGATGAATATTATTGGTCTTTCTATGCACTCACTCAATGAGGGTAAGGGTGGAAGCATCCTTCAAGTACTACTTCAAAACAGCACCAACATACCAGAGAAAGAGGACTGGGGTCAGGTCTCTTTCAAACAGATCGTAAAGAAGATGGTACGTTTGATCAACAATACAGACCAGTAGCTTTTGTGAGCAAACCCCTTTCTTCAACACATGAAAACTAAGCCAACATAGAACGTGAGATGTTAGATGAGATGTTAGCATTTAGTAACAATAAATAATGCAGAATTTATTCTAAACAAGACCAGAGCAGGTAAGTTCGTGGTCAAAGGGGGATAATTTTGATTTTTGTGTGGTCTTTGGTAGATTTAATGCTTCCGATTCCAAAGACTTGGATCAGACTCGGGGATATTTTACTTCATGGAATTGGCTAGTAATCAATTTTATGTTAAAAGCTGTAAGGGGTTCTTTTACATACTTTTGCACGTGATGCATGGTGTCTTTACAAATATTAGTTGTCCATTTATGAGTGCATTTAAAACCCTTCATCTTTGATCCCAGCTTTTTAAATGTAGTGTTGTCGACTTAATGATCTATGTCCTTAAAATAATAATACCTAAAGAAATTGCTCAACTGGTTATAACTGCAGTGAAGTGATTGAACTTTCGTGTACATAAAAATTCCCTACATAGTTCAGTCCTTCTACTCTAGATTCTAATTGGTATGTCCTGTCTTACTTGAACGAGTACTGGTAATATTGAATAGGACACCGACCTAATGGTGCATTGACTACAGTATGATGAATATTATTGGTCTTTCTATGCACTCACTCAATGAGGGTAAGGGTGGAAGCATCCTTCAAGTACTACTTCAAAACAGCACCAACATACCAGAGAAAGAGGACTGGGGTCAGGTCTCTTTCAAACAGATCGTAAAGAAGATGGTACGTTTGATCAACAATACAGACCAGTAGCTTTTGTGAGCAAACCCCTTTCTTCAACACATGAAAACTAAGCCAACATAGAACGTGAGATGTTAGATGAGATGTTAGCATTTAGTAACAATAAATAATGCAGAATTTATTCTAAACAAGACCAGAGCAGGTAAGTTCGTGGTCAAAGGGGAATAATTTTGATTTTTGTGTGGTCTTTGGTAGATTTAATGCTTCCGATTCCAAAGATTTGGATCAGACTCGGGGATATTTTACTTCATGGAATTGGCTAGTAATCAATTTTATGTTAAAAGCTGTAAGGGGTTCTTTTACATACTTTTGCACGTGATGCATGGTGTCTTTACAAATATTAGTTGTCCATTTATGAGTGCATTTAAAACCCTTCATCTTTGATCCCAGCTTTTTAAATGTAGTGTTGTCGACTTAATGATCTATGTCCTTAAAATAATAATACCTAAAGAAATTGCTCAACTGGTTATAACTGCAGTGAAGTGATTGAACTTTCGTGTACATAAAAATTCCCTACATAGTTCAGTCCTTCTACTCTAGATTCTAATTGGTATGTCCTGTCTTACTTGAACGAGTACTGGTAATATTGAATAGGACACCGACCTAATGGTGCATTGACTACAGTATGATGAATATTATTGGTCTTTCTATGCACTCACTCAATGAGGGTAAGGGTGGAAGCATCCTTCAAGTACTACTTCAAAACAGCACCAACATACCAGAGAAAGAGGACTGGGGTCAGGTCTCTTTCAAACAGATCGTAAAGAAGATGGTACGTTTGATCAACAATACAGACCAGTAGCTTTTGTGAGCAAACCCCTTTCTTCAACACATGAAAACTAAGCCAACATAGAACGTGAGATGTTAGATGAGATGTTAGCATTTAGTAACAATAAATAATGCAGAATTTATTCTAAACAAGAGCAGAGCAGGTAAGTTCGTGGTCAAAGGGGGATAATTTTGATTTTTGTGTGGTCTTTGGTAGATTTAATGCTTCCGATTCCAAAGACTTGGATCAGACTCGGGGATATTTTACTTCATGGAATTGGCTAGTAATCAATTTTATGTTAAAAGCTGTAAGGGGTTCTTTTACATACTTTTGCACGTGATGCATGGTGTCTTTACAAATATTAGTTGTCCATTTATGAGTGCATTTAAAACCCTTCATCTTTGATCCCAGCTTTTTAAATGTAGTGTTGTCGACTTAATGATCTATGTCCTTAAAATAATAATATCTAAAGAAATTGCTCAACTGGTTATAACTGCAGTGAAGTGATTGAACTTTCGTGTACATAAAAATTCCCTACATAGTTCAGTCCTTCTACTCTAGATTCTAATTGGTATGTCCTGTCTTACTTGAACGAGTACTGGTAATATTGAATAGGACACCGACCTAATGGTGCATTGACTACAGTATGATGAATATTATTGGTCTTTCTATGCACTCACTCAATGAGGGTAAGGGTGGAAGCATCCTTCAAGTACTACTTCAAAACAGCACCAACATACCACAGAAAGAGGACTGGGGTCAGGTCTCTTTCAAACAGATCGTAAAGAAGATGGTACGTTTGATCAACAATACAGACCAGTAGCTTTTGTGAGCAAACCCCTTTCTTCAACACATGAAAACTAAGCCAACATAGAACGTGAGATGTTAGATGAGATGTTAGCATTTAGTAACAATAAATAATGCAGAATTTATTCTAAACAAGACCAGAGCAGGTAAGTTCGTGGTCAAAGGGGGATAATTTT
Source organism: Lottia scabra (assembly GCA_029955415.1). Classification (NCBI taxonomy): domain Eukaryota; kingdom Metazoa; phylum Mollusca; class Gastropoda; family Lottiidae; genus Lottia; species Lottia scabra. The sequence goes on along the minus strand of JARJEI010000023.1, from coordinate 3,248,682 downwards.
GATTTTTGTGTGGTCTTTGGTAGATTTAATGCTTCCGATTCCAAAGACTTGGATCAGACTCGGGGATATTTTACTTCATGGAATTGGCTAGTAATCAATTTTATGTTAAAAGCTGTAAGGGGTTCTTTTACATACTTTTGCATGTGATGCATGGTGTGTTTACAAATATTAGTTGTCCATTTATGAGTGCATTTAAAACCCTTCATCTTTGATCCCAGCTTTTTAAATGTAGTGTTGTCGACTTAATGATCTATGTCCTTAAAATAATAATACCTAAAGAAATTGCTCAACTGGTTATAACTGCAGTGAAGTGATTGAACTTTCGTGTACATAAAAATTCCCTACATAGTTCAGTCCTTCTACTCTAGATTCTAATTGGTATGTCCTGTCTTACTTGAACGAGTACTGGTAATATTGAATAGGACACCGACCTAATGGTGCATTGACTACAGTATGATGAATATTATTGGTCTTTCTATGCACTCACTCAATGAGGGTAAGGGTGGAAGCATCCTTCAAGTACTACTTCAAAACAGCACCAACATACCAGAGAAAGAGGACTGGGGTCAGGTCTCTTTCAAACAGATCGTAAAGAAGATGGTACGTTTGATCAACAATACAGACCAGTAGCTTTTGTGAGCAAACCCCTTTCTTCAACACATGAAAACTAAGCCAACATAGAACGTGAGATGTTAGATGAGATGTTAGCATTTAGTAACAATAAATAATGCAGAATTTATTCTAAACAAGAGCAGAGCAGGTAAGTTCGTGGTCAAAGGGGGATAATTTTGATTTTTGTGTGGTCTTTGGTAGATTTAATCCTTCCGATTCCAAAGACTTGGATCAGACTCGGGGATATTTTACTTCATGGAATTGGCTAGTAATCAATTTTATGTTAAAAGCTGTAAGGGGTTCTTTTACATACTTTTGCACGTGATGCATGGTGTCTTTACAAATATTAGTTGTCCATTTATGAGTGCATTTAAAACCCTTCATCTTTGATCCCAGCTTTTTAAATGTAGTGTTGTCGACTTAATGATCTATGTCCTTAAAATAATAATACCTAAAGAAATTGCTCAACTGGTTATAACTGCAGTGAAGTGATTGAACTTTCGTGTACATAAAAATTCCCTACATAGTTCAGTCTTTCTACTCTAGATTCTAATTGGTATGTCCTGTCTTACTTGAACGAGTACTGGTAATATTGAATAGGACACCGACCTAATGGTGCATTGACTACAGTATGATGAATATTATTGGTCTTTCTATGCACTCACTCAATGAGGGTAAGGGTGGAAGCATCCTTCAAGTACTACTTCAAAACAGCACCAACATACCAGAGAAAGAGGACTGGGGTCAGGTCTCTTTCAAACAGATCGTAAAGAAGATGGTACGTTTGATCAACAATACAGACCAGTAGCTTTTGTGAGCAAACCCCTTTCTTCAACACATGAAAACTAAGCCAACATAGAACGTGAGATGTTAGATGAGATGTTAGCATTTAGTAACAATAAATAATGCAGAATTTATTCTAAACAAGAGCAGAGCAGGTAAGTTCGTGGTCAAAGGGGGATAATTTTGATTTTTGTGTGGTCTTTGGTAGATTTAATCCTTCCGATTCCAAAGACTTGGATCAGACTCGGGGATATTTTACTTCATGGAATTGGCTAGTAATCAATTTTATGTTAAAAGCTGTAAGGGGTTCTTTTACATACTTTTGCACGTGATGCATGGTGTCTTTACAAATATTAGTTGTCCATTTATGAGTGCATTTAAAACCCTTCATCTTTGATCCCAGCTTTTTAAATGTAGTGTTGTCGACTTAATGATCTATGTCCTTAAAATAATAATACCTAAAGAAATTGCTCAACTGGTTATAACTGCAGTGAAGTGATTGAACTTTCGTGTACATAAAAATTCCCTACATAGTTCAGTCCTTCTACTCTAGATTCTAATTGGTATGTACTGTCTTACTTGAACGAGTACTGGTAATATTGAATAGGACACCGACCTAATGGTGCATTGACTACAGTATGATGAATATTATTGGTCTTTCTATGCACTCACTCAATGAGGGTAAGGGTGGAAGCATCCTTCAAGTACTACTTCAAAACAGCACCAACATACCAGAGAAAGAGGACTGGGGTCAGGTCTCTTTCAAACAGATCGTAAAGAAGATGGTACGTTTGATCAACAATACAGACCAGTAGCTTTTGTGAGCAAACCCCTTTCTTCAACACATGAAAACTAAGCCAACATAGAACGTGAGATGTTAGATGAGATGTTAGCATTTAGTAACAATAAATAATGCAGAATTTATTCTAAACAAGACCAGAGCAGGTAAGTTCGTGGTCAAAGGGGGATAATTTTGATTTTTGTGTGGTCTTTGGTAGATTTAATGCTTCCGATTCCAAAGACTTGGATCAGACTCGGGGATATTTTACTTCATGGAATTGGCTAGTAATCAATTTTATGTTAAAAGCTGTAAGGGGTTCTTTTACATACTTTTGCACGTGATGCATGGTGTCTTTACAAATATTAGTTGTCCATTTATGAGTGCATTTAAAACCCTTCATCTTTGATCCCAGCTTTTTAAATGTAGTGTTGTCGACTTAATGATCTATGTCCTTAAAATAATAATACCTAAAGAAATTGCTCAACTGGTTATAACTGCAGTGAAGTGATTGAACTTTCGTGTACATAAAAATTCCCTACATAGTTCAGTCCTTCTACTCTAGATTCTAATTGGTATGTCCTGTCTTACTTGAACGAGTACTGGTAATATTGAATAGGACACCGACCTAATGGTGCATTGACTACAGTATGATGAATATTATTGGTCTTTCTATGCACTCACTCAATGAGGGTAAGGGTGGAAGCATCCTTCAAGTACTACTTCAAAACAGCACCAACATACCAGAGAAAGAGGACTGGGGTCAGGTCTCTTTCAAACAGATCGTAAAGAAGATGGTACGTTTGATCAACAATACAGACCAGTAGCTTTTGTGAGCAAACCCCTTTCTTCAACGCATGAAAACTAAGCCAACATAGAACGTGAGATGTTAGATGAGATGTTAGCATTTAGTAACAATAAATAATGCAGAATTTATTCTAAACAAGACCAGAGCAGGTAAGTTCGTGGTCAAAGGGGGATAATTTTGATTTTTGTGTGGTCTTTGGTAGATTTAATGCTTCCGATTCCAAAGACTTGGATCAGACTCGGGGATATTTTACTTCATGGAATTGGCTAGTAATCAATTTTATGTTAAAAGCTGTAAGGGGTTCTTTTACATACTTTTGCACGTGATGCATGGTGTCTTTACAAATATTAGTTGTCCATTTATGAGTGCATTTAAAACCCTTCATCTTTGATCCCAGCTTTTTAAATGTAGTGTTGTCGACTTAATGATCTATGTCCTTAAAATAATAATACCTAAAGAAATTGCTCAACTGGTTATAACTGCAGTGAAGTGATTGAACTTTCGTGTACATAAAAATTCCCTACATAGTTCAGTCCTTCTACTCTAGATTCTAATTGGTATGTCCTGTCTTACTTGAACGAGTACTGGTAATATTGAATAGGACACCGACCTAATGGTGCATTGACTACAGTATGATGAATATTATTGGTCTTTCTATGCACTCACTCAATGAGGGTAAGGGTGGAAGCATCCTTCAAGTACTACTTCAAAACAGCACCAACATACCAGAGAAAGAGGACTGGGGTCAGGTCTCTTTCAAACAGATCGTAAAGAAGATGGTACGTTTGATCAACAATACAGACCAGTAGCTTTTGTGAGCAAACCCCTTTCTTCAACACATGAAAACTAAGCCAACATAGAACGTGAGATGTTAGATGAGATGTTAGCATTTAGTAACAATAAATAATGCAGAATTTATTCTAAACAAGACCAGAGCAGGTAAGTTCGTGGTCAAAGGGGGGTAATTTTGATTTTTGTGTGGTCTTTGGTAGATTTAATGCTTCCGATTCCAAAGACTTGGATCAGACTCGGGGATATTTTACTTCATGGAATTGGCTAGTAATCAATTTTATGTTAAAAGCTGTAAGGGGTTCTTTTACATACTTTTGCATGGTGTCTTTACAAATATTAGTTGTCCATTTATGAGTGCATTTAAAACCCTTCATCTTTGATCCCAGCTTTTTAAATGTAGTGTTGTCGACTTAATGATCTATGTCCTTAAAATAATAATACCTAAAGAAATTGCTCAACTGGTTATAACTGCAGTGAAGTGATTGAACTTTCGTGTACATAAAAATTCCCTACATAGTTCAGTCCTTCTACTCTAGATTCTAATTGGTATGTCCTGTCTTACTTGAACGAGTACTGGTAATATTGAATAGGACACCGACCTAATGGTGCATTGACTACAGTATGATGAATATTATTGGTCTTTCTATGCACTCACTCAATGAGGGTAAGGGTGGAAGCATCCTTCAAGTACTACTTCAAAACAGCACCAACATACCAGAGAAAGAGGACTGGGGTCAGGTCTCTTTCAAACAGATCGTAAAGAAGATGGTACGTTTGATCAACAATACAGACCAGTAGCTTTTGTGAGCAAACCCCTTTCTTCAACACATGAAAACTAAGCCAACATAGAACGTGAGATGTTAGATGAGATGTTAGCATTTAGTAACAATAAATAATGCAGAATTTATTCTAAACAAGACCAGAGCAGGTAAGTTCGTGGTCAAAGGGGGATAATTTTGATTTTTGTGTGGTCTTTGGTAGATTTAATGCTTCCGATTCCAAAGACTTGGATCAGACTCGGGGATATTTTACTTCATGGAATTGGCTAGTAATCAATTTTATGTTAAAAGCTGTAAGGGGTTCTTTTACATACTTTTGCACGTGATGCATGGTGTCTTTACAAATATTAGTTGTCCATTTATGAGTGCATTTAAAACCCTTCATCTTTGATCCCAGCTTTTTAAATGTAGTGTTGTCGACTTAATGATCTATGTCCTTAAAATAATAATACCTAAAGAAATTGCTCAACTGGTTATAACTGCAGTGAAGTGATTGAACTTTCGTGTACATAAAAATTCCCTACATAGTTCAGTCCTTCTACTCTAGATTCTAATTGGTATGTCCTGTCTTACTTGAACGAGTACTGGTAATATTGAATAGGACACCGACCTAATGGTGCATTGACTACAGTATGATGAATATTATTGGTCTTTCTATGCACTCACTCAATGAGGGTAAGGGTGGAAGCATCCTTCAAGTACTACTTCAAAACAGCACCAACATACCAGAGAAAGAGGACTGGGGTCAGGTCTCTTTCAAACAGATCGTAAAGAAGATGGTACGTTTGATCAACAATACAGACCAGTAGCTTTTGTGAGCAAACCCCTTTCTTCAACACATGAAAACTAAGCCAACATAGAACGTGAGATGTTAGATGAGATGTTAGCATTTAGTAACAATAAATAATGCAGAATTTATTCTAAACAAGACCAGAGCAGGTAAGTTCGTGGTCAAAGGGGGATAATTTTGATTTTTGTGTGGTCTTTGGTAGATTTAATGCTTCCGATTCCAAAGACTTGGATCAGACTCGGGGATATTTTACTTCATGGAATTGGCTAGTAATCAATTTTATGTTAAAAGCTGTAAGGGGTTCTTTTACATACTTTTGCACGTGATGCATGGTGTCTTTACAAATATTAGTTGTCCATTTATGAGTGCATTTAAAACCCTTCATCTTTGATCCCAGCTTTTTAAATGTAGTGTTGTCGACTTAATGATCTATGTCCTTAAAATAATAATACCTAAAGAAATTGCTCAACTGGTTATAACTGCAGTGAAGTGATTGAACTTTCGTGTACATAAAAATTCCCTACATAGTTCAGTCCTTCTACTCTAGATTCTAATTGGTATGTCCTGTCTTACTTGAACGAGTACTGGTAATATTGAATAGGACACCGACCTAATGGTGCATTGACTACAGTATGATGAATATTATTGGTCTTTCTATGCACTCACTCAATGAGGGTAAGGGTGGAAGCATCCTTCAAGTACTACTTCAAAACAGCACCAACATACCAGAGAAAGAGGACTGGGGTCAGGTCTCTTTCAAACAGATCGTAAAGAAGATGGTACGTTTGATCAACAATACAGACCAGTAGCTTTTGTGAGCAAACCCCTTTCTTCAACACATGAAAACTAAGCCAACATAGAACGTGAGATGTTAGATGAGATGTTAGCATTTAGTAACAATAAATAATGCAGAATTTATTCTAAACAAGACCAGAGCAGGTAAGTTCGTGGTCAAAGGGGGATAATTTTGATTTTTGTGTGGTCTTTGGTAGATTTAATGCTTCCGATTCCAAAGACTTGGATCAGACTCGGGGATATTTTACTTCATGGAATTGGCTAGTAATCAATTTTATGTTAAAAGCTGTAAGGGGTTCTTTTACATACTTTTGCACGTGATGCATGGTGTCTTTACAAATATTAGTTGTCCATTTATGAGTGCATTTAAAACCCTTCATCTTTGATCCCAGCTTTTTAAATGTAGTGTTGTCGACTTAATGATCTATGTCCTTAAAATAATAATACCTAAAGAAATTGCTCAACTGGTTATAACTGCAGTGAAGTGATTGAACTTTCGTGTACATAAAAATTCCCTACATAGTTCAGTCCTTCTACTCTAGATTCTAATTGGTATGTCCTGTCTTACTTGAACGAGTACTGGTAATATTGAATAGGACACCGACCTAATGGTGCATTGACTACAGTATGATGAATATTATTGGTCTTTCTATGCACTCACTCAATGAGGGTAAGGGTGGAAGCATCCTTCAAGTACTACTTCAAAACAGCACCAACATACCAGAGAAAGAGGACTGGGGTCAGGTCTCTTTCAAACAGATCGTAAAGAAGATGGTACGTTTGATCAACAATACAGACCAGTAGCTTTTGTGAGCAAACCCCTTTCTTCAACACATGAAAACTAAGCCAACATAGAACGTGAGATGTTAGATGAGATGTTAGCATTTAGTAACAATAAATAATGCAGAATTTATTCTAAACAAGACCAGAGCAGGTAAGTTCGTGGTCAAAGGGGGATAATTTTGATTTTTGTGTGGTCTTTGGTAGATTTAATGCTTCCGATTCCAAAGACTTGGATCAGACTCGGGGATATTTTACTTCATGGAATTGGCTAGTAATCAATTTTATGTTAAAAGCTGTAAGGGGTTCTTTTACATACTTTTGCACGTGATGCATGGTGTCTTTACAAATATTAGTTGTCCATTTATGAGTGCATTTAAAACCCTTCATCTTTGATCCCAGCTTTTTAAATGTAGTGTTGTCGACTTAATGATCTATGTCCTTAAAATAATAATACCTAAAGAAATTGCTCAACTGGTTATAACTGCAGTGAAGTGATTGAACTTTCGTGTACATAAAAATTCCCTACATAGTTCAGTCCTTCTACTCTAGATTCTAATTGGTATGTCCTGTCTTACTTGAACGAGTACTGGTAATATTGAATAGGACACCGACCTAATGGTGCATTGACTACAGTATGATGAATATTATTGGTCTTTCTATGCACTCACTCAATGAGGGTAAGGGTGGAAGCATCCTTCAAGTACTACTTCAAAACAGCACCAACATACCAGAGAAAGAGGACTGGGGTCAGGTCTCTTTCAAACAGATCGTAAAGAAGATGGTACGTTTGATCAACAATACAGACCAGTAGCTTTTGTGAGCAAACCCCTTTCTTCAACACATGAAAACTAAGCCAACATAGAACGTGAGATGTTAGATGAGATGTTAGCATTTAGTAACAATAAATAATGCAGAATTTATTCTAAACAAGACCAGAGCAGGTAAGTTCGTGGTCAAAGGGGGATAATTTTGATTTTTGTGTGGTCTTTGGTAGATTTAATGCTTCCGATTCCAAAGACTTGGATCAGACTCGGGGATATTTTACTTCATGGAATTGGCTAGTAATCAATTTTATGTTAAAAGCTGTAAGGGGTTCTTTTACATACTTTTGCACGTGATGCATGGTGTCTTTACAAATATTAGTTGTCCATTTATGAGTGCATTTAAAACCCTTCATCTTTGATCCCAGCTTTTTAAATGTAGTGTTGTCGACTTAATGATCTATGTCCTTAAAATAATAATACCTAAAGAAATTGCTCAACTGGTTATAACTGCAGTGAAGTGATTGAACTTTCGTGTACATAAAAATTCCCTACATAGTTCAGTCCTTCTACTCTAGATTCTAATTGGTATGTCCTGTCTTACTTGAACGAGTACTGGTAATATTGAATAGGACACCGACCTAATGGTGCATTGACTACAGTATGATGAATATTATTGGTCTTTCTATGCACTCACTCAATGAGGGTAAGGGTGGAAGCATCCTTCAAGTACTACTTCAAAACAGCACCAACATACCAGAGAAAGAGGACTGGGGTCAGGTCTCTTTCAAACAGATCGTAAAGAAGATGGTACGTTTGATCAACAATACAGACCAGTAGCTTTTGTGAGCAAACCCCTTTCTTCAACACATGAAAACTAAGCCAACATAGAACGTGAGATGTTAGATGAGATGTTAGCATTTAGTAACAATAAATAATGCAGAATTTATTCTAAACAAGACCAGAGCAGGTAAGTTCGTGGTCAAAGGGGGATAATTTTGATTTTTGTGTGGTCTTTGGTAGATTTAATGCTTCCGATTCCAAAGACTTGGATCAGACTCGGGGATATTTTACTTCATGGAATTGGCTAGTAATCAATTTTATGTTAAAAGCTGTAAGGGGTTCTTTTACATACTTTTGCACGTGATGCATGGTGTCTTTACAAATATTAGTTGTCCATTTATGAGTGCATTTAAAACCCTTCATCTTTGATCCCAGCTTTTTAAATGTAGTGTTGTCGACTTAATGATCTATGTCCTTAAAATAATAATACCTAAAGAAATTGCTCAACTGGTTATAACTGCAGTGAAGTGATTGAACTTTCGTGTACATAAAAATTCCCTACATAGTTCAGTCCTTCTACTCTAGATTCTAATTGGTATGTCCTGTCTTACTTGAACGAGTACTGGTAATATTGAATAGGACACCGACCTAATGGTGCATTGACTACAGTATGATGAATATTATTGGTCTTTCTATGCACTCACTCAATGAGGGTAAGGGTGGAAGCATCCTTCAAGTACTACTTCAAAACAGCACCAACATACCAGAGAAAGAGGACTGGGGTCAGGTCTCTTTCAAACAGATCGTAAAGAAGATGGTACGTTTGATCAACAATACAGACCAGTAGCTTTTGTGAGCAAACCCCTTTCTTCAACACATGAAAACTAAGCCAACATAGAACGTGAGATGTTAGATGAGATGTTAGCATTTAGTAACAATAAATAATGCAGAATTTATTCTAAACAAGACCAGAGCAGGTAAGTTCGTGGTCAAAGGGGGATAATTTTGATTTTTGTGTGGTCTTTGGTAGATTTAATGCTTCCGATTCCAAAGACTTGGATCAGACTCGGGGATATTTTACTTCATGGAATTGGCTAGTAATCAATTTTATGTTAAAAGCTGTAAGGGGTTCTTTTACATACTTTTGCACGTGATGCATGGTGTCTTTACAAATATTAGTTGTCCATTTATGAGTGCATTTAAAACCCTTCATCTTTGATCCCAGCTTTTTAAATGTAGTGTTGTCGACTTAATGATCTATGTCCTTAAAATAATAATACCTAAAGAAATTGCTCAACTGGTTATAACTGCAGTGAAGTGATTGAACTTTCGTGTACATAAAAATTCCCTACATAGTTCAGTCCTTCTACTCTAGATTCTAATTGGTATGTCCTGTCTTACTTGAACGAGTACTGGTAATATTGAATAGGACACCGACCTAATGGTGCATTGACTACAGTATGATGAATATTATTGGTCTTTCTATGCACTCACTCAATGAGGGTAAGGGTGGAAGCATCCTTCAAGTACTACTTCAAAACAGCACCAACATACCAGAGAAAGAGGACTGGGGTCAGGTCTCTTTCAAACAGATCGTAAAGAAGATGGTACGTTTGATCAACAATACAGACCAGTAGCTTTTGTGAGCAAACCCCTTTCTTCAACACATGAAAACTAAGCCAACATAGAACGTGAGATGTTAGATGAGATGTTAGCATTTAGTAACAATAAATAATGCAGAATTTATTCTAAACAAGACCAGAGCAGGTAAGTTCGTGGTCAAAGGGGGATAATTTTGATTTTTGTGTGGTCTTTGGTAGATTTAATGCTTCCGATTCCAAAGACTTGGATCAGACTCGGGGATATTTTACTTCATGGAATTGGCTAGTAATCAATTTTATGTTAAAAGCTGTAAGGGGTTCTTTTACATACTTTTGCACGTGATGCATGGTGTCTTTACAAATATTAGTTGTCCATTTATGAGTGCATTTAAAACCCTTCATCTTTGATCCCAGCTTTTTAAATGTAGTGTTGTCGACTTAATGATCTATGTCCTTAAAATAATAATACCTAAAGAAATTGCTCAACTGGTTATAACTGCAGTGAAGTGATTGAACTTTCGTGTACATAAAAATTCCCTACATAGTTCAGTCCTTCTACTCTAGATTCTAATTGGTATGTCCTGTCTTACTTGAACGAGTACTGGTAATATTGAATAGGACACCGACCTAATGGTGCATTGACTACAGTATGATGAATATTATTGGTCTTTCTATGCACTCACTCAATGAGGGTAAGGGTGGAAGCATCCTTCAAGTACTACTTCAAAACAGCACCAACATACCAGAGAAAGAGGACTGGGGTCAGGTCTCTTTCAAACAGATCGTAAAGAAGATGGTACGTTTGATCAACAATACAGACCAGTAGCTTTTGTGAGCAAACCCCTTTCTTCAACACATGAAAACTAAGCCAACATAGAACGTGAGATGTTAGATGAGATGTTAGCATTTAGTAACAATAAATAATGCAGAATTTATTCTAAACAAGACCAGAGCAGGTAAGTTCGTGGTCAAAGGGGGATAATTTTGATTTTTGTGTGGTCTTTGGTAGATTTAATGCTTCCGATTCCAAAGACTTGGATCAGACTCGGGGATATTTTACTTCATGGAATTGGCTAGTAATCAATTTTATGTTAAAAGCTGTAAGGGGTTCTTTTACATACTTTTGCACGTGATGCATGGTGTCTTTACAAATATTAGTTGTCCATTTATGAGTGCATTTAAAACCCTTCATCTTTGATCCCAGCTTTTTAAATGTAGTGTTGTCGACTTAATGATCTATGTCCTTAAAATAATAATACCTAAAGAAATTGCTCAACTGGTTATAACTGCAGTGAAGTGATTGAACTTTCGTGTACATAAAAATTCCCTACATAGTTCAGTCCTTCTACTCTAGATTCTAATTGGTATGTCCTGTCTTACTTGAACGAGTACTGGTAATATTGAATAGGACACCGACCTAATGGTGCATTGACTACAGTATGATGAATATTATTGGTCTTTCTATGCACTCACTCAATGAGGGTAAGGGTGGAAGCATCCTTCAAGTACTACTTCAAAACAGCACCAACATACCAGAGAAAGAGGACTGGGGTCAGGTCTCTTTCAAACAGATCGTAAAGAAGATGGTACGTTTGATCAACAATACAGACCAGTAGCTTTTGTGAGCAAACCCCTTTCTTCAACACATGAAAACTAAGCCAACATAGAACGTGAGATGTTAGATGAGATGTTAGCATTTAGTAACAATAAATAATGCAGAATTTATTCTAAACAAGACCAGAGCAGGTAAGTTCGTGGTCAAAGGGGGATAATTTTGATTTTTGTGTGGTCTTTGGTAGATTTAATGCTTCCGATTCCAAAGACTTGGATCAGACTCGGGGATATTTTACTTCATGGAATTGGCTAGTAATCAATTTTATGTTAAAAGCTGTAAGGGGTTCTTTTACATACTTTTGCACGTGATGCATGGTGTCTTTACAAATATTAGTTGTCCATTTATGAGTGCATTTAAAACCCTTCATCTTTGATCCCAGCTTTTTAAATGTAGTGTTGTCGACTTAATGATCTATGTCCTTAAAATAATAATACCTAAAGAAATTGCTCAACTGGTTATAACTGCAGTGAAGTGATTGAACTTTCGTGTACATAAAAATTCCCTACATAGTTCAGTCCTTCTACTCTAGATTCTAATTGGTATGTCCTGTCTTACTTGAACGAGTACTGGTAATATTGAATAGGACACCGACCTAATGGTGCATTGACTACAGTATGATGAATATTATTGGTCTTTCTATGCACTCACTCAATGAGGGTAAGGGTGGAAGCATCCTTCAAGTACTACTTCAAAACAGCACCAACATACCAGAGAAAGAGGACTGGGGTCAGGTCTCTTTCAAACAGATCGTAAAGAAGATGGTACGTTTGATCAACAATACAGACCAGTAGCTTTTGTGAGCAAACCCCTTTCTTCAACACATGAAAACTAAGCCAACATAGAACGTGAGATGTTAGATGAGATGTTAGCATTTAGTAACAATAAATAATGCAGAATTTATTCTAAACAAGACCAGAGCAGGTAAGTTCGTGGTCAAAGGGGAATAATTTTGATTTTTGTGTGGTCTTTGGTAGATTTAATGCTTCCGATTCCAAAGATTTGGATCAGACTCGGGGATATTTTACTTCATGGAATTGGCTAGTAATCAATTTTATGTTAAAAGCTGTAAGGGGTTCTTTTACATACTTTTGCACGTGATGCATGGTGTCTTTACAAATATTAGTTGTCCATTTATGAGTGCATTTAAAACCCTTCATCTTTGATCCCAGCTTTTTAAATGTAGTGTTGTCGACTTAATGATCTATGTCCTTAAAATAATAATACCTAAAGAAATTGCTCAACTGGTTATAACTGCAGTGAAGTGATTGAACTTTCGTGTACATAAAAATTCCCTACATAGTTCAGTCCTTCTACTCTAGATTCTAATTGGTATGTCCTGTCTTACTTGAACGAGTACTGGTAATATTGAATAGGACACCGACCTAATGGTGCATTGACTACAGTATGATGAATATTATTGGTCTTTCTATGCACTCACTCAATGAGGGTAAGGGTGGAAGCATCCTTCAAGTACTACTTCAAAACAGCACCAACATACCAGAGAAAGAGGACTGGGGTCAGGTCTCTTTCAAACAGATCGTAAAGAAGATGGTACGTTTGATCAACAATACAGACCAGTAGCTTTTGTGAGCAAACCCCTTTCTTCAACACATGAAAACTAAGCCAACATAGAACGTGAGATGTTAGATGAGATGTTAGCATTTAGTAACAATAAATAATGCAGAATTTATTCTAAACAAGAGCAGAGCAGGTAAGTTCGTGGTCAAAGGGGGATAATTTTGATTTTTGTGTGGTCTTTGGTAGATTTAATGCTTCCGATTCCAAAGACTTGGATCAGACTCGGGGATATTTTACTTCATGGAATTGGCTAGTAATCAATTTTATGTTAAAAGCTGTAAGGGGTTCTTTTACATACTTTTGCACGTGATGCATGGTGTCTTTACAAATATTAGTTGTCCATTTATGAGTGCATTTAAAACCCTTCATCTTTGATCCCAGCTTTTTAAATGTAGTGTTGTCGACTTAATGATCTATGTCCTTAAAATAATAATATCTAAAGAAATTGCTCAACTGGTTATAACTGCAGTGAAGTGATTGAACTTTCGTGTACATAAAAATTCCCTACATAGTTCAGTCCTTCTACTCTAGATTCTAATTGGTATGTCCTGTCTTACTTGAACGAGTACTGGTAATATTGAATAGGACACCGACCTAATGGTGCATTGACTACAGTATGATGAATATTATTGGTCTTTCTATGCACTCACTCAATGAGGGTAAGGGTGGAAGCATCCTTCAAGTACTACTTCAAAACAGCACCAACATACCACAGAAAGAGGACTGGGGTCAGGTCTCTTTCAAACAGATCGTAAAGAAGATGGTACGTTTGATCAACAATACAGACCAGTAGCTTTTGTGAGCAAACCCCTTTCTTCAACACATGAAAACTAAGCCAACATAGAACGTGAGATGTTAGATGAGATGTTAGCATTTAGTAACAATAAATAATGCAGAATTTATTCTAAACAAGACCAGAGCAGGTAAGTTCGTGGTCAAAGGGGGATAATTTTGATTTTTGTGTGGTCTTTGGTAGATTTAATGCTTCCGATTCCAAAGACTTGGATCAGACTCGGGGATATTTTACTTCATGGAATTGGCTAGTAATCAATTTTATGTTAAAAGCTGTAAGGGGTTCTTTTACATACTTTTGCATGTGATGCATGGTGTGTTTACAAATATTAGTTGTCCATTTATGAGTGCATTTAAAACCCTTCATCTTTGATCCCAGCTTTTTAAATGTAGTGTTGTCGACTTAATGATCTATGTCCTTAAAATAATAATACCTAAAGAAATTGCTCAACTGGTTATAACTGCAGTGAAGTGATTGAACTTTCGTGTACATAAAAATTCCCTACATAGTTCAGTCCTTCTACTCTAGATTCTAATTGGTATGTCCTGTCTTACTTGAACGAGTACTGGTAATATTGAATAGGACACCGACCTAATGGTGCATTGACTACAGTATGATGAATATTATTGGTCTTTCTATGCACTCACTCAATGAGGGTAAGGGTGGAAGCATCCTTCAAGTACTACTTCAAAACAGCACCAACATACCAGAGAAAGAGGACTGGGGTCAGGTCTCTTTCAAACAGATCGTAAAGAAGATGGTACGTTTGATCAACAATACAGACCAGTAGCTTTTGTGAGCAAACCCCTTTCTTCAACACATGAAAACTAAGCCAACATAGAACGTGAGATGTTAGATGAGATGTTAGCATTTAGTAACAATAAATAATGCAGAATTTATTCTAAACAAGAGCAGAGCAGGTAAGTTCGTGGTCAAAGGGGGATAATTTTGATTTTTGTGTGGTCTTTGGTAGATTTAATCCTTCCGATTCCAAAGACTTGGATCAGACTCGGGGATATTTTACTTCATGGAATTGGCTAGTAATCAATTTTATGTTAAAAGCTGTAAGGGGTTCTTTTACATACTTTTGCACGTGATGCATGGTGTCTTTACAAATATTAGTTGTCCATTTATGAGTGCATTTAAAACCCTTCATCTTTGATCCCAGCTTTTTAAATGTAGTGTTGTCGACTTAATGATCTATGTCCTTAAAATAATAATACCTAAAGAAATTGCTCAACTGGTTATAACTGCAGTGAAGTGATTGAACTTTCGTGTACATAAAAATTCCCTACATAGTTCAGTCTTTCTACTCTAGATTCTAATTGGTATGTCCTGTCTTACTTGAACGAGTACTGGTAATATTGAATAGGACACCGACCTAATGGTGCATTGACTACAGTATGATGAATATTATTGGTCTTTCTATGCACTCACTCAATGAGGGTAAGGGTGGAAGCATCCTTCAAGTACTACTTCAAAACAGCACCAACATACCAGAGAAAGAGGACTGGGGTCAGGTCTCTTTCAAACAGATCGTAAAGAAGATGGTACGTTTGATCAACAATACAGACCAGTAGCTTTTGTGAGCAAACCCCTTTCTTCAACACATGAAAACTAAGCCAACATAGAACGTGAGATGTTAGATGAGATGTTAGCATTTAGTAACAATAAATAATGCAGAATTTATTCTAAACAAGAGCAGAGCAGGTAAGTTCGTGGTCAAAGGGGGATAATTTTGATTTTTGTGTGGTCTTTGGTAGATTTAATCCTTCCGATTCCAAAGACTTGGATCAGACTCGGGGATATTTTACTTCATGGAATTGGCTAGTAATCAATTTTATGTTAAAAGCTGTAAGGGGTTCTTTTACATACTTTTGCACGTGATGCATGGTGTCTTTACAAATATTAGTTGTCCATTTATGAGTGCATTTAAAACCCTTCATCTTTGATCCCAGCTTTTTAAATGTAGTGTTGTCGACTTAATGATCTATGTCCTTAAAATAATAATACCTAAAGAAATTGCTCAACTGGTTATAACTGCAGTGAAGTGATTGAACTTTCGTGTACATAAAAATTCCCTACATAGTTCAGTCCTTCTACTCTAGATTCTAATTGGTATGTACTGTCTTACTTGAACGAGTACTGGTAATATTGAATAGGACACCGACCTAATGGTGCATTGACTACAGTATGATGAATATTATTGGTCTTTCTATGCACTCACTCAATGAGGGTAAGGGTGGAAGCATCCTTCAAGTACTACTTCAAAACAGCACCAACATACCAGAGAAAGAGGACTGGGGTCAGGTCTCTTTCAAACAGATCGTAAAGAAGATGGTACGTTTGATCAACAATACAGACCAGTAGCTTTTGTGAGCAAACCCCTTTCTTCAACACATGAAAACTAAGCCAACATAGAACGTGAGATGTTAGATGAGATGTTAGCATTTAGTAACAATAAATAATGCAGAATTTATTCTAAACAAGACCAGAGCAGGTAAGTTCGTGGTCAAAGGGGGATAATTTTGATTTTTGTGTGGTCTTTGGTAGATTTAATGCTTCCGATTCCAAAGACTTGGATCAGACTCGGGGATATTTTACTTCATGGAATTGGCTAGTAATCAATTTTATGTTAAAAGCTGTAAGGGGTTCTTTTACATACTTTTGCACGTGATGCATGGTGTCTTTACAAATATTAGTTGTCCATTTATGAGTGCATTTAAAACCCTTCATCTTTGATCCCAGCTTTTTAAATGTAGTGTTGTCGACTTAATGATCTATGTCCTTAAAATAATAATACCTAAAGAAATTGCTCAACTGGTTATAACTGCAGTGAAGTGATTGAACTTTCGTGTACATAAAAATTCCCTACATAGTTCAGTCCTTCTACTCTAGATTCTAATTGGTATGTCCTGTCTTACTTGAACGAGTACTGGTAATATTGAATAGGACACCGACCTAATGGTGCATTGACTACAGTATGATGAATATTATTGGTCTTTCTATGCACTCACTCAATGAGGGTAAGGGTGGAAGCATCCTTCAAGTACTACTTCAAAACAGCACCAACATACCAGAGAAAGAGGACTGGGGTCAGGTCTCTTTCAAACAGATCGTAAAGAAGATGGTACGTTTGATCAACAATACAGACCAGTAGCTTTTGTGAGCAAACCCCTTTCTTCAACGCATGAAAACTAAGCCAACATAGAACGTGAGATGTTAGATGAGATGTTAGCATTTAGTAACAATAAATAATGCAGAATTTATTCTAAACAAGACCAGAGCAGGTAAGTTCGTGGTCAAAGGGGGATAATTTTGATTTTTGTGTGGTCTTTGGTAGATTTAATGCTTCCGATTCCAAAGACTTGGATCAGACTCGGGGATATTTTACTTCATGGAATTGGCTAGTAATCAATTTTATGTTAAAAGCTGTAAGGGGTTCTTTTACATACTTTTGCACGTGATGCATGGTGTCTTTACAAATATTAGTTGTCCATTTATGAGTGCATTTAAAACCCTTCATCTTTGATCCCAGCTTTTTAAATGTAGTGTTGTCGACTTAATGATCTATGTCCTTAAAATAATAATACCTAAAGAAATTGCTCAACTGGTTATAACTGCAGTGAAGTGATTGAACTTTCGTGTACATAAAAATTCCCTACATAGTTCAGTCCTTCTACTCTAGATTCTAATTGGTATGTCCTGTCTTACTTGAACGAGTACTGGTAATATTGAATAGGACACCGACCTAATGGTGCATTGACTACAGTATGATGAATATTATTGGTCTTTCTATGCACTCACTCAATGAGGGTAAGGGTGGAAGCATCCTTCAAGTACTACTTCAAAACAGCACCAACATACCAGAGAAAGAGGACTGGGGTCAGGTCTCTTTCAAACAGATCGTAAAGAAGATGGTACGTTTGATCAACAATACAGACCAGTAGCTTTTGTGAGCAAACCCCTTTCTTCAACACATGAAAACTAAGCCAACATAGAACGTGAGATGTTAGATGAGATGTTAGCATTTAGTAACAATAAATAATGCAGAATTTATTCTAAACAAGACCAGAGCAGGTAAGTTCGTGGTCAAAGGGGGGTAATTTTGATTTTTGTGTGGTCTTTGGTAGATTTAATGCTTCCGATTCCAAAGACTTGGATCAGACTCGGGGATATTTTACTTCATGGAATTGGCTAGTAATCAATTTTATGTTAAAAGCTGTAAGGGGTTCTTTTACATACTTTTGCATGGTGTCTTTACAAATATTAGTTGTCCATTTATGAGTGCATTTAAAACCCTTCATCTTTGATCCCAGCTTTTTAAATGTAGTGTTGTCGACTTAATGATCTATGTCCTTAAAATAATAATACCTAAAGAAATTGCTCAACTGGTTATAACTGCAGTGAAGTGATTGAACTTTCGTGTACATAAAAATTCCCTACATAGTTCAGTCCTTCTACTCTAGATTCTAATTGGTATGTCCTGTCTTACTTGAACGAGTACTGGTAATATTGAATAGGACACCGACCTAATGGTGCATTGACTACAGTATGATGAATATTATTGGTCTTTCTATGCACTCACTCAATGAGGGTAAGGGTGGAAGCATCCTTCAAGTACTACTTCAAAACAGCACCAACATACCAGAGAAAGAGGACTGGGGTCAGGTCTCTTTCAAACAGATCGTAAAGAAGATGGTACGTTTGATCAACAATACAGACCAGTAGCTTTTGTGAGCAAACCCCTTTCTTCAACACATGAAAACTAAGCCAACATAGAACGTGAGATGTTAGATGAGATGTTAGCATTTAGTAACAATAAATAATGCAGAATTTATTCTAAACAAGACCAGAGCAGGTAAGTTCGTGGTCAAAGGGGGATAATTTTGATTTTTGTGTGGTCTTTGGTAGATTTAATGCTTCCGATTCCAAAGACTTGGATCAGACTCGGGGATATTTTACTTCATGGAATTGGCTAGTAATCAATTTTATGTTAAAAGCTGTAAGGGGTTCTTTTACATACTTTTGCACGTGATGCATGGTGTCTTTACAAATATTAGTTGTCCATTTATGAGTGCATTTAAAACCCTTCATCTTTGATCCCAGCTTTTTAAATGTAGTGTTGTCGACTTAATGATCTATGTCCTTAAAATAATAATACCTAAAGAAATTGCTCAACTGGTTATAACTGCAGTGAAGTGATTGAACTTTCGTGTACATAAAAATTCCCTACATAGTTCAGTCCTTCTACTCTAGATTCTAATTGGTATGTCCTGTCTTACTTGAACGAGTACTGGTAATATTGAATAGGACACCGACCTAATGGTGCATTGACTACAGTATGATGAATATTATTGGTCTTTCTATGCACTCACTCAATGAGGGTAAGGGTGGAAGCATCCTTCAAGTACTACTTCAAAACAGCACCAACATACCAGAGAAAGAGGACTGGGGTCAGGTCTCTTTCAAACAGATCGTAAAGAAGATGGTACGTTTGATCAACAATACAGACCAGTAGCTTTTGTGAGCAAACCCCTTTCTTCAACACATGAAAACTAAGCCAACATAGAACGTGAGATGTTAGATGAGATGTTAGCATTTAGTAACAATAAATAATGCAGAATTTATTCTAAACAAGACCAGAGCAGGTAAGTTCGTGGTCAAAGGGGGATAATTTTGATTTTTGTGTGGTCTTTGGTAGATTTAATGCTTCCGATTCCAAAGACTTGGATCAGACTCGGGGATATTTTACTTCATGGAATTGGCTAGTAATCAATTTTATGTTAAAAGCTGTAAGGGGTTCTTTTACATACTTTTGCACGTGATGCATGGTGTCTTTACAAATATTAGTTGTCCATTTATGAGTGCATTTAAAACCCTTCATCTTTGATCCCAGCTTTTTAAATGTAGTGTTGTCGACTTAATGATCTATGTCCTTAAAATAATAATACCTAAAGAAATTGCTCAACTGGTTATAACTGCAGTGAAGTGATTGAACTTTCGTGTACATAAAAATTCCCTACATAGTTCAGTCCTTCTACTCTAGATTCTAATTGGTATGTCCTGTCTTACTTGAACGAGTACTGGTAATATTGAATAGGACACCGACCTAATGGTGCATTGACTACAGTATGATGAATATTATTGGTCTTTCTATGCACTCACTCAATGAGGGTAAGGGTGGAAGCATCCTTCAAGTACTACTTCAAAACAGCACCAACATACCAGAGAAAGAGGACTGGGGTCAGGTCTCTTTCAAACAGATCGTAAAGAAGATGGTACGTTTGATCAACAATACAGACCAGTAGCTTTTGTGAGCAAACCCCTTTCTTCAACACATGAAAACTAAGCCAACATAGAACGTGAGATGTTAGATGAGATGTTAGCATTTAGTAACAATAAATAATGCAGAATTTATTCTAAACAAGACCAGAGCAGGTAAGTTCGTGGTCAAAGGGGGATAATTTTGATTTTTGTGTGGTCTTTGGTAGATTTAATGCTTCCGATTCCAAAGACTTGGATCAGACTCGGGGATATTTTACTTCATGGAATTGGCTAGTAATCAATTTTATGTTAAAAGCTGTAAGGGGTTCTTTTACATACTTTTGCACGTGATGCATGGTGTCTTTACAAATATTAGTTGTCCATTTATGAGTGCATTTAAAACCCTTCATCTTTGATCCCAGCTTTTTAAATGTAGTGTTGTCGACTTAATGATCTATGTCCTTAAAATAATAATACCTAAAGAAATTGCTCAACTGGTTATAACTGCAGTGAAGTGATTGAACTTTCGTGTACATAAAAATTCCCTACATAGTTCAGTCCTTCTACTCTAGATTCTAATTGGTATGTCCTGTCTTACTTGAACGAGTACTGGTAATATTGAATAGGACACCGACCTAATGGTGCATTGACTACAGTATGATGAATATTATTGGTCTTTCTATGCACTCACTCAATGAGGGTAAGGGTGGAAGCATCCTTCAAGTACTACTTCAAAACAGCACCAACATACCAGAGAAAGAGGACTGGGGTCAGGTCTCTTTCAAACAGATCGTAAAGAAGATGGTACGTTTGATCAACAATACAGACCAGTAGCTTTTGTGAGCAAACCCCTTTCTTCAACACATGAAAACTAAGCCAACATAGAACGTGAGATGTTAGATGAGATGTTAGCATTTAGTAACAATAAATAATGCAGAATTTATTCTAAACAAGACCAGAGCAGGTAAGTTCGTGGTCAAAGGGGGATAATTTTGATTTTTGTGTGGTCTTTGGTAGATTTAATGCTTCCGATTCCAAAGACTTGGATCAGACTCGGGGATATTTTACTTCATGGAATTGGCTAGTAATCAATTTTATGTTAAAAGCTGTAAGGGGTTCTTTTACATACTTTTGCACGTGATGCATGGTGTCTTTACAAATATTAGTTGTCCATTTATGAGTGCATTTAAAACCCTTCATCTTTGATCCCAGCTTTTTAAATGTAGTGTTGTCGACTTAATGATCTATGTCCTTAAAATAATAATACCTAAAGAAATTGCTCAACTGGTTATAACTGCAGTGAAGTGATTGAACTTTCGTGTACATAAAAATTCCCTACATAGTTCAGTCCTTCTACTCTAGATTCTAATTGGTATGTCCTGTCTTACTTGAACGAGTACTGGTAATATTGAATAGGACACCGACCTAATGGTGCATTGACTACAGTATGATGAATATTATTGGTCTTTCTATGCACTCACTCAATGAGGGTAAGGGTGGAAGCATCCTTCAAGTACTACTTCAAAACAGCACCAACATACCAGAGAAAGAGGACTGGGGTCAGGTCTCTTTCAAACAGATCGTAAAGAAGATGGTACGTTTGATCAACAATACAGACCAGTAGCTTTTGTGAGCAAACCCCTTTCTTCAACACATGAAAACTAAGCCAACATAGAACGTGAGATGTTAGATGAGATGTTAGCATTTAGTAACAATAAATAATGCAGAATTTATTCTAAACAAGACCAGAGCAGGTAAGTTCGTGGTCAAAGGGGGATAATTTTGATTTTTGTGTGGTCTTTGGTAGATTTAATGCTTCCGATTCCAAAGACTTGGATCAGACTCGGGGATATTTTACTTCATGGAATTGGCTAGTAATCAATTTTATGTTAAAAGCTGTAAGGGGTTCTTTTACATACTTTTGCACGTGATGCATGGTGTCTTTACAAATATTAGTTGTCCATTTATGAGTGCATTTAAAACCCTTCATCTTTGATCCCAGCTTTTTAAATGTAGTGTTGTCGACTTAATGATCTATGTCCTTAAAATAATAATACCTAAAGAAATTGCTCAACTGGTTATAACTGCAGTGAAGTGATTGAACTTTCGTGTACATAAAAATTCCCTACATAGTTCAGTCCTTCTACTCTAGATTCTAATTGGTATGTCCTGTCTTACTTGAACGAGTACTGGTAATATTGAATAGGACACCGACCTAATGGTGCATTGACTACAGTATGATGAATATTATTGGTCTTTCTATGCACTCACTCAATGAGGGTAAGGGTGGAAGCATCCTTCAAGTACTACTTCAAAACAGCACCAACATACCAGAGAAAGAGGACTGGGGTCAGGTCTCTTTCAAACAGATCGTAAAGAAGATGGTACGTTTGATCAACAATACAGACCAGTAGCTTTTGTGAGCAAACCCCTTTCTTCAACACATGAAAACTAAGCCAACATAGAACGTGAGATGTTAGATGAGATGTTAGCATTTAGTAACAATAAATAATGCAGAATTTATTCTAAACAAGACCAGAGCAGGTAAGTTCGTGGTCAAAGGGGGATAATTTTGATTTTTGTGTGGTCTTTGGTAGATTTAATGCTTCCGATTCCAAAGACTTGGATCAGACTCGGGGATATTTTACTTCATGGAATTGGCTAGTAATCAATTTTATGTTAAAAGCTGTAAGGGGTTCTTTTACATACTTTTGCACGTGATGCATGGTGTCTTTACAAATATTAGTTGTCCATTTATGAGTGCATTTAAAACCCTTCATCTTTGATCCCAGCTTTTTAAATGTAGTGTTGTCGACTTAATGATCTATGTCCTTAAAATAATAATACCTAAAGAAATTGCTCAACTGGTTATAACTGCAGTGAAGTGATTGAACTTTCGTGTACATAAAAATTCCCTACATAGTTCAGTCCTTCTACTCTAGATTCTAATTGGTATGTCCTGTCTTACTTGAACGAGTACTGGTAATATTGAATAGGACACCGACCTAATGGTGCATTGACTACAGTATGATGAATATTATTGGTCTTTCTATGCACTCACTCAATGAGGGTAAGGGTGGAAGCATCCTTCAAGTACTACTTCAAAACAGCACCAACATACCAGAGAAAGAGGACTGGGGTCAGGTCTCTTTCAAACAGATCGTAAAGAAGATGGTACGTTTGATCAACAATACAGACCAGTAGCTTTTGTGAGCAAACCCCTTTCTTCAACACATGAAAACTAAGCCAACATAGAACGTGAGATGTTAGATGAGATGTTAGCATTTAGTAACAATAAATAATGCAGAATTTATTCTAAACAAGACCAGAGCAGGTAAGTTCGTGGTCAAAGGGGGATAATTTTGATTTTTGTGTGGTCTTTGGTAGATTTAATGCTTCCGATTCCAAAGACTTGGATCAGACTCGGGGATATTTTACTTCATGGAATTGGCTAGTAATCAATTTTATGTTAAAAGCTGTAAGGGGTTCTTTTACATACTTTTGCACGTGATGCATGGTGTCTTTACAAATATTAGTTGTCCATTTATGAGTGCATTTAAAACCCTTCATCTTTGATCCCAGCTTTTTAAATGTAGTGTTGTCGACTTAATGATCTATGTCCTTAAAATAATAATACCTAAAGAAATTGCTCAACTGGTTATAACTGCAGTGAAGTGATTGAACTTTCGTGTACATAAAAATTCCCTACATAGTTCAGTCCTTCTACTCTAGATTCTAATTGGTATGTCCTGTCTTACTTGAACGAGTACTGGTAATATTGAATAGGACACCGACCTAATGGTGCATTGACTACAGTATGATGAATATTATTGGTCTTTCTATGCACTCACTCAATGAGGGTAAGGGTGGAAGCATCCTTCAAGTACTACTTCAAAACAGCACCAACATACCAGAGAAAGAGGACTGGGGTCAGGTCTCTTTCAAACAGATCGTAAAGAAGATGGTACGTTTGATCAACAATACAGACCAGTAGCTTTTGTGAGCAAACCCCTTTCTTCAACACATGAAAACTAAGCCAACATAGAACGTGAGATGTTAGATGAGATGTTAGCATTTAGTAACAATAAATAATGCAGAATTTATTCTAAACAAGACCAGAGCAGGTAAGTTCGTGGTCAAAGGGGGATAATTTTGATTTTTGTGTGGTCTTTGGTAGATTTAATGCTTCCGATTCCAAAGACTTGGATCAGACTCGGGGATATTTTACTTCATGGAATTGGCTAGTAATCAATTTTATGTTAAAAGCTGTAAGGGGTTCTTTTACATACTTTTGCACGTGATGCATGGTGTCTTTACAAATATTAGTTGTCCATTTATGAGTGCATTTAAAACCCTTCATCTTTGATCCCAGCTTTTTAAATGTAGTGTTGTCGACTTAATGATCTATGTCCTTAAAATAATAATACCTAAAGAAATTGCTCAACTGGTTATAACTGCAGTGAAGTGATTGAACTTTCGTGTACATAAAAATTCCCTACATAGTTCAGTCCTTCTACTCTAGATTCTAATTGGTATGTCCTGTCTTACTTGAACGAGTACTGGTAATATTGAATAGGACACCGACCTAATGGTGCATTGACTACAGTATGATGAATATTATTGGTCTTTCTATGCACTCACTCAATGAGGGTAAGGGTGGAAGCATCCTTCAAGTACTACTTCAAAACAGCACCAACATACCAGAGAAAGAGGACTGGGGTCAGGTCTCTTTCAAACAGATCGTAAAGAAGATGGTACGTTTGATCAACAATACAGACCAGTAGCTTTTGTGAGCAAACCCCTTTCTTCAACACGTGAAAACTAAGCCAACATAGAACGTGAGATGTTAGATGAGATGTTAGCATTTAGTAACAATAAATAATGCAGAATTTATTCTAGACAAGAGCAGAGCAGGTAAGTTCGTGGTCAAAGGGGGATAATTTTGATTTTTGTGTGGTCTTTGGTAGATTTAATGCTTCCGATTCCAAAGACTTGGATCAGACTCGGGGATATTTTACTTCATGGAATTGGCTAGTAATCAATTTTATGTTAAAAGCTGTAAGGGGTTCTTTTACATACTTTTGCACGTGATGCATGGTGTCTTTACAAATATTAGTTGTCCATTTATGAGTGCATTTAAAACCCTTCATCTTTGATCCCAGCTTTTTAAATGTAGTGTTGTCGACTTAATGATCTATGTCCTTAAAATAATAATACCTAAAGAAATTGCTCAACTGGTTATAACTGCAGTGAAGTGATTGAACTTTCGTGTACATAAAAATTCCCTACATAGTTCAGTCCTTCTACTCTAGATTCTAATTGGTATGTCCTGTCTTACTTGAACGAGTACTGGTAATATTGAATAGGACACCGACCTAATGGTGCATTGACTACAGTATGATGAATATTATTGGTCTTTCTATGCACTCACTCAATGAGGGTAAGGGTGGAAGCATCCTTCAAGTACTACTTCAAAACAGCACCAACATACCAGAGAAAGAGGACTGGGGTCAGGTCTCTTTCAAACAGATCGTAAAGAAGATGGTACGTTTGATCAACAATACAGACCAGTAGCTTTTGTGAGCAAACCCCTTTCTTCAACACATGAAAACTAAGCCAACATAGAACGTGAGATGTTAGATGAGATGTTAGCAATAAATAATGCAGAATTTATTCTAAACAAGAGCAGAGCAGGTAAGTTCGTGGTCAAAGGGGGATAATTTTGATTTTTGTGTGGTCTTTGGTAGATTTAATGCTTCCGATTCCAAAGACTTGGATCAGACTCGGGGATATTTTACTTCATGGAATTGGCTAGTAATCAATTTTATGTTAAAAGCTGTAAAGGGTTCTTTTACATACTTTTGCACGTGATGCATGGTGTCTTTACAAATATTAGTTGTCCATTTATGAGTGCATTTAAAACCCTTCATCTTTGATCCCAGCTTTTTAAATGTAGTGTTGTCGACTTAATGATCTATGTCCTTAAAATAATAATACCTAAAGAAATTGCTCAACTGGTTATAACTGCAGTGAAGTGATTGAACTTTCGTGTACATAAAAATTCCCTACATAGTTCAGTCCTTCTACTCTAGATTCTAATTGGTATGTCCTGTCTTACTTGAACGAGTACTGGTAATATTGAATAGGACACCGACCTAATGGTGCATTGACTACAGTATGATGAATATTATTGGTCTTTCTATGCACTCACTCAATGAGGGTAAGGGTGGAAGCATCCTTCAAGTACTACTTCAAAACAGCACCAACATACCAGAGAAAGAGGACTGGGGTCAGGTCTCTTTCAAACAGATCGTAAAGAAGATGGTACGTTTGATCAACAATACAGACCAGTAGCTTTTGTGAGCAAACCCCTTTCTTCAACACATGAAAACTAAGCCAACATAGAACGTGAGATGTTAGATGAGATGTTAGCATTTAGTAACAATAAATAATGCAGAATTTATTCTAAACAAGACCAGAGCAGGTAAGTTCGTGGTCAAAGGGGGATAATTTTGATTTTTGTGTGGTCTTTGGTAGATTTAATGCTTCCGATTCCAAAGACTTGGATCAGACTCGGGGATATTTTACTTCATGGAATTGGCTAGTAATCAATTTTATGTTAAAAGCTGTAAGGGGTTCTTTTACATACTTTTGCACGTGATGCATGGTGTCTTTACAAATATTAGTTGTCCATTTATGAGTGCATTTAAAACCCTTCATCTTTGATCCCAGCTTTTTAAATGTAGTGTTGTCGACTTAATGATCTATGTCCTTAAAATAATAATACCTAAAGAAATTGCTCAACTGGTTATAACTGCAGTGAAGTGATTGAACTTTCGTGTACATAAAAATTCCCTACATAGTTCAGTCCTTCTACTCTAGATTCTAATTGGTATGTCCTGTCTTACTTGAACGAGTACTGGTAATATTGAATAGGACACCGACCTAATGGTGCATTGACTACAGTATGATGAATATTATTGGTCTTTCTATGCACTCACTCAATGAGGGTAAGGGTGGAAGCATCCTTCAAGTACTACTTCAAAACAGCACCAACATACCAGAGAAAGAGGACTGGGGTCAGGTCTCTTTCAAACAGATCGTAAAGAAGATGGTACGTTTGATCAACAATACAGACCAGTAGCTTTTGTGAGCAAACCCCTTTCTTCAACACATGAAAACTAAGCCAACATAGAACGTGAGATGTTAGATGAGATGTTAGCATTTAGTAACAATAAATAATGCAGAATTTATTCTAAACAAGACCAGAGCAGGTAAGTTCGTGGTCAAAGGGGGATAATTTTGATTTTTGTGTGGTCTTTGGTAGATTTAATGCTTCCGATTCCAAAGACTTGGATCAGACTCGGGGATATTTTACTTCATGGAATTGGCTAGTAATCAATTTTATGTTAAAAGCTGTAAGGGGTTCTTTTACATACTTTTGCACGTGATGCATGGTGTCTTTACAAATATTAGTTGTCCATTTATGAGTGCATTTAAAACCCTTCATCTTTGATCCCAGCTTTTTAAATGTAGTGTTGTCGACTTAATGATCTATGTCCTTAAAATAATAATACCTAAAGAAATTGCTCAACTGGTTATAACTGCAGTGAAGTGATTGAACTTTCGTGTACATAAAAATTCCCTACATAGTTCAGTCCTTCTACTCTAGATTCTAATTGGTATGTCCTGTCTTACTTGAACGAGTACTGGTAATATTGAATAGGACACCGACCTAATGGTGCATTGACTACAGTATGATGAATATTATTGGTCTTTCTATGCACTCACTCAATGAGGGTAAGGGTGGAAGCATCCTTCAAGTACTACTTCAAAACAGCACCAACATACCAGAGAAAGAGGACTGGGGTCAGGTCTCTTTCAAACAGATCGTAAAGAAGATGGTACGTTTGATCAACAATACAGACCAGTAGCTTTTGTGAGCAAACCCCTTTCTTCAACACATGAAAACTAAGCCAACATAGAACG
This sequence comes from Lottia scabra, assembly GCA_029955415.1. Classification (NCBI taxonomy): domain Eukaryota; kingdom Metazoa; phylum Mollusca; class Gastropoda; family Lottiidae; genus Lottia; species Lottia scabra. The sequence continues at coordinate 3,220,375 of JARJEI010000023.1, read as the reverse complement.
TGAGATGTTAGATGAGATGTTAGCATTTAGTAACAATAAATAATGCAGAATTTATTCTAAACAAGACCAGAGCAGGTAAGTTCGTGGTCAAAGGGGGATAATTTTGATTTTTGTGTGGTCTTTGGTAGATTTAATGCTTCCGATTCCAAAGACTTGGATCAGACTCGGGGATATTTTACTTCATGGAATTGGCTAGTAATCAATTTTATGTTAAAAGCTGTAAGGGGTTCTTTTACATACTTTTGCACGTGATGCATGGTGTCTTTACAAATATTAGTTGTCCATTTATGAGTGCATTTAAAACCCTTCATCTTTGATCCCAGCTTTTTAAATGTAGTGTTGTCGACTTAATGATCTATGTCCTTAAAATAATAATACCTAAAGAAATTGCTCAACTGGTTATAACTGCAGTGAAGTGATTGAACTTTCGTGTACATAAAAATTCCCTACATAGTTCAGTCCTTCTACTCTAGATTCTAATTGGTATGTCCTGTCTTACTTGAACGAGTACTGGTAATATTGAATAGGACACCGACCTAATGGTGCATTGACTACAGTATGATGAATATTATTGGTCTTTCTATGCACTCACTCAATGAGGGTAAGGGTGGAAGCATCCTTCAAGTACTACTTCAAAACAGCACCAACATACCAGAGAAAGAGGACTGGGGTCAGGTCTCTTTCAAACAGATCGTAAAGAAGATGGTACGTTTGATCAACAATACAGACCAGTAGCTTTTGTGAGCAAACCCCTTTCTTCAACACATGAAAACTAAGCCAACATAGAACGTGAGATGTTAGATGAGATGTTAGCATTTAGTAACAATAAATAATGCAGAATTTATTCTAAACAAGACCAGAGCAGGTAAGTTCGTGGTCAAAGGGGGATAATTTTGATTTTTGTGTGGTCTTTGGTAGATTTAATGCTTCCGATTCCAAAGACTTGGATCAGACTCGGGGATATTTTACTTCATGGAATTGGCTAGTAATCAATTTTATGTTAAAAGCTGTAAGGGGTTCTTTTACATACTTTTGCACGTGATGCATGGTGTCTTTACAAATATTAGTTGTCCATTTATGAGTGCATTTAAAACCCTTCATCTTTGATCCCAGCTTTTTAAATGTAGTGTTGTCGACTTAATGATCTATGTCCTTAAAATAATAATACCTAAAGAAATTGCTCAACTGGTTATAACTGCAGTGAAGTGATTGAACTTTCGTGTACATAAAAATTCCCTACATAGTTCAGTCCTTCTACTCTAGATTCTAATTGGTATGTCCTGTCTTACTTGAACGAGTACTGGTAATATTGAATAGGACACCGACCTAATGGTGCATTGACTACAGTATGATGAATATTATTGGTCTTTCTATGCACTCACTCAATGAGGGTAAGGGTGGAAGCATCCTTCAAGTACTACTTCAAAACAGCACCAACATACCAGAGAAAGAGGACTGGGGTCAGGTCTCTTTCAAACAGATCGTAAAGAAGATGGTACGTTTGATCAACAATACAGACCAGTAGCTTTTGTGAGCAAACCCCTTTCTTCAACACATGAAAACTAAGCCAACATAGAACGTGAGATGTTAGATGAGATGTTAGCATTTAGTAACAATAAATAATGCAGAATTTATTCTAAACAAGACCAGAGCAGGTAAGTTCGTGGTCAAAGGGGGATAATTTTGATTTTTGTGTGGTCTTTGGTAGATTTAATGCTTCCGATTCCAAAGACTTGGATCAGACTCGGGGATATTTTACTTCATGGAATTGGCTAGTAATCAATTTTATGTTAAAAGCTGTAAGGGGTTCTTTTACATACTTTTGCACGTGATGCATGGTGTCTTTACAAATATTAGTTGTCCATTTATGAGTGCATTTAAAACCCTTCATCTTTGATCCCAGCTTTTTAAATGTAGTGTTGTCGACTTAATGATCTATGTCCTTAAAATAATAATACCTAAAGAAATTGCTCAACTGGTTATAACTGCAGTGAAGTGATTGAACTTTCGTGTACATAAAAATTCCCTACATAGTTCAGTCCTTCTACTCTAGATTCTAATTGGTATGTCCTGTCTTACTTGAACGAGTACTGGTAATATTGAATAGGACACCGACCTAATGGTGCATTGACTACAGTATGATGAATATTATTGGTCTTTCTATGCACTCACTCAATGAGGGTAAGGGTGGAAGCATCCTTCAAGTACTACTTCAAAACAGCACCAACATACCAGAGAAAGAGGACTGGGGTCAGGTCTCTTTCAAACAGATCGTAAAGAAGATGGTACGTTTGATCAACAATACAGACCAGTAGCTTTTGTGAGCAAACCCCTTTCTTCAACACATGAAAACTAAGCCAACATAGAACGTGAGATGTTAGATGAGATGTTAGCATTTAGTAACAATAAATAATGCAGAATTTATTCTAAACAAGACCAGAGCAGGTAAGTTCGTGGTCAAAGGGGGATAATTTTGATTTTTGTGTGGTCTTTGGTAGATTTAATGCTTCCGATTCCAAAGACTTGGATCAGACTCGGGGATATTTTACTTCATGGAATTGGCTAGTAATCAATTTTATGTTAAAAGCTGTAAGGGGTTCTTTTACATACTTTTGCACGTGATGCATGGTGTCTTTACAAATATTAGTTGTCCATTTATGAGTGCATTTAAAACCCTTCATCTTTGATCCCAGCTTTTTAAATGTAGTGTTGTCGACTTAATGATCTATGTCCTTAAAATAATAATACCTAAAGAAATTGCTCAACTGGTTATAACTGCAGTGAAGTGATTGAACTTTCGTGTACATAAAAATTCCCTACATAGTTCAGTCCTTCTACTCTAGATTCTAATTGGTATGTCCTGTCTTACTTGAACGAGTACTGGTAATATTGAATAGGACACCGACCTAATGGTGCATTGACTACAGTATGATGAATATTATTGGTCTTTCTATGCACTCACTCAATGAGGGTAAGGGTGGAAGCATCCTTCAAGTACTACTTCAAAACAGCACCAACATACCAGAGAAAGAGGACTGGGGTCAGGTCTCTTTCAAACAGATCGTAAAGAAGATGGTACGTTTGATCAACAATACAGACCAGTAGCTTTTGTGAGCAAACCCCTTTCTTCAACACATGAAAACTAAGCCAACATAGAACGTGAGATGTTAGATGAGATGTTAGCATTTAGTAACAATAAATAATGCAGAATTTATTCTAAACAAGACCAGAGCAGGTAAGTTCGTGGTCAAAGGGGGATAATTTTGATTTTTGTGTGGTCTTTGGTAGATTTAATGCTTCCGATTCCAAAGACTTGGATCAGACTCGGGGATATTTTACTTCATGGAATTGGCTAGTAATCAATTTTATGTTAAAAGCTGTAAGGGGTTCTTTTACATACTTTTGCACGTGATGCATGGTGTCTTTACAAATATTAGTTGTCCATTTATGAGTGCATTTAAAACCCTTCATCTTTGATCCCAGCTTTTTAAATGTAGTGTTGTCGACTTAATGATCTATGTCCTTAAAATAATAATACCTAAAGAAATTGCTCAACTGGTTATAACTGCAGTGAAGTGATTGAACTTTCGTGTACATAAAAATTCCCTACATAGTTCAGTCCTTCTACTCTAGATTCTAATTGGTATGTCCTGTCTTACTTGAACGAGTACTGGTAATATTGAATAGGACACCGACCTAATGGTGCATTGACTACAGTATGATGAATATTATTGGTCTTTCTATGCACTCACTCAATGAGGGTAAGGGTGGAAGCATCCTTCAAGTACTACTTCAAAACAGCACCAACATACCAGAGAAAGAGGACTGGGGTCAGGTCTCTTTCAAACAGATCGTAAAGAAGATGGTACGTTTGATCAACAATACAGACCAGTAGCTTTTGTGAGCAAACCCCTTTCTTCAACACATGAAAACTAAGCCAACATAGAACGTGAGATGTTAGATGAGATGTTAGCATTTAGTAACAATAAATAATGCAGAATTTATTCTAAACAAGACCAGAGCAGGTAAGTTCGTGGTCAAAGGGGGATAATTTTGATTTTTGTGTGGTCTTTGGTAGATTTAATGCTTCCGATTCCAAAGACTTGGATCAGACTCGGGGATATTTTACTTCATGGAATTGGCTAGTAATCAATTTTATGTTAAAAGCTGTAAGGGGTTCTTTTACATACTTTTGCACGTGATGCATGGTGTCTTTACAAATATTAGTTGTCCATTTATGAGTGCATTTAAAACCCTTCATCTTTGATCCCAGCTTTTTAAATGTAGTGTTGTCGACTTAATGATCTATGTCCTTAAAATAATAATACCTAAAGAAATTGCTCAACTGGTTATAACTGCAGTGAAGTGATTGAACTTTCGTGTACATAAAAATTCCCTACATAGTTCAGTCCTTCTACTCTAGATTCTAATTGGTATGTCCTGTCTTACTTGAACGAGTACTGGTAATATTGAATAGGACACCGACCTAATGGTGCATTGACTACAGTATGATGAATATTATTGGTCTTTCTATGCACTCACTCAATGAGGGTAAGGGTGGAAGCATCCTTCAAGTACTACTTCAAAACAGCACCAACATACCAGAGAAAGAGGACTGGGGTCAGGTCTCTTTCAAACAGATCGTAAAGAAGATGGTACGTTTGATCAACAATACAGACCAGTAGCTTTTGTGAGCAAACCCCTTTCTTCAACACATGAAAACTAAGCCAACATAGAACGTGAGATGTTAGATGAGATGTTAGCATTTAGTAACAATAAATAATGCAGAATTTATTCTAAACAAGACCAGAGCAGGTAAGTTCGTGGTCAAAGGGGGATAATTTTGATTTTTGTGTGGTCTTTGGTAGATTTAATGCTTCCGATTCCAAAGACTTGGATCAGACTCGGGGATATTTTACTTCATGGAATTGGCTAGTAATCAATTTTATGTTAAAAGCTGTAAGGGGTTCTTTTACATACTTTTGCACGTGATGCATGGTGTCTTTACAAATATTAGTTGTCCATTTATGAGTGCATTTAAAACCCTTCATCTTTGATCCCAGCTTTTTAAATGTAGTGTTGTCGACTTAATGATCTATGTCCTTAAAATAATAATACCTAAAGAAATTGCTCAACTGGTTATAACTGCAGTGAAGTGATTGAACTTTCGTGTACATAAAAATTCCCTACATAGTTCAGTCCTTCTACTCTAGATTCTAATTGGTATGTCCTGTCTTACTTGAACGAGTACTGGTAATATTGAATAGGACACCGACCTAATGGTGCATTGACTACAGTATGATGAATATTATTGGTCTTTCTATGCACTCACTCAATGAGGGTAAGGGTGGAAGCATCCTTCAAGTACTACTTCAAAACAGCACCAACATACCAGAGAAAGAGGACTGGGGTCAGGTCTCTTTCAAACAGATCGTAAAGAAGATGGTACGTTTGATCAACAATACAGACCAGTAGCTTTTGTGAGCAAACCCCTTTCTTCAACACATGAAAACTAAGCCAACATAGAACGTGAGATGTTAGATGAGATGTTAGCATTTAGTAACAATAAATAATGCAGAATTTATTCTAAACAAGACCAGAGCAGGTAAGTTCGTGGTCAAAGGGGGATAATTTTGATTTTTGTGTGGTCTTTGGTAGATTTAATGCTTCCGATTCCAAAGACTTGGATCAGACTCGGGGATATTTTACTTCATGGAATTGGCTAGTAATCAATTTTATGTTAAAAGCTGTAAGGGGTTCTTTTACATACTTTTGCACGTGATGCATGGTGTCTTTACAAATATTAGTTGTCCATTTATGAGTGCATTTAAAACCCTTCATCTTTGATCCCAGCTTTTTAAATGTAGTGTTGTCGACTTAATGATCTATGTCCTTAAAATAATAATACCTAAAGAAATTGCTCAACTGGTTATAACTGCAGTGAAGTGATTGAACTTTCGTGTACATAAAAATTCCCTACATAGTTCAGTCCTTCTACTCTAGATTCTAATTGGTATGTCCTGTCTTACTTGAACGAGTACTGGTAATATTGAATAGGACACCGACCTAATGGTGCATTGACTACAGTATGATGAATATTATTGGTCTTTCTATGCACTCACTCAATGAGGGTAAGGGTGGAAGCATCCTTCAAGTACTACTTCAAAACAGCACCAACATACCAGAGAAAGAGGACTGGGGTCAGGTCTCTTTCAAACAGATCGTAAAGAAGATGGTACGTTTGATCAACAATACAGACCAGTAGCTTTTGTGAGCAAACCCCTTTCTTCAACACATGAAAACTAAGCCAACATAGAACGTGAGATGTTAGATGAGATGTTAGCATTTAGTAACAATAAATAATGCAGAATTTATTCTAAACAAGACCAGAGCAGGTAAGTTCGTGGTCAAAGGGGGATAATTTTGATTTTTGTGTGGTCTTTGGTAGATTTAATGCTTCCGATTCCAAAGACTTGGATCAGACTCGGGGATATTTTACTTCATGGAATTGGCTAGTAATCAATTTTATGTTAAAAGCTGTAAGGGGTTCTTTTACATACTTTTGCACGTGATGCATGGTGTCTTTACAAATATTAGTTGTCCATTTATGAGTGCATTTAAAACCCTTCATCTTTGATCCCAGCTTTTTAAATGTAGTGTTGTCGACTTAATGATCTATGTCCTTAAAATAATAATACCTAAAGAAATTGCTCAACTGGTTATAACTGCAGTGAAGTGATTGAACTTTCGTGTACATAAAAATTCCCTACATAGTTCAGTCCTTCTACTCTAGATTCTAATTGGTATGTCCTGTCTTACTTGAACGAGTACTGGTAATATTGAATAGGACACCGACCTAATGGTGCATTGACTACAGTATGATGAATATTATTGGTCTTTCTATGCACTCACTCAATGAGGGTAAGGGTGGAAGCATCCTTCAAGTACTACTTCAAAACAGCACCAACATACCAGAGAAAGAGGACTGGGGTCAGGTCTCTTTCAAACAGATCGTAAAGAAGATGGTACGTTTGATCAACAATACAGACCAGTAGCTTTTGTGAGCAAACCCCTTTCTTCAACACATGAAAACTAAGCCAACATAGAACGTGAGATGTTAGATGAGATGTTAGCATTTAGTAACAATAAATAATGCAGAATTTATTCTAAACAAGACCAGAGCAGGTAAGTTCGTGGTCAAAGGGGGATAATTTTGATTTTTGTGTGGTCTTTGGTAGATTTAATGCTTCCGATTCCAAAGACTTGGATCAGACTCGGGGATATTTTACTTCATGGAATTGGCTAGTAATCAATTTTATGTTAAAAGCTGTAAGGGGTTCTTTTACATACTTTTGCACGTGATGCATGGTGTCTTTACAAATATTAGTTGTCCATTTATGAGTGCATTTAAAACCCTTCATCTTTGATCCCAGCTTTTTAAATGTAGTGTTGTCGACTTAATGATCTATGTCCTTAAAATAATAATACCTAAAGAAATTGCTCAACTGGTTATAACTGCAGTGAAGTGATTGAACTTTCGTGTACATAAAAATTCCCTACATAGTTCAGTCCTTCTACTCTAGATTCTAATTGGTATGTCCTGTCTTACTTGAACGAGTACTGGTAATATTGAATAGGACACCGACCTAATGGTGCATTGACTACAGTATGATGAATATTATTGGTCTTTCTATGCACTCACTCAATGAGGGTAAGGGTGGAAGCATCCTTCAAGTACTACTTCAAAACAGCACCAACATACCAGAGAAAGAGGACTGGGGTCAGGTCTCTTTCAAACAGATCGTAAAGAAGATGGTACGTTTGATCAACAATACAGACCAGTAGCTTTTGTGAGCAAACCCCTTTCTTCAACACATGAAAACTAAGCCAACATAGAACGTGAGATGTTAGATGAGATGTTAGCATTTAGTAACAATAAATAATGCAGAATTTATTCTAAACAAGACCAGAGCAGGTAAGTTCGTGGTCAAAGGGGGATAATTTTGATTTTTGTGTGGTCTTTGGTAGATTTAATGCTTCCGATTCCAAAGACTTGGATCAGACTCGGGGATATTTTACTTCATGGAATTGGCTAGTAATCAATTTTATGTTAAAAGCTGTAAGGGGTTCTTTTACATACTTTTGCACGTGATGCATGGTGTCTTTACAAATATTAGTTGTCCATTTATGAGTGCATTTAAAACCCTTCATCTTTGATCCCAGCTTTTTAAATGTAGTGTTGTCGACTTAATGATCTATGTCCTTAAAATAATAATACCTAAAGAAATTGCTCAACTGGTTATAACTGCAGTGAAGTGATTGAACTTTCGTGTACATAAAAATTCCCTACATAGTTCAGTCCTTCTACTCTAGATTCTAATTGGTATGTCCTGTCTTACTTGAACGAGTACTGGTAATATTGAATAGGACACCGACCTAATGGTGCATTGACTACAGTATGATGAATATTATTGGTCTTTCTATGCACTCACTCAATGAGGGTAAGGGTGGAAGCATCCTTCAAGTACTACTTCAAAACAGCACCAACATACCAGAGAAAGAGGACTGGGGTCAGGTCTCTTTCAAACAGATCGTAAAGAAGATGGTACGTTTGATCAACAATACAGACCAGTAGCTTTTGTGAGCAAACCCCTTTCTTCAACACATGAAAACTAAGCCAACATAGAACGTGAGATGTTAGATGAGATGTTAGCATTTAGTAACAATAAATAATGCAGAATTTATTCTAAACAAGACCAGAGCAGGTAAGTTCGTGGTCAAAGGGGGATAATTTTGATTTTTGTGTGGTCTTTGGTAGATTTAATGCTTCCGATTCCAAAGACTTGGATCAGACTCGGGGATATTTTACTTCATGGAATTGGCTAGTAATCAATTTTATGTTAAAAGCTGTAAGGGGTTCTTTTACATACTTTTGCACGTGATGCATGGTGTCTTTACAAATATTAGTTGTCCATTTATGAGTGCATTTAAAACCCTTCATCTTTGATCCCAGCTTTTTAAATGTAGTGTTGTCGACTTAATGATCTATGTCCTTAAAATAATAATACCTAAAGAAATTGCTCAACTGGTTATAACTGCAGTGAAGTGATTGAACTTTCGTGTACATAAAAATTCCCTACATAGTTCAGTCCTTCTACTCTAGATTCTAATTGGTATGTCCTGTCTTACTTGAACGAGTACTGGTAATATTGAATAGGACACCGACCTAATGGTGCATTGACTACAGTATGATGAATATTATTGGTCTTTCTATGCACTCACTCAATGAGGGTAAGGGTGGAAGCATCCTTCAAGTACTACTTCAAAACAGCACCAACATACCAGAGAAAGAGGACTGGGGTCAGGTCTCTTTCAAACAGATCGTAAAGAAGATGGTACGTTTGATCAACAATACAGACCAGTAGCTTTTGTGAGCAAACCCCTTTCTTCAACACATGAAAACTAAGCCAACATAGAACGTGAGATGTTAGATGAGATGTTAGCATTTAGTAACAATAAATAATGCAGAATTTATTCTAAACAAGACCAGAGCAGGTAAGTTCGTGGTCAAAGGGGGATAATTTTGATTTTTGTGTGGTCTTTGGTAGATTTAATGCTTCCGATTCCAAAGACTTGGATCAGACTCGGGGATATTTTACTTCATGGAATTGGCTAGTAATCAATTTTATGTTAAAAGCTGTAAGGGGTTCTTTTACATACTTTTGCACGTGATGCATGGTGTCTTTACAAATATTAGTTGTCCATTTATGAGTGCATTTAAAACCCTTCATCTTTGATCCCAGCTTTTTAAATGTAGTGTTGTCGACTTAATGATCTATGTCCTTAAAATAATAATACCTAAAGAAATTGCTCAACTGGTTATAACTGCAGTGAAGTGATTGAACTTTCGTGTACATAAAAATTCCCTACATAGTTCAGTCCTTCTACTCTAGATTCTAATTGGTATGTCCTGTCTTACTTGAACGAGTACTGGTAATATTGAATAGGACACCGACCTAATGGTGCATTGACTACAGTATGATGAATATTATTGGTCTTTCTATGCACTCACTCAATGAGGGTAAGGGTGGAAGCATCCTTCAAGTACTACTTCAAAACAGCACCAACATACCAGAGAAAGAGGACTGGGGTCAGGTCTCTTTCAAACAGATCGTAAAGAAGATGGTACGTTTGATCAACAATACAGACCAGTAGCTTTTGTGAGCAAACCCCTTTCTTCAACACATGAAAACTAAGCCAACATAGAACGTGAGATGTTAGATGAGATGTTAGCATTTAGTAACAATAAATAATGCAGAATTTATTCTAAACAAGACCAGAGCAGGTAAGTTCGTGGTCAAAGGGGGATAATTTTGATTTTTGTGTGGTCTTTGGTAGATTTAATGCTTCCGATTCCAAAGACTTGGATCAGACTCGGGGATATTTTACTTCATGGAATTGGCTAGTAATCAATTTTATGTTAAAAGCTGTAAGGGGTTCTTTTACATACTTTTGCACGTGATGCATGGTGTCTTTACAAATATTAGTTGTCCATTTATGAGTGCATTTAAAACCCTTCATCTTTGATCCCAGCTTTTTAAATGTAGTGTTGTCGACTTAATGATCTATGTCCTTAAAATAATAATACCTAAAGAAATTGCTCAACTGGTTATAACTGCAGTGAAGTGATTGAACTTTCGTGTACATAAAAATTCCCTACATAGTTCAGTCCTTCTACTCTAGATTCTAATTGGTATGTCCTGTCTTACTTGAACGAGTACTGGTAATATTGAATAGGACACCGACCTAATGGTGCATTGACTACAGTATGATGAATATTATTGGTCTTTCTATGCACTCACTCAATGAGGGTAAGGGTGGAAGCATCCTTCAAGTACTACTTCAAAACAGCACCAACATACCAGAGAAAGAGGACTGGGGTCAGGTCTCTTTCAAACAGATCGTAAAGAAGATGGTACGTTTGATCAACAATACAGACCAGTAGCTTTTGTGAGCAAACCCCTTTCTTCAACACATGAAAACTAAGCCAACATAGAACGTGAGATGTTAGATGAGATGTTAGCATTTAGTAACAATAAATAATGCAGAATTTATTCTAAACAAGACCAGAGCAGGTAAGTTCGTGGTCAAAGGGGGATAATTTTGATTTTTGTGTGGTCTTTGGTAGATTTAATGCTTCCGATTCCAAAGACTTGGATCAGACTCGGGGATATTTTACTTCATGGAATTGGCTAGTAATCAATTTTATGTTAAAAGCTGTAAGGGGTTCTTTTACATACTTTTGCACGTGATGCATGGTGTCTTTACAAATATTAGTTGTCCATTTATGAGTGCATTTAAAACCCTTCATCTTTGATCCCAGCTTTTTAAATGTAGTGTTGTCGACTTAATGATCTATGTCCTTAAAATAATAATACCTAAAGAAATTGCTCAACTGGTTATAACTGCAGTGAAGTGATTGAACTTTCGTGTACATAAAAATTCCCTACATAGTTCAGTCCTTCTACTCTAGATTCTAATTGGTATGTCCTGTCTTACTTGAACGAGTACTGGTAATATTGAATAGGACACCGACCTAATGGTGCATTGACTACAGTATGATGAATATTATTGGTCTTTCTATGCACTCACTCAATGAGGGTAAGGGTGGAAGCATCCTTCAAGTACTACTTCAAAACAGCACCAACATACCAGAGAAAGAGGACTGGGGTCAGGTCTCTTTCAAACAGATCGTAAAGAAGATGGTACGTTTGATCAACAATACAGACCAGTAGCTTTTGTGAGCAAACCCCTTTCTTCAACACATGAAAACTAAGCCAACATAGAACGTGAGATGTTAGATGAGATGTTAGCATTTAGTAACAATAAATAATGCAGAATTTATTCTAAACAAGACCAGAGCAGGTAAGTTCGTGGTCAAAGGGGGATAATTTTGATTTTTGTGTGGTCTTTGGTAGATTTAATGCTTCCGATTCCAAAGACTTGGATCAGACTCGGGGATATTTTACTTCATGGAATTGGCTAGTAATCAATTTTATGTTAAAAGCTGTAAGGGGTTCTTTTACATACTTTTGCACGTGATGCATGGTGTCTTTACAAATATTAGTTGTCCATTTATGAGTGCATTTAAAACCCTTCATCTTTGATCCCAGCTTTTTAAATGTAGTGTTGTCGACTTAATGATCTATGTCCTTAAAATAATAATACCTAAAGAAATTGCTCAACTGGTTATAACTGCAGTGAAGTGATTGAACTTTCGTGTACATAAAAATTCCCTACATAGTTCAGTCCTTCTACTCTAGATTCTAATTGGTATGTCCTGTCTTACTTGAACGAGTACTGGTAATATTGAATAGGACACCGACCTAATGGTGCATTGACTACAGTATGATGAATATTATTGGTCTTTCTATGCACTCACTCAATGAGGGTAAGGGTGGAAGCATCCTTCAAGTACTACTTCAAAACAGCACCAACATACCAGAGAAAGAGGACTGGGGTCAGGTCTCTTTCAAACAGATCGTAAAGAAGATGGTACGTTTGATCAACAATACAGACCAGTAGCTTTTGTGAGCAAACCCCTTTCTTCAACACATGAAAACTAAGCCAACATAGAACGTGAGATGTTAGATGAGATGTTAGCATTTAGTAACAATAAATAATGCAGAATTTATTCTAAACAAGACCAGAGCAGGTAAGTTCGTGGTCAAAGGGGGATAATTTTGATTTTTGTGTGGTCTTTGGTAGATTTAATGCTTCCGATTCCAAAGACTTGGATCAGACTCGGGGATATTTTACTTCATGGAATTGGCTAGTAATCAATTTTATGTTAAAAGCTGTAAGGGGTTCTTTTACATACTTTTGCACGTGATGCATGGTGTCTTTACAAATATTAGTTGTCCATTTATGAGTGCATTTAAAACCCTTCATCTTTGATCCCAGCTTTTTAAATGTAGTGTTGTCGACTTAATGATCTATGTCCTTAAAATAATAATACCTAAAGAAATTGCTCAACTGGTTATAACTGCAGTGAAGTGATTGAACTTTCGTGTACATAAAAATTCCCTACATAGTTCAGTCCTTCTACTCTAGATTCTAATTGGTATGTCCTGTCTTACTTGAACGAGTACTGGTAATATTGAATAGGACACCGACCTAATGGTGCATTGACTACAGTATGATGAATATTATTGGTCTTTCTATGCACTCACTCAATGAGGGTAAGGGTGGAAGCATCCTTCAAGTACTACTTCAAAACAGCACCAACATACCAGAGAAAGAGGACTGGGGTCAGGTCTCTTTCAAACAGATCGTAAAGAAGATGGTACGTTTGATCAACAATACAGACCAGTAGCTTTTGTGAGCAAACCCCTTTCTTCAACACATGAAAACTAAGCCAACATAGAACGTGAGATGTTAGATGAGATGTTAGCATTTAGTAACAATAAATAATGCAGAATTTATTCTAAACAAGACCAGAGCAGGTAAGTTCGTGGTCAAAGGGGGATAATTTTGATTTTTGTGTGGTCTTTGGTAGATTTAATGCTTCCGATTCCAAAGACTTGGATCAGACTCGGGGATATTTTACTTCATGGAATTGGCTAGTAATCAATTTTATGTTAAAAGCTGTAAGGGGTTCTTTTACATACTTTTGCACGTGATGCATGGTGTCTTTACAAATATTAGTTGTCCATTTATGAGTGCATTTAAAACCCTTCATCTTTGATCCCAGCTTTTTAAATGTAGTGTTGTCGACTTAATGATCTATGTCCTTAAAATAATAATACCTAAAGAAATTGCTCAACTGGTTATAACTGCAGTGAAGTGATTGAACTTTCGTGTACATAAAAATTCCCTACATAGTTCAGTCCTTCTACTCTAGATTCTAATTGGTATGTCCTGTCTTACTTGAACGAGTACTGGTAATATTGAATAGGACACCGACCTAATGGTGCATTGACTACAGTATGATGAATATTATTGGTCTTTCTATGCACTCACTCAATGAGGGTAAGGGTGGAAGCATCCTTCAAGTACTACTTCAAAACAGCACCAACATACCAGAGAAAGAGGACTGGGGTCAGGTCTCTTTCAAACAGATCGTAAAGAAGATGGTACGTTTGATCAACAATACAGACCAGTAGCTTTTGTGAGCAAACCCCTTTCTTCAACACATGAAAACTAAGCCAACATAGAACGTGAGATGTTAGATGAGATGTTAGCATTTAGTAACAATAAATAATGCAGAATTTATTCTAAACAAGACCAGAGCAGGTAAGTTCGTGGTCAAAGGGGGATAATTTTGATTTTTGTGTGGTCTTTGGTAGATTTAATGCTTCCGATTCCAAAGACTTGGATCAGACTCGGGGATATTTTACTTCATGGAATTGGCTAGTAATCAATTTTATGTTAAAAGCTGTAAGGGGTTCTTTTACATACTTTTGCACGTGATGCATGGTGTCTTTACAAATATTAGTTGTCCATTTATGAGTGCATTTAAAACCCTTCATCTTTGATCCCAGCTTTTTAAATGTAGTGTTGTCGACTTAATGATCTATGTCCTTAAAATAATAATACCTAAAGAAATTGCTCAACTGGTTATAACTGCAGTGAAGTGATTGAACTTTCGTGTACATAAAAATTCCCTACATAGTTCAGTCCTTCTACTCTAGATTCTAATTGGTATGTCCTGTCTTACTTGAACGAGTACTGGTAATATTGAATAGGACACCGACCTAATGGTGCATTGACTACAGTATGATGAATATTATTGGTCTTTCTATGCACTCACTCAATGAGGGTAAGGGTGGAAGCATCCTTCAAGTACTACTTCAAAACAGCACCAACATACCAGAGAAAGAGGACTGGGGTCAGGTCTCTTTCAAACAGATCGTAAAGAAGATGGTACGTTTGATCAACAATACAGACCAGTAGCTTTTGTGAGCAAACCCCTTTCTTCAACACATGAAAACTAAGCCAACATAGAACGTGAGATGTTAGATGAGATGTTAGCATTTAGTAACAATAAATAATGCAGAATTTATTCTAAACAAGAGCAGAGCAGGTAAGTTCGTGGTCAAAGGGGGATAATTTTGATTTTTGTGTGGTCTTTGGTAGATTTAATGCTTCCGATTCCAAAGACGTGGATCAGACTCGGGGATATTTTTACTTCATGGAATTGGCTAGTAATCAATTTTATGTTAAAAGCTGTAAGGGGTTCTTTTACATACTTTTGCACGTGATGCATGGTGTCTTTACAAATATTAGTTGTCCATTTATGAGTGCATTTAAAACCCTTCATCTTTGATCCCAGCTTTTTAAATGTAGTGTTGTCGACTTAATGATCTATGTCCTTAAAATAATAATACCTAAAGAAATTGCTCAACTGGTTATAACTGCAGTGAAGTGATTGAACTTTCGTGTACATAAAAATTCCCTACATAGTTCAGTCCTTCTACTCTAGATTCTAATTGGTATGTCCTGTCTTACTTGAACGAGTACTGGTAATATTGAATAGGACACCGACCTAATGGTGCATTGACTACAGTATGATGAATATTATTGGTCTTTCTATGCACTCACTCAATGAGGGTAAGGGTGGAAGCATCCTTCAAGTACTACTTCAAAACAGCACCAACATACCAGAGAAAGAGGACTGGGGTCAGGTCTCTTTCAAACAGATCGTAAAGAAGATGGTACGTTTGATCAACAATACAGACCAGTAGCTTTTGTGAGCAAACCCCTTTCTTCAACACATGAAAACTAAGCCAACATAGAACGTGAGATGTTAGATGAGATGTTAGCATTTAGTAACAATAAATAATGCAGAATTTATTCTAAACAAGAGCAGAGCAGGTAAGTTCGTGGTCAAAGGGGGATAATTTTGATTTTTGTGTGGTCTTTGGTAGATTTAATGCTTCCGATTCCAAAGACGTGGATCAGACTCGGGGATATTTTTACTTCATGGAATTGGCTAGTAATCAATTTTATGTTAAAAGCTGTAAGGGGTTCTTTTACATACTTTTGCACGTGATGCATGGTGTCTTTACAAATATTAGTTGTCCATTTATGAGTGCATTTAAAACCCTTCATCTTTGATCCCAGCTTTTTAAATGTAGTGTTGTCGACTTAATGATCTATGTCCTTAAAATAATAATACCTAAAGAAATTGCTCAACTGGTTATAACTGCAGTGAAGTGATTGAACTTTCGTGTACATAAAAATTCCCTACATAGTTCAGTCCTTCTACTCTAGATTCTAATTGGTATGTCCTGTCTTACTTGAACGAGTACTGGTAATATTGAATAGGACACCGACCTAATGGTGCATTGACTACAGTATGATGAATATTATTGGTCTTTCTATGCACTCACTCAATGAGGGTAAGGGTGGAAGCATCCTTCAAGTACTACTTCAAAACAGCACCAACATACCAGAGAAAGAGGACTGGGGTCAGGTCTCTTTCAAACAGATCGTAAAGAAGATGGTACGTTTGATCAACAATACAGACCAGTAGCTTTTGTGAGCAAACCCCTTTCTTCAACACATGAAAACTAAGCCAACATAGAACGTGAGATGTTAGATGAGATGTTAGCAATAAATAATGCAGAATTTATTCTAAACAAGACCAGAGCAGGTAAGTTCGTGGTCAAAGGGGGATAATTTTGATTTTTGTGTGGTCTTTGGTAGATTTAATGCTTCCGATTCCAAAGACTTGGATCAGACTCGGGGATATTTTACTTCATGGAATTGGCTAGTAATCAATTTTATGTTAAAAGCTGTAAGGGGTTCTTTTACATACTTTTGCACGTGATGCATGGTGTCTTTACAAATATTAGTTGTCCATTTATGAGTGCATTTAAAACCCTTCATCTTTGATCCCAGCTTTTTAAATGTAGTGTTGTCGACTTAATGATCTATGTCCTTAAAATAATAATACCTAAAGAAATTGCTCAACTGGTTATAACTGCAGTGAAGTGATTGAACTTTCGTGTACATAAAAATTCCCTACATAGTTCAGTCCTTCTACTCTAGATTCTAATTGGTATGTCCTGTCTTACTTGAACGAGTACTGGTAATATTGAATAGGACACCGACCTAATGGTGCATTGACTACAGTATGATGAATATTATTGGTCTTTCTATGCACTCACTCAATGAGGGTAAGGGTGGAAGCATCCTTCAAGTACTACTTCAAAACAGCACCAACATACCAGAGAAAGAGGACTGGGGTCAGGTCTCTTTCAAACAGATCGTAAAGAAGATGGTACGTTTGATCAACAATACAGACCAGTAGCTTTTGTGAGCAAACCCCTTTCTTCAACACATGAAAACTAAGCCAACATAGAACGTGAGATGTTAGATGAGATGTTAGCATTTAGTAACAATAAATAATGCAGAATTTATTCTAAACAAGACCAGAGCAGGTAAGTTCGTGGTCAAAGGGGGATAATTTTGATTTTTGTGTGGTCTTTGGTAGATTTAATGCTTCCGATTCCAAAGACTTGGATCAGACTCGGGGATATTTTACTTCATGGAATTGGCTAGTAATCAATTTTATGTTAAAAGCTGTAAGGGGTTCTTTTACATACTTTTGCACGTGATGCATGGTGTCTTTACAAATATTAGTTGTCCATTTATGAGTGCATTTAAAACCCTTCATCTTTGATCCCAGCTTTTAAATGTAGTGTTGTCGACTTAATGATCTATGTCCTTAAAATAATAATACCTAAAGAAATTGCTCAACTGGTTATAACTGCAGTGAAGTGATTGAACTTTCGTGTACATAAAAATTCCCTACATAGTTCAGTCCTTCTACTCTAGATTCTAATTGGTATGTCCTGTCTTACTTGAACGAGTACTGGTAATATTGAATAGGACACCGACCTAATGGTGCATTGACTACAGTATGATGAATATTATTGGTCTTTCTATGCACTCACTCAATGAGGGTAAGGGTGGAAGCATCCTTCAAGTACTACTTCAAAACAGCACCAACATACCAGAGAAAGAGGACTGGGGTCAGGTCTCTTTCAAACAGATCGTAAAGAAGATGGTACGTTTGATCAACAATACAGACCAGTAGCTTTTGTGAGCAAACCCCTTTCTTCAACACATGAAAACTAAGCCAACATAGAACGTGAGATGTTAGATGAGATGTTAGCATTTAGTAACAATAAATAATGCAGAATTTATTCTAAACAAGACCAGAGCAGGTAAGTTCGTGGTCAAAGGGGGATAATTTTGATTTTTGTGTGGTCTTTGGTAGATTTAATGCTTCCGATTCCAAAGACTTGGATCAGACTCGGGGATATTTTACTTCATGGAATTGGCTAGTAATCAATTTTATGTTAAAAGCTGTAAGGGGTTCTTTTACATACTTTTGCACGTGATGCATGGTGTCTTTACAAATATTAGTTGTCCATTTATGAGTGCATTTAAAACCCTTCATCTTTGATCCCAGCTTTTTAAATGTAGTGTTGTCGACTTAATGATCTATGTCCTTAAAATAATAATACCTAAAGAAATTGCTCAACTGGTTATAACTGCAGTGACGTGATTGAACTTTCGTGTACATAAAAATTCCCTACATAGTTCAGTCCTTCTACTCTAGATTCTAATTGGTATGTCCTGTCTTACTTGAACGAGTACTGGTAATATTGAATAGGACACCGACCTAATGGTGCATTGACTACAGTATGATGAATATTATTGGTCTTTCTATGCACTCACTCAATGAGGGTAAGGGTGGAAGCATCCTTCAAGTACTACTTCAAAACAGCACCAACATACCAGAGAAAGAGGACTGGGGTCAGGTCTCTTTCAAACAGATCGTAAAGAAGATGGTACGTTTGATCAACAATACAGACCAGTAGCTTTTGTAAGCAAACCCCTTTCTTCAACACATGAAAACTAAGCCAACATAGAACGTGAGATGTTAGATGAGATGTTAGCATTTAGTAACAATAAATAATGCAGAATTTATTCTAAACAAGACCAGAGCAGGTAAGTTCGTGGTCAAAGGGGGATAATTTTGATTTTTGTGTGGTCTTTGGTAGATTTAATGCTTCCGATTTCAAAGACTTGGATCAGACTCGGGGATATTTTACTTCATGGAATTGGCTAGTAATCAATTTTATGTTAAAAGCTGTAAGGGGTTCTTTTACATACTTTTGCACGTGATGCATGGTGTCTTTACAAATATTAGTTGTCCATTTATGAGTGCATTTAAAACCCTTCATCTTTGATCCCAGCTTTTTAAATGTAGTGTTGTCGACTTAATGATCTATGTCCTTAAAATAATAATACCTAAAGAAATTGCTCAACTGGTTATAACTGCAGTGAAGTGATTGAACTTTCGTGTACATAAAAATTCCCTACATAGTTCAGTCCTTCTACTCTAGATTCTAATTGGTATGTCCTGTCTTACTTGAACGAGTACTGGTAATATTGAATAGGACACCGACCTAATGGTGCATTGACTACAGTATGATGAATATTATTGGTCTTTCTATGCACTCACTCAATGAGGGTAAGGGTGGAAGCATCCTTCAAGTACTACTTCAAAACAGCACCAACATACCAGAGAAAGAGGACTGGGGTCAGGTCTCTTTCAAACAGATCGTAAAGAAGATGGTACGTTTGATCAACAATACAGACCAGTAGCTTTTGTGAGCAAACCCCTTTCTTCAACACATGAAAACTAAGCCAACATAGAACGTGAGATGTTAGATGAGATGTTAGCATTTAGTAACAATAAATAATGCAGAATTTATTCTAAACAAGACCAGAGCAGGTAAGTTCGTGGTCAAAGGGGGATAATTTTGATTTTTGTGTGGTCTTTGGTAGATTTAATGCTTCCGATTCCAAAGACTTGGATCAGACTCGGGGATATTTTACTTCATGGAATTGGCTAGTAATCAATTTTATGTTAAAAGCTGTAAGGGGTTCTTTTACATACTTTTGCACGTGATGCATGGTGTCTTTACAAATATTAGTTGTCCATTTATGAGTGCATTTAAAACCCTTCATCTTTGATCCCAGCTTTTTAAATGTAGTGTTGTCGACTTAATGATCTATGTCCTTAAAATAATAATACCTAAAGAAATTGCTCAACTGGTTATAACTGCAGTGAAGTGATTGAACTTTCGTGTACATAAAAATTCCCTACATAGTTCAGTCCTTCTACTCTAGATTCTAATTGGTATGTCCTGTCTTACTTGAACGAGTACTGGTAATATTGAATAGGACACCGACCTAATGGTGCATTGACTACAGTATGATGAATATTATTGGTCTTTCTATGCACTCACTCAATGAGGGTAAGGGTGGAAGCATCCTTCAAGTACTACTTCAAAACAGCACCAACATACCAGAGAAAGAGGACTGGGGTCAGGTCTCTTTCAAACAGATCGTAAAGAAGATGGTACGTTTGATCAACAATACAGACCAGTAGCTTTTGTGAGCAAACCCCTTTCTTCAACACATGAAAACTAAGCCAACATAGAACGTGAGATGTTAGATGAGATGTTAGCATTTAGTAACAATAAATAATGCAGAATTTATTCTAAACAAGAGCAGAGCAGGTAAGTTCGTGGTCAAAGGGGGATAATTTTGATTTTTGTGTGGTCTTTGGTAGATTTAATGCTTCCGATTCCAAAGACTTGGATCAGACTCGGGGATATTTTTACTTCATGGAATTGGCTAGTAATCAATTTTATGTTAAAAGCTGTAAGGGGTTCTTTTACATACTTTTGCACGTGATGCATGGTGTCTTTACAAATATTAGTTGTCCATTTATGAGTGCATTTAAAACCCTTCATCTTTGATCCCAGCTTTTTAAATGTAGTGTTGTCGACTTAATGATCTATGTCCTTAAAATAATAATACCTAAAGAAATTGCTCAACTGGTTATAACTGCAGTGAAGTGATTGAACTTTCGTGTACATAAAAATTCCCTACATAGTTCAGTCCTTCTACTCTAGATTCTAATTGGTATGTCCTGTCTTACTTGAACGAGTACTGGTAATATTGAATAGGACACCGACCTAATGGTGCATTGACTACAGTATGATGAATATTATTGGTCTTTCTATGCACTCACTCAATGAGGGTAAGGGTGGAAGCATCCTTCAAGTACTACTTCAAAACAGCACCAACATACCAGAGAAAGAGGACTGGGGTCAGGTCTCTTTCAAACAGATCGTAAAGAAGATGGTACGTTTGATCAACAATACAGACCAGTAGCTTTTGTGAGCAAACCCCTTTCTTCAACACATGAAAACTAAGCCAACATAGAACGTGAGATGTTAGATGAGATGTTAGCATTTAGTAACAATAAATAATGCAGAATTTATTCTAAACAAGACCAGAGCAGGTAAGTTCGTGGTCAAAGGGGGATAATTTTGATTTTTGTGTGGTCTTTGGTAGATTTAATGCTTCCTATTCCAAAGACTTGGATCAGACTCGGGGATATTTTACTTCATGGAATTGGCTAGTAATCAATTTTATGTTAAAAGCTGTAAGGGGTTCTTTTACATACTTTTGCACGTGATGCATGGTGTCTTTACAAATATTAGTTGTCCATTTATGAGTGCATTTAAAACCCTTCATCTTTGATCCCAGCTTTTAAATGTAGTGTTGTCGACTTAATGATCTATGTCCTTAAAATAATAATACCTAAAGAAATTGCTCAACTGGTTATAACTGCAGTGAAGTGATTGAACTTTCGTGTACATAAAAATTCCCTACATAGTTCAGTCCTTCTACTCTAGATTCTAATTGGTATGTCCTGTCTTACTTGAACGAGTACTGGTAATATTGAATAGGACACCGACCTAATGGTGCATTGACTACAGTATGATGAATATTATTGGTCTTTCTATGCACTCACTCAATGAGGGTAAGGGTGGAAGCATCCTTCAAGTACTACTTCAAAACAGCACCAACATACCAGAGAAAGAGGACTGGGGTCAGGTCTCTTTCAAACAGATCGTAAAGAAGATGGTACGTTTGATCAACAATACAGACCAGTAGCTTTTGTGAGCAAACCCCTTTCTTCAACACATGAAAACTAAGCCAACATAGAACGTGAGATGTTAGATGAGATGTTAGCATTTAGTAACAATAAATAATGCAGAATTTATTCTAAACAAGACCAGAGCAGGTAAGTTCGTGGTCAAAGGGGGATAATTTTGATTTTTGTGTGGTCTTTGGTAGATTTAATGCTTCCGATTCCAAAGACTTGGATCAGACTCGGGGATATTTTACTTCATGGAATTGGCTAGTAATCAATTTTATGTTAAAAGCTGTAAGGGGTTCTTTTACATACTTTTGCACGTGATGCATGGTGTCTTTACAAATATTAGTTGTCCATTTATGAGTGCATTTAAAACCCTTCATCTTTGATCCCAGCTTTTTAAATGTAGTGTTGTCGACTTAATGATCTATGTCCTTAAAATAATAATACCTAAAGAAATTGCTCAACTGGTTATAACTGCAGTGAAGTGATTGAACTTTCGTGTACATAAAAATTCCCTACATAGTTCAGTCCTTCTACTCTAGATTCTAATTGGTATGTCCTGTCTTACTTGAACGAGTACTGGTAATATTGAATAGGACACCGACCTAATGGTGCATTGACTACAGTATGATGAATATTATTGGTCTTTCTATGCACTCACTCAATGAGGGTAAGGGTGGAAGCATCCTTCAAGTAC
The DNA here is from genome assembly GCA_029955415.1 of Lottia scabra. Classification (NCBI taxonomy): domain Eukaryota; kingdom Metazoa; phylum Mollusca; class Gastropoda; family Lottiidae; genus Lottia; species Lottia scabra. Next base: position 3,197,636 of record JARJEI010000023.1, on the reverse strand, counting down.
TACTTCAAAACAGCACCAACATACCAGAGAAAGAGGACTGGGGTCAGGTCTCTTTCAAACAGATCGTAAAGAAGATGGTACGTTTGATCAACAATACAGACCAGTAGCTTTTGTGAGCAAACCCCTTTCTTCAACACATGAAAACTAAGCCAACATAGAACGTGAGATGTTAGATGAGATGTTAGCATTTAGTAACAATAAATAATGCAGAATTTATTCTAAACAAGACCAGAGCAGGTAAGTTCGTGGTCAAAGGGGGATAATTTTGATTTTTGTGTGGTCTTTGGTAGATTTAATGCTTCCGATTCCAAAGACTTGGATCAGACTCGGGGATATTTTACTTCATGGAATTGGCTAGTAATCAATTTTATGTTAAAAGCTGTAAGGGGTTCTTTTACATACTTTTGCACGTGATGCATGGTGTCTTTACAAATATTAGTTGTCCATTTATGAGTGCATTTAAAACCCTTCATCTTTGATCCCAGCTTTTTAAATGTAGTGTTGTCGACTTAATGATCTATGTCCTTAAAATAATAATACCTAAAGAAATTGCTCAACTGGTTATAACTGCAGTGAAGTGATTGAACTTTCGTGTACATAAAAATTCCCTACATAGTTCAGTCCTTCTACTCTAGATTCTAATTGGTATGTCCTGTCTTACTTGAACGAGTACTGGTAATATTGAATAGGACACCGACCTAATGGTGCATTGACTACAGTATGATGAATATTATTGGTCTTTCTATGCACTCACTCAATGAGGGTAAGGGTGGAAGCATCCTTCAAGTACTACTTCAAAACAGCACCAACATACCAGAGAAAGAGGACTGGGGTCAGGTCTCTTTCAAACAGATCGTAAAGAAGATGGTACGTTTGATCAACAATACAGACCAGTAGCTTTTGTGAGCAAACCCCTTTCTTCAACACATGAAAACTAAGCCAACATAGAACGTGAGATGTTAGATGAGATGTTAGCATTTAGTAACAATAAATAATGCAGAATTTATTCTAAACAAGACCAGAGCAGGTAAGTTCGTGGTCAAAGGGGGATAATTTTGATTTTTGTGTGGTCTTTGGTAGATTTAATGCTTCCGATTCCAAAGACTTGGATCAGACTCGGGGATATTTTACTTCATGGAATTGGCTAGTAATCAATTTTATGTTAAAAGCTGTAAGGGGTTCTTTTACATACTTTTGCACGTGATGCATGGTGTCTTTACAAATATTAGTTGTCCATTTATGAGTGCATTTAAAACCCTTCATCTTTGATCCCAGCTTTTTAAATGTAGTGTTGTCGACTTAATGATCTATGTCCTTAAAATAATAATACCTAAAGAAATTGCTCAACTGGTTATAACTGCAGTGAAGTGATTGAACTTTCGTGTACATAAAAATTCCCTACATAGTTCAGTCCTTCTACTCTAGATTCTAATTGGTATGTCCTGTCTTACTTGAACGAGTACTGGTAATATTGAATAGGACACCGACCTAATGGTGCATTGACTACAGTATGATGAATATTATTGGTCTTTCTATGCACTCACTCAATGAGGGTAAGGGTGGAAGCATCCTTCAAGTACTACTTCAAAACAGCACCAACATACCAGAGAAAGAGGACTGGGGTCAGGTCTCTTTCAAACAGATCGTAAAGAAGATGGTACGTTTGATCAACAATACAGACCAGTAGCTTTTGTGAGCAAACCCCTTTCTTCAACACATGAAAACTAAGCCAACATAGAACGTGAGATGTTAGATGAGATGTTAGCATTTAGTAACAATAAATAATGCAGAATTTATTCTAAACAAGACCAGAGCAGGTAAGTTCGTGGTCAAAGGGGGATAATTTTGATTTTTGTGTGGTCTTTGGTAGATTTAATGCTTCCGATTCCAAAGACTTGGATCAGACTCGGGGATATTTTACTTCATGGAATTGGCTAGTAATCAATTTTATGTTAAAAGCTGTAAGGGGTTCTTTTACATACTTTTGCACGTGATGCATGGTGTCTTTACAAATATTAGTTGTCCATTTATGAGTGCATTTAAAACCCTTCATCTTTGATCCCAGCTTTTTAAATGTAGTGTTGTCGACTTAATGATCTATGTCCTTAAAATAATAATACCTAAAGAAATTGCTCAACTGGTTATAACTGCAGTGAAGTGATTGAACTTTCGTGTACATAAAAATTCCCTACATAGTTCAGTCCTTCTACTCTAGATTCTAATTGGTATGTCCTGTCTTACTTGAACGAGTACTGGTAATATTGAATAGGACACCGACCTAATGGTGCATTGACTACAGTATGATGAATATTATTGGTCTTTCTATGCACTCACTCAATGAGGGTAAGGGTGGAAGCATCCTTCAAGTACTACTTCAAAACAGCACCAACATACCAGAGAAAGAGGACTGGGGTCAGGTCTCTTTCAAACAGATCGTAAAGAAGATGGTACGTTTGATCAACAATACAGACCAGTAGCTTTTGTGAGCAAACCCCTTTCTTCAACACATGAAAACTAAGCCAACATAGAACGTGAGATGTTAGATGAGATGTTAGCATTTAGTAACAATAAATAATGCAGAATTTATTCTAAACAAGACCAGAGCAGGTAAGTTCGTGGTCAAAGGGGGATAATTTTGATTTTTGTGTGGTCTTTGGTAGATTTAATGCTTCCGATTCCAAAGACTTGGATCAGACTCGGGGATATTTTACTTCATGGAATTGGCTAGTAATCAATTTTATGTTAAAAGCTGTAAGGGGTTCTTTTACATACTTTTGCACGTGATGCATGGTGTCTTTACAAATATTAGTTGTCCATTTATGAGTTCATTTAAAACCCTTCATCTTTGATCCCAGCTTTTTAAATGTAGTGTTGTCGACTTAATGATCTATGTCCTTAAAATAATAATACCTAAAGAAATTGCTCAACTGGTTATAACTGCAGTGAAGTGATTGAACTTTCGTGTACATAAAAATTCCCTACATAGTTCAGTCCTTCTACTCTAGATTCTAATTGGTATGTCCTGTCTTACTTGAACGAGTACTGGTAATATTGAATAGGACACCGACCTAATGGTGCATTGACTACAGTATGATGAATATTATTGGTCTTTCTATGCACTCACTCAATGAGGGTAAGGGTGGAAGCATCCTTCAAGTACTACTTCAAAACAGCACCAACATACCAGAGAAAGAGGACTGGGGTCAGGTCTCTTTCAAACAGATCGTAAAGAAGATGGTACGTTTGATCAACAATACAGACCAGTAGCTTTTGTGAGCAAACCCCTTTCTTCAACACATGAAAACTAAGCCAACATAGAACGTGAGATGTTAGATGAGATGTTAGCATTTAGTAACAATAAATAATGCAGAATTTATTCTAAACAAGACCAGAGCAGGTAAGTTCGTGGTCAAAGGGGGATAATTTTGATTTTTGTGTGGTCTTTGGTAGATTTAATGCTTCCGATTCCAAAGACTTGGATCAGACTCGGGGATATTTTACTTCATGGAATTGGCTAGTAATCAATTTTATGTTAAAAGCTGTAAGGGGTTCTTTTACATACTTTTGCACGTGATGCATGGTGTCTTTACAAATATTAGTTGTCCATTTATGAGTGCATTTAAAACCCTTCATCTTTGATCCCAGCTTTTTAAATGTAGTGTTGTCGACTTAATGATCTATGTCCTTAAAATAATAATACCTAAAGAAATTGCTCAACTGGTTATAACTGCAGTGAAGTGATTGAACTTTTCGTGTACATAAAAATTCCCTACATAGTTCAGTCCTTCTACTCTAGATTCTAATTGGTATGTCCTGTCTTACTTGAACGAGTACTGGTAATATTGAATAGGACACCGACCTAATGGTGCATTGACTACAGTATGATGAATATTATTGGTCTTTCTATGCACTCACTCAATGAGGGTAAGGGTGGAAGCATCCTTCAAGTACTACTTCAAAACAGCACCAACATACCAGAGAAAGAGGACTGGGGTCAGGTCTCTTTCAAACAGATCGTAAAGAAGATGGTACGTTTGATCAACAATACAGACCAGTAGCTTTTGTGAGCAAACCCCTTTCTTCAACACATGAAAACTAAGCCAACATAGAACGTGAGATGTTAGATGAGATGTTAGCAATAAATAATGCAGAATTTATTCTAAACAAGACCAGAGCAGGTAAGTTCGTGGTCAAAGGGGGATAATTTTGATTTTTGTGTGGTCTTTGGTAGATTTAATGCTTCCGATTCCAAAGACTTGGATCAGACTCGGGGATATTTTACTTCATGGAATTGGCTAGTAATCAATTTTATGTTAAAAGCTGTAAGGGGTTCTTTTACATACTTTTGCACGTGATGCATGGTGTCTTTACAAATATTAGTTGTCCATTTATGAGTGCATTTAAAACCCTTCATCTTTGATCCCAGCTTTTTAAATGTAGTGTTGTCGACTTAATGATCTATGTCCTTAAAATAATAATACCTAAAGAAATTGCTCAACTGGTTATAACTGCAGTGAAGTGATTGAACTTTCGTGTACATAAAAATTCCCTACATAGTTCAGTCCTTCTACTCTAGATTCTAATTGGTATGTCCTGTCTTACTTGAACGAGTACTGGTAATATTGAATAGGACACCGACCTAATGGTGCATTGACTACAGTATGATGATTATTATTGGTCTTTCTATGCACTCACTCAATGAGGGTAAGGGTGGAAGCATCCTTCAAGTACTACTTCAAAACAGCACCAACATACCAGAGAAAGAGGACTGGGGTCAGGTCTCTTTCAAACAGATCGTAAAGAAGATGGTACGTTTGATCAACAATACAGACCAGTAGCTTTTGTGAGCAAACCCCTTTCTTCAACACATGAAAACTAAGCCAACATAGAACGTGAGATGTTAGATGAGATGTTAGCATTTAGTAACAATAAATAATGCAGAATTTATTCTAAACAAGACCAGAGCAGGTAAGTTCGTGGTCAAAGGGGGATAATTTTGATTTTTGTGTGGTCTTTGGTAGATTTAATGCTTCCGATTCCAAAGACTTGGATCAGACTCGGGGATATTTTACTTCATGGAATTGGCTAGTAATCAATTTTATGTTAAAAGCTGTAAGGGGTTCTTTTACATACTTTTGCACGTGATGCATGGTGTCTTTACAAATATTAGTTGTCCATTTATGAGTGCATTTAAAACCCTTCATCTTTGATCCCAGCTTTTTAAATGTAGTGTTGTCGACTTAATGATCTATGTCCTTAAAATAATAATACCTAAAGAAATTGCTCAACTGGTTATAACTGCAGTGAAGTGATTGAACTTTCGTGTACATAAAAATTCCCTACATAGTTCAGTCCTTCTACTCTAGATTCTAATTGGTATGTCCTGTCTTACTTGAACGAGTACTGGTAATATTGAATAGGACACCGACCTAATGGTGCATTGACTACAGTATGATGAATATTATTGGTCTTTCTATGCACTCACTCAATGAGGGTAAGGGTGGAAGCATCCTTCAAGTACTACTTCAAAACAGCACCAACATACCAGAGAAAGAGGACTGGGGTCAGGTCTCTTTCAAACAAATCGTAAAGAAGATGGTACGTTTGATCAACAATACAGACCAGTAGCTTTTGTGAGCAAACCCCTTTCTTCAACACATGAAAACTAAGCCAACATAGAACGTGAGATGTTAGATGAGATGTTAGCATTTAGTAACAATAAATAATGCAGAATTTATTCTAAACAAGACCAGAGCAGGTAAGTTCGTGGTCAAAGGGGGATAATTTTGATTTTTGTGTGGTCTTTGGTAGATTTAATGCTTCCGATTCCAAAGACTTGGATCAGACTCGGGGATATTTTACTTCATGGAATTGGCTAGTAATCAATTTTATGTTAAAAGCTGTAAGGGGTTCTTTTACATACTTTTGCACGTGATGCATGGTGTCTTTACAAATATTAGTTGTCCATTTATGAGTGCATTTAAAACCCTTCATCTTTGATCCCAGCTTTTTAAATGTAGTGTTGTCGACTTAATGATCTATGTCCTTAAAATAATAATACCTAAAGAAATTGCTCAACTGGTTATAACTGCAGTGAAGTGATTGAACTTTCGTGTACATAAAAATTCCCTACATAGTTCAGTCCTTCTACTCTAGATTCTAATTGGTATGTCCTGTCTTACTTGAACGAGTACTGGTAATATTGAATAGGACACCGACCTAATGGTGCATTGACTACAGTATGATGAATATTATTGGTCTTTCTATGCACTCACTCAATGAAGGTAAGGGTGGAAGCATCCTTCAAGTACTACTTCAAAACAGCACCAACATACCAGAGAAAGAGGACTGGGGTCAGGTCTCTTTCAAACAGATCGTAAAGAAGATGGTACGTTTGATCAACAATACAGACCAGTAGCTTTTGTGAGCAAACCCCTTTCTTCAACACATGAAAACTAAGCCAACATAGAACGTGAGATGTTAGATGAGATGTTAGCATTTAGTAACAATAAATAATGCAGAATTTATTCTAAACAAGAGCAGAGCAGGTAAGTTCGTGGTCAAAGGGGGATAATTTTGATTTTTGTGTGGTCTTTGGTAGATTTAATGCTTCCGATTCCAAAGACTTGGATCAGACTCGGGGATATTTTACTTCATGGAATTGGCTAGTAATCAATTTTATGTTAAAAGCTGTAAGGGGTTCTTTTACATACTTTTGCACGTGATGCATGGTGTCTTTACAAATATTAGTTGTCCATTTATGAGTGCATTTAAAACCCTTCATCTTTGATCCCAGCTTTTTAAATGTAGTGTTGTCGACTTAATGATCTATGTCCTTAAAATAATAATACCTAAAGAAATTGCTCAACTGGTTATAACTGCAGTGACGTGATTGAACTTTCGTGTACATAAAAATTCCCTACATAGTTCAGTCCTTCTACTCTAGATTCTAATTGGTATGTCCTGTCTTACTTGAACGAGTACTGGTAATATTGAATAGGACACCGACCTAATGGTGCATTGACTACAGTATGATGAATATTATTGGTCTTTCTATGCACTCACTCAATGAGGGTAAGGGTGGAAGCATCCTTCAAGTACTACTTCAAAACAGCACCAACATACCAGAGAAAGAGGACTGGGGTCAGGTCTCTTTCAAACAGATCGTAAAGAAGATGGTACGTTTGATCAACAATACAGACCAGTAGCTTTTGTGAGCAAACCCCTTTCTTCAACACGTGAAAACTAAGCCAACATAGAACGTGAGATGTTAGATGAGATGTTAGCAATAAATAATGCAGAATTTATTCTAAACAAGACCAGAGCAGGTAAGTTCGTGGTCAAAGGGGGATAATTTTGATTTTTGTGTGGTCTTTGGTAGATTTAATGCTTCCGATTCCAAAGACTTGGATCAGACTCGGGGATATTTTACTTCATGGAATTGGCTAGTAATCAATTTTATGTTAAAAGCTGTAAGGGGTTCTTTTACATACTTTTGCACGTGATGCATGGTGTCTTTACAAATATTAGTTGTCCATTTATGAGTGCATTTAAAACCCTTCATCTTTGATCCCAGCTTTTTAAATGTAGAGTTGTCGACTTAATGATCTATGTCCTTAAAATAATAATACCTAAAGAAATTGCTCAACTGGTTATAACTGCAGTGAAGTGATTGAACTTTCGTGTACATAAAAATTCCCTACATAGTTCAGTCCTTCTACTCTAGATTCTAATTGGTATGTCCTGTCTTACTTGAACGAGTACTGGTAATATTGAATAGGACACCGACCTAATGGTGCATTGACTACAGTATGATGAATATTATTGGTCTTTCTATGCACTCACTCAATGAGGGTAAGGGTGGAAGCATCCTTCAAGTACTACTTCAAAACAGCACCAACATACCAGAGAAAGAGGACTGGGGTCAGGTCTCTTTCAAACAGATCGTAAAGAAGATGGTACGTTTGATCAACAATACAGACCAGTAGCTTTTGTGAGCAAACCCCTTTCTTCAACACATGAAAACTAAGCCAACATAGAACGTGAGATGTTAGATGAGATGTTAGCATTTAGTAACAATAAATAATGCAGAATTTATTCTAAACAAGACCAGAGCAGGTAAGTTCGTGGTCAAAGGGGGATAATTTTGATTTTTGTGTGGTCTTTGGTAGATTTAATGCTTCCGATTCCAAAGACTTGGATCAGACTCGGGGATATTTTACTTCATGGAATTGGCTAGTAATCAATTTTATGTTAAAAGCTGTAAGGGGTTCTTTTACATACTTTTGCACGTGATGCATGGTGTCTTTACAAATATTAGTTGTCCATTTATGAGTGCATTTAAAACCCTTCATCTTTGATCCCAGCTTTTTAAATGTAGTGTTGTCGACTTAATGATCTATGTCCTTAAAATAATAATACCTAAAGAAATTGCTCAACTGGTTATAACTGCAGTGAAGTGATTGAACTTTCGTGTACATAAAAATTCCCTACATAGTTCAGTCCTTCTACTCTAGATTCTAATTGGTATGTCCTGTCTTACTTGAACGAGTACTGGTAATATTGAATAGGACACCGACCTAATGGTGCATTGACTACAGTATGATGAATATTATTGGTCTTTCTATGCACTCACTCAATGAGGGTAAGGGTGGAAGCATCCTTCAAGTACTACTTCAAAACAGCACCAACATACCAGAGAAAGAGGACTGGGGTCAGGTCTCTTTCAAACAGATCGTAAAGAAGATGGTACGTTTGATCAACAATACAGACCAGTAGCTTTTGTGAGCAAACCCCTTTCTTCAACACATGAAAACTAAGCCAACATAGAACGTGAGATGTTAGATGAGATGTTAGCATTTAGTAACAATAAATAATGCAGAATTTATTCTAAACAAGACCAGAGCAGGTAAGTTCGTTGTCAAAGGGGGATAATTTTGATTTTTGTGTGGTCTTTGGTAGATTTAATGCTTCCGATTCCAAAGACTTGGATCAGACTCGGGGATATTTTACTTCATGGAATTGGCTAGTAATCAATTTTATGTTAAAAGCTGTAAGGGGTTCTTTTACATACTTTTGCACGTGATGCATGGTGTCTTTACAAATATTAGTTGTCCATTTATGAGTGCATTTAAAACCCTTCATCTTTGATCCCAGCTTTTTAAATGTAGTGTTGTCGACTTAATGATCTATGTCCTTAAAATAATAATACCTAAAGAAATTGCTCAACTGGTTATAACTGCAGTGAAGTGATTGAACTTTCGTGTACATAAAAATTCCCTACATAGTTCAGTCCTTCTACTCTAGATTCTAATTGGTATGTCCTGTCTTACTTGAACGAGTACTGGTAATATTGAATAGGACACCGACCTAATGGTGCATTGACTACAGTATGATGAATATTATTGGTCTTTCTATGCACTCACTCAATGAGGGTAAGGGTGGAAGCATCCTTCAAGTACTACTTCAAAACAGCACCAACATACCAGAGAAAGAGGACTGGGGTCAGGTCTCTTTCAAACAGATCGTAAAGAAGATGGTACGTTTGATCAACAATACAGACCAGTAGCTTTTGTGAGCAAACCCCTTTCTTCAACACATGAAAACTAAGCCAACATAGAACGTGAGATGTTAGATGAGATGTTAGCATTTAGTAACAATAAATAATGCAGAATTTATTCTAAACAAGACCAGAGCAGGTAAGTTCGTGGTCAAAGGGGGATAATTTTGATTTTTGTGTGGTCTTTGGTAGATTTAATGCTTCCGATTCCAAAGACTTGGATCAGACTCGGGGATATTTTACTTCATGGAATTGGCTAGTAATCAATTTTATGTTAAAAGCTGTAAGGGGTTCTTTTACATACTTTTGCACGTGATGCATGGTGTCTTTACAAATATTAGTTGTCCATTTATGAGTGCATTTAAAACCCTTCATCTTTGATCCCAGCTTTTTAAATGTAGTGTTGTCGACTTAATGATCTATGTCCTTAAAATAATAATACCTAAAGAAATTGCTCAACTGGTTATAACTGCAGTGAAGTGATTGAACTTTCGTGTACATAAAAATTCCCTACATAGTTCAGTCCTTCTACTCTAGATTCTAATTGGTATGTCCTGTCTTACTTGAACGAGTACTGGTAATATTGAATAGGACACCGACCTAATGGTGCATTGACTACAGTATGATGAATATTATTGGTCTTTCTATGCACTCACTCAATGAGGGTAAGGGTGGAAGCATCCTTCAAGTACTACTTCAAAACAGCACCAACATACCAGAGAAAGAGGACTGGGGTCAGGTCTCTTTCAAACAGATCGTAAAGAAGATGGTACGTTTGATCAACAATACAGACCAGTAGCTTTTGTGAGCAAACCCCTTTCTTCAACACATGAAAACTAAGCCAACATAGAACGTGAGATGTTAGATGAGATGTTAGCATTTAGTAACAATAAATAATGCAGAATTTATTCTAAACAAGACCAGAGCAGGTAAGTTCGTGGTCAAAGGGGGATAATTTTGATTTTTGTGTGGTCTTTGGTAGATTTAATGCTTCCGATTCCAAAGACTTGGATCAGACTCGGGGATATTTTACTTCATGGAATTGGCTAGTAATCAATTTTATGTTAAAAGCTGTAAGGGGTTCTTTTACATACTTTTGCACGTGATGCATGGTGTCTTTACAAATATTAGTTGTCCATTTATGAGTGCATTTAAAACCCTTCATCTTTGATCCCAGCTTTTTAAATGTAGTGTTGTCGACTTAATGATCTATGTCCTTAAAATAATAATACCTAAAGAAATTGCTCAACTGGTTATAACTGCAGTGAAGTGATTGAACTTTCGTGTACATAAAAATTCCCTACATAGTTCAGTCCTTCTACTCTAGATTCTAATTGGTATGTCCTGTCTTACTTGAACGAGTACTGGTAATATTGAATAGGACACCGACCTAATGGTGCATTGACTACAGTATGATGAATATTATTGGTCTTTCTATGCACTCACTCAATGAGGGTAAGGGTGGAAGCATCCTTCAAGTACTACTTCAAAACAGCACCAACATACCAGAGAAAGAGGACTGGGGTCAGGTCTCTTTCAAACAGATCGTAAAGAAGATGGTACGTTTGATCAACAATACAGACCAGTAGCTTTTGTGAGCAAACCCCTTTCTTCAACACATGAAAACTAAGCCAACATAGAACGTGAGATGTTAGATGAGATGTTAGCATTTAGTAACAATAAATAATGCAGAATTTATTCTAAACAAGACCAGAGCAGGTAAGTTCGTGGTCAAAGGGGGATAATTTTGATTTTTGTGTGGTCTTTGGTAGATTTAATGCTTCCGATTCCAAAGACTTGGATCAGACTCGGGGATATTTTACTTCATGGAATTGGCTAGTAATCAATTTTATGTTAAAAGCTGTAAGGGGTTCTTTTACATACTTTTGCACGTGATGCATGGTGTCTTTACAAATATTAGTTGTCCATTTATGAGTGCATTTAAAACCCTTCATCTTTGATCCCAGCTTTTTAAATGTAGTGTTGTCGACTTAATGATCTATGTCCTTAAAATAATAATACCTAAAGAAATTGCTCAACTGGTTATAACTGCAGTGAAGTGATTGAACTTTCGTGTACATAAAAATTCCCTACATAGTTCAGTCCTTCTACTCTAGATTCTAATTGGTATGTCCTGTCTTACTTGAACGAGTACTGGTAATATTGAATAGGACACCGACCTAATGGTGCATTGACTACAGTATGATGAATATTATTGGTCTTTCTATGCACTCACTCAATGAGGGTAAGGGTGGAAGCATCCTTCAAGTACTACTTCAAAACAGCACCAACATACCAGAGAAAGAGGACTGGGGTCAGGTCTCTTTCAAACAGATCGTAAAGAAGATGGTACGTTTGATCAACAATACAGACCAGTAGCTTTTGTGAGCAAACCCCTTTCTTCAACACATGAAAACTAAGCCAACATAGAACGTGAGATGTTAGATGAGATGTTAGCATTTAGTAACAATAAATAATGCAGAATTTATTCTAAACAAGACCAGAGCAGGTAAGTTCGTGGTCAAAGGGGGATAATTTTGATTTTTGTGTGGTCTTTGGTAGATTTAATGCTTCCGATTCCAAAGACTTGGATCAGACTCGGGGATATTTTACTTCATGGAATTGGCTAGTAATCAATTTTATGTTAAAAGCTGTAAGGGGTTCTTTTACATACTTTTGCACGTGATGCATGGTGTCTTTACAAATATTAGTTGTCCATTTATGAGTGCATTTAAAACCCTTCATCTTTGATCCCAGCTTTTTAAATGTAGTGTTGTCGACTTAATGATCTATGTCCTTAAAATAATAATACCTAAAGAAATTGCTCAACTGGTTATAACTGCAGTGAAGTGATTGAACTTTCGTGTACATAAAAATTCCCTACATAGTTCAGTCCTTCTACTCTAGATTCTAATTGGTATGTCCTGTCTTACTTGAACGAGTACTGGTAATATTGAATAGGACACCGACCTAATGGTGCATTGACTACAGTATGATGAATATTATTGGTCTTTCTATGCACTCACTCAATGAGGGTAAGGGTGGAAGCATCCTTCAAGTACTACTTCAAAACAGCACCAACATACCAGAGAAAGAGGACTGGGGTCAGGTCTCTTTCAAACAGATCGTAAAGAAGATGGTACGTTTGATGAACAATACAGACCAGTAGCTTTTGTGAGCAAACCCCTTTCTTCAACACATGAAAACTAAGCCAACATAGAACGTGAGATGTTAGATGAGATGTTAGCATTTAGTAACAATAAATAATGCAGAATTTATTCTAAACAAGAGCAGAGCAGGTAAGTTCGTGGTCAAAGGGGGATAATTTTGATTTTTGTGTGGTCTTTGGTAGATTTAATGCTTCCGATTCCAAAGACTTGGATCAGACTCGGGGATATTTTACTTCATGGAATTGGCTAGTAATCAATTTTATGTTAAAAGCTGTAAGGGGTTCTTTTACATACTTTTGCACGTGATGCATGGTGTCTTTACAAATATTAGTTGTCCATTTATGAGTGCATTTAAAACCCTTCATCTTTGATCCCAGCTTTTTAAATGTAGTGTTGTCGACTTAATGATCTATGTCCTTAAAATAATAATACCTAAAGAAATTGCTCAACTGGTTATAACTGCAGTGAAGTGATTGAACTTTCGTGTACATAAAAATTCCCTACATAGTTCAGTCCTTCTACTCTAGATTCTAATTGGTATGTCCTGTCTTACTTGAACGAGTACTGGTAATATTGAATAGGACACCGACCTAATGGTGCATTGACTACAGTATGATGAATATTATTGGTCTTTCTATGCACTCACTCAATGAGGGTAAGGGTGGAAGCATCCTTCAAGTACTACTTCAAAACAGCACCAACATACCAGAGAAAGAGGACTGGGGTCAGGTCTCTTTCAAACAGATCGTAAAGAAGATGGTACGTTTGATCAACAATACAGACCAGTAGCTTTTGTGAGCAAACCCCTTTCTTCAACACATGAAAACTAAGCCAACATAGAACGTGAGATGTTAGATGAGATGTTAGCATTTAGTAACAATAAATAATGCAGAATTTATTCTAAACAAGACCAGAGCAGGTAAGTTCGTGGTCAAAGGGGGATAATTTTGATTTTTGTGTGGTCTTTGGTAGATTTAATGCTTCCGATTCCAAAGACTTGGATCAGACTCGGGGATATTTTACTTCATGGAATTGGCTAGTAATCAATTTTATGTTAAAAGCTGTAAGGGGTTCTTTTACATACTTTTGCACGTGATGCATGGTGTCTTTACAAATATTAGTTGTCCATTTATGAGTGCATTTAAAACCCTTCATCTTTGATCCCAGCTTTTTAAATGTAGTGTTGTCGACTTAATGATCTATGTCCTTAAAATAATAATACCTAAAGAAATTGCTCAACTGGTTATAACTGCAGTGAAGTGATTGAACTTTCGTGTACATAAAAATTCCCTACATAGTTCAGTCCTTCTACTCTAGATTCTAATTGGTATGTCCTGTCTTACTTGAACGAGTACTGGTAATATTGAATAGGACACCGACCTAATGGTGCATTGACTACAGTATGATGAATATTATTGGTCTTTCTATGCACTCACTCAATGAGGGTAAGGGTGGAAGCATCCTTCAAGTACTACTTCAAAACAGCACCAACATACCAGAGAAAGAGGACTGGGGTCAGGTCTCTTTCAAACAGATCGTAAAGAAGATGGTACGTTTGATCAACAATACAGACCAGTAGCTTTTGTGAGCAAACCCCTTTCTTCAACACATGAAAACTAAGCCAACATAGAACGTGAGATGTTAGATGAGATGTTAGCATTTAGTAACAATAAATAATGCAGAATTTATTCTAAACAAGACCAGAGCAGGTAAGTTCGTGGTCAAAGGGGGATAATTTTGATTTTTGTGTGGTCTTTGGTAGATTTAATGCTTCCGATTCCAAAGACTTGGATCAGACTCGGGGATATTTTACTTCATGGAATTGGCTAGTAATCAATTTTATGTTAAAAGCTGTAAGGGGTTCTTTTACATACTTTTGCACGTGATGCATGGTGTCTTTACAAATATTAGTTGTCCATTTATGAGTTCATTTAAAACCCTTCATCTTTGATCCCAGCTTTTTAAATGTAGTGTTGTCGACTTAATGATCTATGTCCTTAAAATAATAATACCTAAAGAAATTGCTCAACTGGTTATAACTGCAGTGAAGTGATTGAACTTTCGTGTACATAAAAATTCCCTACATAGTTCAGTCCTTCTACTCTAGATTCTAATTGGTATGTCCTGTCTTACTTGAACGAGTACTGGTAATATTGAATAGGACACCGACCTAATGGTGCATTGACTACAGTATGATGAATATTATTGGTCTTTCTATGCACTCACTCAATGAGGGTAAGGGTGGAAGCATCCTTCAAGTACTACTTCAAAACAGCACCAACATACCAGAGAAAGAGGACTGGGGTCAGGTCTCTTTCAAACAGATCGTAAAGAAGATGGTACGTTTGATCAACAATACAGACCAGTAGCTTTTGTGAGCAAACCCCTTTCTTCAACACATGAAAACTAAGCCAACATAGAACGTGAGATGTTAGATGAGATGTTAGCATTTAGTAACAATAAATAATGCAGAATTTATTCTAAACAAGACCAGAGCAGGTAAGTTCGTGGTCAAAGGGGGATAATTTTGATTTTTGTGTGGTCTTTGGTAGATTTAATGCTTCCGATTCCAAAGACTTGGATCAGACTCGGGGATATTTTACTTCATGGAATTGGCTAGTAATCAATTTTATGTTAAAAGCTGTAAGGGGTTCTTTTACATACTTTTGCACGTGATGCATGGTGTCTTTACAAATATTAGTTGTCCATTTATGAGTGCATTTAAAACCCTTCATCTTTGATCCCAGCTTTTTAAATGTAGTGTTGTCGACTTAATGATCTATGTCCTTAAAATAATAATACCTAAAGAAATTGCTCAACTGGTTATAACTGCAGTGAAGTGATTGAACTTTTCGTGTACATAAAAATTCCCTACATAGTTCAGTCCTTCTACTCTAGATTCTAATTGGTATGTCCTGTCTTACTTGAACGAGTACTGGTAATATTGAATAGGACACCGACCTAATGGTGCATTGACTACAGTATGATGAATATTATTGGTCTTTCTATGCACTCACTCAATGAGGGTAAGGGTGGAAGCATCCTTCAAGTACTACTTCAAAACAGCACCAACATACCAGAGAAAGAGGACTGGGGTCAGGTCTCTTTCAAACAGATCGTAAAGAAGATGGTACGTTTGATCAACAATACAGACCAGTAGCTTTTGTGAGCAAACCCCTTTCTTCAACACATGAAAACTAAGCCAACATAGAACGTGAGATGTTAGATGAGATGTTAGCAATAAATAATGCAGAATTTATTCTAAACAAGACCAGAGCAGGTAAGTTCGTGGTCAAAGGGGGATAATTTTGATTTTTGTGTGGTCTTTGGTAGATTTAATGCTTCCTATTCCAAAGACTTGGATCAGACTCGGGGATATTTTACTTCATGGAATTGGCTAGTAATCAATTTTATGTTAAAAGCTGTAAGGGGTTCTTTTACATACTTTTGCACGTGATGCATGGTGTCTTTACAAATATTAGTTGTCCATTTATGAGTGCATTTAAAACCCTTCATCTTTGATCCCAGCTTTTAAATGTAGTGTTGTCGACTTAATGATCTATGTCCTTAAAATAATAATACCTAAAGAAATTGCTCAACTGGTTATAACTGCAGTGAAGTGATTGAACTTTCGTGTACATAAAAATTCCCTACATAGTTCAGTCCTTCTACTCTAGATTCTAATTGGTATGTCCTGTCTTACTTGAACGAGTACTGGTAATATTGAATAGGACACCGACCTAATGGTGCATTGACTACAGTATGATGAATATTATTGGTCTTTCTATGCACTCACTCAATGAGGGTAAGGGTGGAAGCATCCTTCAAGTACTACTTCAAAACAGCACCAACATACCAGAGAAAGAGGACTGGGGTCAGGTCTCTTTCAAACAGATCGTAAAGAAGATGGTACGTTTGATCAACAATACAGACCAGTAGCTTTTGTGAGCAAACCCCTTTCTTCAACACATGAAAACTAAGCCAACATAGAACGTGAGATGTTAGATGAGATGTTAGCATTTAGTAACAATAAATAATGCAGAATTTATTCTAAACAAGACCAGAGCAGGTAAGTTCGTGGTCAAAGGGGGATAATTTTGATTTTTGTGTGGTCTTTGGTAGATTTAATGCTTCCGATTCCAAAGACTTGGATCAGACTCGGGGATATTTTACTTCATGGAATTGGCTAGTAATCAATTTTATGTTAAAAGCTGTAAGGGGTTCTTTTACATACTTTTGCACGTGATGCATGGTGTCTTTACAAATATTAGTTGTCCATTTATGAGTGCATTTAAAACCCTTCATCTTTGATCCCAGCTTTTTAAATGTAGTGTTGTCGACTTAATGATCTATGTCCTTAAAATAATAATACCTAAAGAAATTGCTCAACTGGTTATAACTGCAGTGAAGTGATTGAACTTTCGTGTACATAAAAATTCCCTACATAGTTCAGTCCTTCTACTCTAGATTCTAATTGGTATGTCCTGTCTTACTTGAACGAGTACTGGTAATATTGAATAGGACACCGACCTAATGGTGCATTGACTACAGTATGATGAATATTATTGGTCTTTCTATGCACTCACTCAATGAGGGTAAGGGTGGAAGCATCCTTCAAGTACTACTTCAAAACAGCACCAACATACCAGAGAAAGAGGACTGGGGTCAGGTCTCTTTCAAACAGATCGTAAAGAAGATGGTACGTTTGATCAACAATACAGACCAGTAGCTTTTGTGAGCAAACCCCTTTCTTCAACACATGAAAACTAAGCCAACATAGAACGTGAGATGTTAGATGAGATGTTAGCATTTAGTAACAATAAATAATGCAGAATTTATTCTAAACAAGACCAGAGCAGGTAAGTTCGTGGTCAAAGGGGGATAATTTTGATTTTTGTGTGGTCTTTGGTAGATTTAATGCTTCCGATTCCAAAGACTTGGATCAGACTCGGGGATATTTTACTTCATGGAATTGGCTAGTAATCAATTTTATGTTAAAAGCTGTAAGGGGTTCTTTTACATACTTTTGCACGTGATGCATGGTGTCTTTACAAATATTAGTTGTCCATTTATGAGTTCATTTAAAACCCTTCATCTTTGATCCCAGCTTTTTAAATGTAGTGTTGTCGACTTAATGATCTATGTCCTTAAAATAATAATACCTAAAGAAATTGCTCAACTGGTTATAACTGCAGTGAAGTGATTGAACTTTCGTGTACATAAAAATTCCCTACATAGTTCAGTCCTTCTACTCTAGATTCTAATTGGTATGTCCTGTCTTACTTGAACGAGTACTGGTAATATTGAATAGGACACCGACCTAATGGTGCATTGACTACAGTATGATGAATATTATTGGTCTTTCTATGCACTCACTCAATGAGGGTAAGGGTGGAAGCATCCTTCAAGTACTACTTCAAAACAGCACCAACATACCAGAGAAAGAGGACTGGGGTCAGGTCTCTTTCAAACAGATCGTAAAGAAGATGGTACGTTTGATCAACAATACAGACCAGTAGCTTTTGTGAGCAAACCCCTTTCTTCAACACATGAAAACTAAGCCAACATAGAACGTGAGATGTTAGATGAGATGTTAGCATTTAGTAACAATAAATAATGCAGAATTTATTCTAAACAAGACCAGAGCAGGTAAGTTCGTGGTCAAAGGGGGATAATTTTGATTTTTGTGTGGTCTTTGGTAGATTTAATGCTTCCGATTCCAAAGACTTGGATCAGACTCGGGGATATTTTACTTCATGGAATTGGCTAGTAATCAATTTTATGTTAAAAGCTGTAAGGGGTTCTTTTACATACTTTTGCACGTGATGCATGGTGTCTTTACAAATATTAGTTGTACATTTATGAGTGCATTTAAAACCCTTCATCTTTGATCCCAGCTTTTTAAATGTAGTGTTGTCGACTTAATGATCTATGTCCTTAAAATAATAATACCTAAAGAAATTGCTCAACTGGTTATAACTGCAGTGAAGTGATTGAACTTTTCGTGTACATAAAAATTCCCTACATAGTTCAGTCCTTCTACTCTAGATTCTAATTGGTATGTCCTGTCTTACTTGAACGAGTACTGGTAATATTGAATAGGACACCGACCTAATGGTGCATTGACTACAGTATGATGAATATTATTGGTCTTTCTATGCACTCACTCAATGAGGGTAAGGGTGGAAGCATCCTTCAAGTACTACTTCAAAACAGCACCAACATACCAGAGAAAGAGGACTGGGGTCAGGTCTCTTTCAAACAGATCGTAAAGAAGATGGTACGTTTGATCAACAATACAGACCAGTAGCTTTTGTGAGCAAACCCCTTTCTTCAACACATGAAAACTAAGCCAACATAGAACGTGAGATGTTAGATGAGATGTTAGCAATAAATAATGCAGAATTTATTCTAAACAAGACCAGAGCAGGTAAGTTCGTGGTCAAAGGGGGATAATTTTGATTTTTGTGTGGTCTTTGGTAGATTTAATGCTTCCGATTCCAAAGACTTGGATCAGACTCGGGGATATTTTACTTCATGGAATTGGCTAGTAATCAATTTTATGTTAAAAGCTGTAAGGGGTTCTTTTACATACTTTTGCACGTGATGCATGGTGTCTTTACAAATATTAGTTGTCCATTTATGAGTGCATTTAAAACCCTTCATCTTTGATCCCAGCTTTTTAAATGTAGTGTTGTCGACTTAATGATCTATGTCCTTAAAATAATAATACCTAAAGAAATTGCTCAACTGGTTATAACTGCAGTGAAGTGATTGAACTTTCGTGTACATAAAAATTCCCTACATAGTTCAGTCCTTCTACTCTAGATTCTAATTGGTATGTCCTGTCTTACTTGAACGAGTACTGGTAATATTGAATAGGACACCGACCTAATGGTGCATTGACTACAGTATGATGAATATTATTGGTCTTTCTATGCACTCACTCAATGAGGGTAAGGGTGGAAGCATCCTTCAAGTACTACTTCAAAACAGCACCAACATACCAGAGAAAGAGGACTGGGGTCAGGTCTCTTTCAAACAGATCGTAAAGAAGATGGTACGTTTGATCAACAATACAGACCAGTAGCTTTTGTGAGCAAACCCCTTTCTTCAACACATGAAAACTAAGCCAACATAGAACGTGAGATGTTAGATGAGATGTTAGCATTTAGTAACAATAAATAATGCAGAATTTATTCTAAACAAGACCAGAGCAGGTAAGTTCGTGGTCAAAGGGGGATAATTTTGATTTTTGTGTGGTCTTTGGTAGATTTAATGCTTCCGATTCCAAAGACTTGGATCAGACTCGGGGATATTTTACTTCATGGAATTGGCTAGTAATCAATTTTATGTTAAAAGCTGTAAGGGGTTCTTTTACATACTTTTGCACGTGATGCATGGTGTCTTTACAAATATTAGTTGTCCATTTATGAGTGCATTTAAAACCCTTCATCTTTGATCCCAGCTTTTTAAATGTAGTGTTGTCGACTTAATGATCTATGTCCTTAAAATAATAATACCTAAAGAAATTGCTCAACTGGTTATAACTGCAGTGAAGTGATTGAACTTTCGTGTACATAAAAATTCCCTACATAGTTCAGTCCTTCTACTCTAGATTCTAATTGGTATGTCCTGTCTTACTTGAACGAGTACTGGTAATATTGAATAGGACACCGACCTAATGGTGCATTGACTACAGTATGATGAATATTATTGGTCTTTCTATGCACTCACTCAATGAGGGTAAGGGTGGAAGCATCCTTCAAGTACTACTTCAAAACAGCACCAACATACCAGAGAAAGAGGACTGGGGTCAGGTCTCTTTCAAACAGATCGTAAAGAAGATGGTACGTTTGATCAACAATACAGACCAGTAGCTTTTGTGAGCAAACCCCTTTCTTCAACACATGAAAACTAAGCCAACATAGAACGTGAGATGTTAGATGAGATGTTAGCATTTAGTAACAATAAATAATGCAGAATTTATTCTAAACAAGACCAGAGCAGGTAAGTTCGTGGTCAAAGGGGGATAATTTTGATTTTTGTGTGGTCTTTGGTAGATTTAATGCTTCCGATTCCAAAGACTTGGATCAGACTCGGGGATATTTTACTTCATGGAATTGGCTAGTAATCAATTTTATGTTAAAAGCTGTAAGGGGTTCTTTTACATACTTTTGCACGTGATGCATGGTGTCTTTACAAATATTAGTTGTCCATTTATGAGTTCATTTAAAACCCTTCATCTTTGATCCCAGCTTTTTAAATGTAGTGTTGTCGACTTAATGATCTATGTCCTTAAAATAATAATACCTAAAGAAATTGCTCAACTGGTTATAACTGCAGTGAAGTGATTGAACTTTCGTGTACATAAAAATTCCCTACATAGTTCAGTCCTTCTACTCTAGATTCTAATTGGTATGTCCTGTCTTACTTGAACGAGTACTGGTAATATTGAATAGGACACCGACCTAATGGTGCATTGACTACAGTATGATGAATATTATTGGTCTTTCTATGCACTCACTCAATGAGGGTAAGGGTGGAAGCATCCTTCAAGTACTACTTCAAAACAGCACCAACATACCAGAGAAAGAGGACTGGGGTCAGGTCTCTTTCAAACAGATCGTAAAGAAGATGGTACGTTTGATCAACAATACAGACCAGTAGCTTTTGTGAGCAAACCCCTTTCTTCAACACATGAAAACTAAGCCAACATAGAACGTGAGATGTTAGATGAGATGTTAGCATTTAGTAACAATAAATAATGCAGAATTTATTCTAAACAAGACCAGAGCAGGTAAGTTCGTGGTCAAAGGGGGATAATTTTGATTTTTGTGTGGTCTTTGGTAGATTTAATGCTTCCGATTCCAAAGACTTGGATCAGACTCGGGGATATTTTACTTCATGGAATTGGCTAGTAATCAATTTTATGTTAAAAGCTGTAAGGGGTTCTTTTACATACTTTTGCACGTGATGCATGGTGTCTTTACAAATATTAGTTGTACATTTATGAGTGCATTTAAAACCCTTCATCTTTGATCCCAGCTTTTTAAATGTAGTGTTGTCGACTTAATGATCTATGTCCTTAAAATAATAATACCTAAAGAAATTGCTCAACTGGTTATAACTGCAGTGAAGTGATTGAACTTTTCGTGTACATAAAAATTCCCTACATAGTTCAGTCCTTCTACTCTAGATTCTAATTGGTATGTCCTGTCTTACTTGAACGAGTACTGGTAATATTGAATAGGACACCGACCTAATGGTGCATTGACTACAGTATGATGAATATTATTGGTCTTTCTATGCACTCACTCAATGAGGGTAAGGGTGGAAGCATCCTTCAAGTACTACTTCAAAACAGCACCAACATACCAGAGAAAGAGGACTGGGGTCAGGTCTCTTTCAAACAGATCGTAAAGAAGATGGTACGTTTGATCAACAATACAGACCAGTAGCTTTTGTGAGCAAACCCCTTTCTTCAACACATGAAAACTAAGCCAACATAGAACGTGAGATGTTAGATGAGATGTTAGCAATAAATAATGCAGAATTTATTCTAAACAAGACCAGAGCAGGTAAGTTCGTGGTCAAAGGGGGATAATTTTGATTTTTGTGTGGTCTTTGGTAGATTTAATGCTTCCGATTCCAAAGACTTGGATCAGACTCGGGGATATTTTACTTCATGGAATTGGCTAGTAATCAATTTTATGTTAAAAGCTGTAAGGGGTTCTTTTACATACTTTTGCACGTGATGCATGGTGTCTTTACAAATATTAGTTGTCCATTTATGAGTGCATTTAAAACCCTTCATCTTTGATCCCAGCTTTTTAAATGTAGTGTTGTCGACTTAATGATCTATGTCCTTAAAATAATAATACCTAAAGAAATTGCTCAACTGGTTATAACTGCAGTGAAGTGATTGAACTTTCGTGTACATAAAAATTCCCTACATAGTTCAGTCCTTCTACTCTAGATTCTAATTGGTATGTCCTGTCTTACTTGAACGAGTACTGGTAATATTGAATAGGACACCGACCTAATGGTGCATTGACTACAGTATGATGAATATTATTGGTCTTTCTATGCACTCACTCAATGAGGGTAAGGGTGGAAGCATCCTTCAAGTACTACTTCAAAACAGCACCAACATACCAGAGAAAGAGGACTGGGGTCAGGTCTCTTTCAAACAGATCGTAAAGAAGATGGTACGTTTGATCAACAATACAGACCAGTAGCTTTTGTGAGCAAACCCCTTTCTTCAACACATGAAAACTAAGCCAACATAGAACGTGAGATGTTAGATGAGATGTTAGCATTTAGTAACAATAAATAATGCAGAATTTATTCTAAACAAGACCAGAGCAGGTAAGTTCGTGGTCAAAGGGGGATAATTTTGATTTTTGTGTGGTCTTTGGTAGATTTAATGCTTCCGATTCCAAAGACTTGGATCAGACTCGGGGATATTTTACTTCATGGAATTGGCTAGTAATCAATTTTATGTTAAAAGCTGTAAGGGGTTCTTTTACATACTTTTGCACGTGATGCATGGTGTCTTTACAAATATTAGTTGTCCATTTATGAGTGCATTTAAAACCCTTCATCTTTGATCCCAGCTTTTTAAATGTAGTGTTGTCGACTTAATGATCTATGTCCTTAAAATAATAATACCTAAAGAAATTGCTCAACTGGTTATAACTGCAGTGAAGTGATTGAACTTTCGTGTACATAAAAATTCCCTACATAGTTCAGTCCTTCTACTCTAGATTCTAATTGGTATGTCCTGTCTTACTTGAACGAGTACTGGTAATATTGAATAGGACACCGACCTAATGGTGCATTGACTACAGTATGATGAATATTATTGGTCTTTCTATGCACTCACTCAATGAGGGTAAGGGTGGAAGCATCCTTCAAGTACTACTTCAAAACAGCACCAACATACCAGAGAAAGAGGACTGGGGTCAGGTCTCTTTCAAACAGATCGTAAAGAAGATGGTACGTTTGATCAACAATACAGACCAGTAGCTTTTGTGAGCAAACCCCTTTCTTCAACACATGAAAACTAAGCCAATATAGAACGTGAGATGTTAGATGAGATGTTAGCATTTAGTAACAATAAATAATGCAGAATTTATTCTAAACAAGACCAGAGCAGGTAAGTTCGTGGTCAAAGGGGGATAATTTTGATTTTTGTGTGGTCTTTGGTAGATTTAATGCTTCCGATTCCAAAGACTTGGATCAGACTCGGGGATATTTTACTTCATGGAATTGGCTAGTAATCAATTTTATGTTAAAAGCTGTAAGGGGTTCTTTTACATACTTTTGCACGTGATGCATGGTGTCTTTACAAATATTAGTTGTCCATTTATGAGTGCATTTAAAACCCTTCATCTTTGATCCCAGCTTTTTAAATGTAGTGTTGTCGACTTAATGATCTATGTCCTTAAAATAATAATACCTAAAGAAATTGCTCAACTGGTTATAACTGCAGTGAAGTGATTGAACTTTCGTGTACATAAAAATTCCCTACATAGTTCAGTCCTTCTACTCTAGATTCTAATTGGTATGTCCTGTCTTACTTGAACGAGTACTGGTAATATTGAATAGGACACCGACCTAATGGTGCATTGACTACAGTATGATGAATATTATTGGTCTTTCTATGCACTCACTCAATGAGGGTAAGGGTGGAAGCATCCTTCAAGTACTACTTCAAAACAGCACCAACATACCAGAGAAAGAGGACTGGGGTCAGGTCTCTTTCAAACAGATCGTAAAGAAGATGGTACGTTTGATCAACAATACAGACCAGTAGCTTTTGTGAGCAAACCCCTTTCTTCAACACATGAAAACTAAGCCAACATAGAACGTGAGATGTTAGATGAGATGTTAGCATTTAGTAACAATAAATAATGCAGAATTTATTCTAAACAAGACCAGAGCAGGTAAGTTCGTGGTCAAAGGGGGATAATTTTGATTTTTGTGTGGTCTTTGGTAGATTTAATGCTTCCGATTCCAAAGACTTGGATCAGACTCGGGGATATTTTACTTCATGGAATTGGCTAGTAATCAATTTTATGTTAAAAGCTGTAAGGGGTTCTTTTACATACTT
Organism: Lottia scabra; assembly: GCA_029955415.1. Lineage (NCBI taxonomy): Eukaryota > Metazoa > Mollusca > Gastropoda > Lottiidae > Lottia > Lottia scabra. The sequence goes on along the minus strand of JARJEI010000023.1, from coordinate 3,172,789 downwards.
TTGCACGTGATGCATGGTGTCTTTACAAATATTAGTTGTCCATTTATGAGTGCATTTAAAACCCTTCATCTTTGATCCCAGCTTTTTAAATGTAGTGTTGTCGACTTAATGATCTATGTCCTTAAAATAATAATACCTAAAGAAATTGCTCAACTGGTTATAACTGCAGTGAAGTGATTGAACTTTCGTGTACATAAAAATTCCCTACATAGTTCAGTCCTTCTACTCTAGATTCTAATTGGTATGTCCTGTCTTACTTGAACGAGTACTGGTAATATTGAATAGGACACCGACCTAATGGTGCATTGACTACAGTATGATGAATATTATTGGTCTTTCTATGCACTCACTCAATGAGGGTAAGGGTGGAAGCATCCTTCAAGTACTACTTCAAAACAGCACCAACATACCAGAGAAAGAGGACTGGGGTCAGGTCTCTTTCCAACAGATCGTAAAGAAGATGGTACGTTTGATCAACAATACAGACCAGTAGCTTTTGTGAGCAAACCCCTTTCTTCAACACGTGAAAACTAAGCCAACATAGAACGTGAGATGTTAGATGAGATGTTAGCAATAAATAATGCAGAATTTATTCTAAACAAGACCAGAGCAGGTAAGTTCGTTGTCAAAGGGGGATAATTTTGATTTTTGTGTGGTCTTTGGTAGATTTAATGCTTCCGATTCCAAAGACTTGGATCAGACTCGGGGATATTTTACTTCATGGAATTGGCTAGTAATCAATTTTATGTTAAAAGCTGTAAGGGGTTCTTTTACATACTTTTGCACGTGATGCATGGTGTCTTTACAAATATTAGTTGTCCATTTATGAGTGCATTTAAAACCCTTCATCTTTGATCCCAGCTTTTTAAATGTAGTGTTGTCGACTTAATGATCTATGTCCTTAAAATAATAATACCTAAAGAAATTGCTCAACTGGTTATAACTGCAGTGAAGTGATTGAACTTTCGTGTACATAAAAATTCCCTACATAGTTCAGTCCTTCTACTCTAGATTCTAATTGGTATGTCCTGTCTTACTTGAACGAGTACTGGTAATATTGAATAGGACACCGACCTAATGGTGCATTGACTACAGTATGATGAATATTATTGGTCTTTCTATGCACTCACTCAATGAGGGTAAGGGTGGAAGCATCCTTCAAGTACTACTTCAAAACAGCACCAACATACCAGAGAAAGAGGACTGGGGTCAGGTCTCTTTCAAACAGATCGTAAAGAAGATGGTACGTTTGATCAACAATACAGACCAGTAGCTTTTGTGAGCAAACCCCTTTCTTCAACACATGAAAACTAAGCCAATATAGAACGTGAGATGTTAGATGAGATGTTAGCATTTAGTAACAATAAATAATGCAGAATTTATTCTAAACAAGACCAGAGCAGGTAAGTTCGTGGTCAAAGGGGGATAATTTTGATTTTTGTGTGGTCTTTGGTAGATTTAATGCTTCCGATTCCAAAGACTTGGATCAGACTCGGGGATATTTTACTTCATGGAATTGGCTAGTAATCAATTTTATGTTAAAAGCTGTAAGGGGTTCTTTTACATACTTTTGCACGTGATGCATGGTGTCTTTACAAATATTAGTTGTCCATTTATGAGTGCATTTAAAACCCTTCATCTTTGATCCCAGCTTTTTAAATGTAGTGTTGTCGACTTAATGATCTATGTCCTTAAAATAATAATACCTAAAGAAATTGCTCAACTGGTTATAACTGCAGTGAAGTGATTGAACTTTCGTGTACATAAAAATTCCCTACATAGTTCAGTCCTTCTATTCTAGATTCTAATTGGTATGTCCTGTCTTACTTGAACGAGTACTGGTAATATTGAATAGGACACCGACCTAATGGTGCATTGACTACAGTATGATGAATATTATTGGTCTTTCTATGCACTCACTCAATGAGGGTAAGGGTGGAAGCATCCTTCAAGTACTACTTCAAAACAGCACCAACATACCAGAGAAAGAGGACTGGGGTCAGGTCTCTTTCAAACAGATCGTAAAGAAGATGGTACGTTTGATCAACAATACAGACCAGTAGCTTTTGTGAGCAAACCCCTTTCTTCAACACATGAAAACTAAGCCAACATAGAACGTGAGATGTTAGATGAGATGTTAGCAATAAATAATGCAGAATTTATTCTAAACAAGACCAGAGCAGGTAAGTTCGTGGTCAAAGGGGGATAATTTTGATTTTTGTGTGGTCTTTGGTAGATTTAATGCTTCCGATTCCAAAGACTTGGATCAGACTCGGGGATATTTTACTTCATGGAATTGGCTAGTAATCAATTTTATGTTAAAAGCTGTAAGGGGTTCTTTTACATACTTTTGCACGTGATGCATGGTGTCTTTACAAATATTAGTTGTCCATTTATGAGTGCATTTAAAACCCTTCATCTTTGATCCCAGCTTTTTAAATGTAGTGTTGTCGACTTAATGATCTATGTCCTTAAAATAATAATACCTAAAGAAATTGCTCAACTGGTTATAACTGCAGTGAAGTGATTGAACTTTCGTGTACATAAAAATTCCCTACATAGTTCAGTCCTTCTACTCTAGATTCTAATTGGTATGTCCTGTCTTACTTGAACGAGTACTGGTAATATTGAATAGGACACCGACCTAATGGTGCATTGACTACAGTATGATGAATATTATTGGTCTTTCTATGCACTCACTCAATGAGGGTAAGGGTGGAAGCATCCTTCAAGTACTACTTCAAAACAGCACCAACATACCAGAGAAAGAGGACTGGGGTCAGGTCTCTTTCAAACAGATCGTAAAGAAGATGGTACGTTTGATCAACAATACAGACCAGTAGCTTTTGTGAGCAAACCCCTTTCTTCAACACATGAAAACTAAGCCAACATAGAACGTGAGATGTTAGATGAGATGTTAGCAATAAATAATGCAGAATTTATTCTAAACAAGACCAGAGCAGGTAAGTTCGTGGTCAAAGGGGGATAATTTTGATTTTTGTGTGGTCTTTGGTAGATTTAATGCTTCCGATTCCAAAGACTTGGATCAGACTCGGGGATATTTTACTTCATGGAATTGGCTAGTAATCAATTTTATGTTAAAAGCTGTAAGGGGTTCTTTTACATACTTTTGCACGTGATGCATGGTGTCTTTACAAATATTAGTTGTCCATTTATGAGTGCATTTAAAACCCTTCATCTTTGATCCCAGCTTTTTAAATGTAGTGTTGTCGACTTAATGATCTATGTCCTTAAAATAATAATACCTAAAGAAATTGCTCAACTGGTTATAACTGCAGTGAAGTGATTGAACTTTCGTGTACATAAAAATTCCCTACATAGTTCAGTCCTTCTACTCTAGATTCTAATTGGTATGTCCTGTCTTACTTGAACGAGTACTGGTAATATTGAATAGGACACCGACCTAATGGTGCATTGACTACAGTATGATGAATATTATTGGTCTTTCTATGCACTCACTCAATGAGGGTAAGGGTGGAAGCATCCTTCAAGTACTACTTCAAAACAGCACCAACATACCAGAGAAAGAGGACTGGGGTCAGGTCTCTTTCAAACAGATCGTAAAGAAGATGGTACGTTTGATCAACAATACAGACCAGTAGCTTTTGTGAGCAAACCCCTTTCTTCAACACATGAAAACTAAGCCAACATAGAACGTGAGATGTTAGATGAGATGTTAGCATTTAGTAACAATAAATAATGCAGAATTTATTCTAAACAAGACCAGAGCAGGTAAGTTCGTGGTCAAAGGGGGATAATTTTGATTTTTGTGTGGTCTTTGGTAGATTTAATGCTTCCGATTCCAAAGACTTGGATCAGACTCGGGGATATTTTACTTCATGGAATTGGCTAGTAATCAATTTTATGTTAAAAGCTGTAAGGGGTTCTTTTACATACTTTTGCACGTGATGCATGGTGTCTTTACAAATATTAGTTGTCCATTTATGAGTGCATTTAAAACCCTTCATCTTTGATCCCAGCTTTTTAAATGTAGTGTTGTCGACTTAATGATCTATGTCCTTAAAATAATAATACCTAAAGAAATTGCTCAACTGGTTATAACTGCAGTGAAGTGATTGAACTTTCGTGTACATAAAAATTCCCCACATAGTTCAGTCCTTCTACTCTAGATTCTAATTGGTATGTCCTGTCTTACTTGAACGAGTACTGGTAATATTGAATAGGACACCGACCTAATGGTGCATTGACTACAGTATGATGAATATTATTGGTCTTTCTATGCACTCACTCAATGAGGGTAAGGGTGGAAGCATCCTTCAAGTACTACTTCAAAACAGCACCAACATACCAGAGAAAGAGGACTGGGGTCAGGTCTCTTTCAAACAGATCGTAAAGAAGATGGTACGTTTGATCAACAATACAGACCAGTAGCTTTTGTGAGCAAACCCCTTTCTTCAACACATGAAAACTAAGCCAACATAGAACGTGAGATGTTAGATGAGATGTTAGCAATAAATAATGCAGAATTTATTCTAAACAAGACCAGAGCAGGTAAGTTCGTGGTCAAAGGGGGATAATTTTGATTTTTGTGTGGTCTTTGGTAGATTTAATGCTTCCGATTCCAAAGACTTGGATCAGACTCGGGGATATTTTACTTCATGGAATTGGCTAGTAATCAATTTTATGTTAAAAGCTGTAAGGGGTTCTTTTACATACTTTTGCACGTGATGCATGGTGTCTTTACAAATATTAGTTGTCCATTTATGAGTGCATATAAAACCCTTCATCTTTGATCCCAGCTTTTTAAATGTAGTGTTGTCGACTTAATGATCTATGTCCTTAAAATAATAATACCTAAAGAAATTGCTCAACTGGTTATAACTGCAGTGAAGTGATTGAACTTTCGTGTACATAAAAATTCCCTACATAGTTCAGTCCTTCTACTCTAGATTCTAATTGGTATGTCCTGTCTTACTTGAACGAGTACTGGTAATATTGAATAGGACACCGACCTAATGGTGCATTGACTACAGTATGATGAATATTATTGGTCTTTCTATGCACTCACTCAATGAGGGTAAGGGTGGAAGCATCCTTCAAGTACTACTTCAAAACAGCACCAACATACCAGAGAAAGAGGACTGGGGTCAGGTCTCTTTCAAACAGATCGTAAAGAAGATGGTACGTTTGATCAACAATACAGACCAGTAGCTTTTGTGAGCAAACCCCTTTCTTCAACACATGAAAACTAAGCCAACATAGAACGTGAGATGTTAGATGAGATGTTAGCAATAAATAATGCAGAATTTATTCTAAACAAGACCAGAGCAGGTAAGTTCGTGGTCAAAGGGGGATAATTTTGATTTTTGTGTGGTCTTTGGTAGATTTAATGCTTCCGATTCCAAAGACTTGGATCAGACTCGGGGATATTTTACTTCATGGAATTGGCTAGTAATCAATTTTATGTTAAAAGCTGTAAGGGGTTCTTTTACATACTTTTGCATGTGATGCATGGTGTCTTTACAAATATTAGTTGTCCATTTATGAGTGCATTTAAAACCCTTCATCTTTGATCCCAGCTTTTTAAATGTAGTGTTGTCGACTTAATGATCTATGTCCTTAAAATAATAATACCTAAAGAAATTGCTCAACTGGTTATAACTGCAGTGAAGTGATTGAACTTTCGTGTACATAAAAATTCCCCACATAGTTCAGTCCTTCTACTCTAGATTCTAATTGGTATGTCCTGTCTTACTTGAACGAGTACTGGTAATATTGAATAGGACACCGACCTAATGGTGCATTGACTACAGTATGATGAATATTATTGGTCTTTCTATGCACTCACTCAATGAGGGTAAGGGTGGAAGCATCCTTCAAGTACTACTTCAAAACAGCACCAACATACCAGAGAAAGAGGACTGGGGTCAGGTCTCTTTCAAACAGATCGTAAAGAAGATGGTACGTTTGATCAACAATACAGACCAGTAGCTTTTGTGAGCAAACCCCTTTCTTCAACACATGAAAACTAAGCCAACATAGAACGTGAGATGTTAGATGAGATGTTAGCAATAAATAATGCAGAATTTATTCTAAACAAGACCAGAGCAGGTAAGTTCGTGGTCAAAGGGGGATAATTTTGATTTTTGTGTGGTCTTTGGTAGATTTAATGCTTCCGATTCCAAAGACTTGGATCAGACTCGGGGATATTTTACTTCATGGAATTGGCTAGTAATCAATTTTATGTTAAAAGCTGTAAGGGGTTCTTTTACATACTTTTGCACGTGATGCATGGTGTCTTTACAAATATTAGTTGTCCATTTATGAGTGCATATAAAACCCTTCATCTTTGATCCCAGCTTTTTAAATGTAGTGTTGTCGACTTAATGATCTATGTCCTTAAAATAATAATACCTAAAGAAATTGCTCAACTGGTTATAACTGCAGTGAAGTGATTGAACTTTCGTGTACATAAAAATTCCCTACATAGTTCAGTCCTTCTACTCTAGATTCTAATTGGTATGTCCTGTCTTACTTGAACGAGTACTGGTAATATTGAATAGGACACCGACCTAATGGTGCATTGACTACAGTATGATGAATATTATTGGTCTTTCTATGCACTCACTCAATGAGGGTAAGGGTGGAAGCATCCTTCAAGTACTACTTCAAAACAGCACCAACATACCAGAGAAAGAGGACTGGGGTCAGGTCTCTTTCAAACAGATCGTAAAGAAGATGGTACGTTTGATCAACAATACAGACCAGTAGCTTTTGTGAGCAAACCCCTTTCTTCAACACATGAAAACTAAGCCAACATAGAACGTGAGATGTTAGATGAGATGTTAGCAATAAATAATGCAGAATTTATTCTAAACAAGACCAGAGCAGGTAAGTTCGTGGTCAAAGGGGGATAATTTTGATTTTTGTGTGGTCTTTGGTAGATTTAATGCTTCCGATTCCAAAGACTTGGATCAGACTCGGGGATATTTTACTTCATGGAATTGGCTAGTAATCAATTTTATGTTAAAAGCTGTAAGGGGTTCTTTTACATACTTTTGCATGTGATGCATGGTGTCTTTACAAATATTAGTTGTCCATTTATGAGTGCATTTAAAACCCTTCATCTTTGATCCCAGCTTTTTAAATGTAGTGTTGTCGACTTAATGATCTATGTCCTTAAAATAATAATACCTAAAGAAATTGCTCAACTGGTTATAACTGCAGTGAAGTGATTGAACTTTCGTGTACATAAAAATTCCCTACATAGTTCAGTCCTTCTACTCTAGATTCTAATTGGTATGTCCTGTCTTACTTGAACGAGTACTGGTAATATTGAATAGGACACCGACCTAATGGTGCATTGACTACAGTATGATGAATATTATTGGTCTTTCTATGCACTCACTCAATGAGGGTAAGGGTGGAAGCATCCTTCAAGTACTACTTCAAAACAGCACCAACATACCAGAGAAAGAGGACTGGGGTCAGGTCTCTTTCAAACAGATCGTAAAGAAGATGGTACGTTTGATCAACAATACAGACCAGTAGCTTTTGTGAGCAAACCCCTTTCTTCAACACATGAAAACTAAGCCAACATAGAACGTGAGATGTTAGATGAGATGTTAGCAATAAATAATGCAGAATTTATTCTAAACAAGACCAGAGCAGGTAAGTTCGTGGTCAAAGGGGGATAATTTTGATTTTTGTGTGGTCTTTGGTAGATTTAATGCTTCCGATTCCAAAGACTTGGATCAGACTCGGGGATATTTTACTTCATGGAATTGGCTAGTAATCAATTTTATGTTAAAAGCTGTAAGGGGTTCTTTTACATACTTTTGCACGTGATGCATGGTGTCTTTACAAATATTAGTTGTCCATTTATGAGTGCATTTAAAACCCTTCATCTTTGATCCCAGCTTTTTAAATGTAGTGTTGTCGACTTAATGATCTATGTCCTTAAAATAATAATACCTAAAGAAATTGCTCAACTGGTTATAACTGCAGTGAAGTGATTGAACTTTCGTGTACATAAAAATTCCCTACATAGTTCAGTCCTTCTACTCTAGATTCTAATTGGTATGTCCTGTCTTACTTGAACGAGTACTGGTAATATTGAATAGGACACCGACCTAATGGTGCATTGACTACAGTATGATGAATATTATTGGTCTTTCTATGCACTCACTCAATGAGGGTAAGGGTGGAAGCATCCTTCAAGTACTACTTCAAAACAGCACCAACATACCAGAGAAAGAGGACTGGGGTCAGGTCTCTTTCAAACAGATCGTAAAGAAGATGGTACGTTTGATCAACAATACAGACCAGTAGCTTTTGTGAGCAAACCCCTTTCTTCAACACATGAAAACTAAGCCAACATAGAACGTGAGATGTTAGATGAGATGTTAGCAATAAATAATGCAGAATTTATTCTAAACAAGACCAGAGCAGGTAAGTTCGTGGTCAAAGGGGGATAATTTTGATTTTTGTGTGGTCTTTGGTAGATTTAATGCTTCCGATTCCAAAGACTTGGATCAGACTCGGGGATATTTTACTTCATGGAATTGGCTAGTAATCAATTTTATGTTAAAAGCTGTAAGGGGTTCTTTTACATACTTTTGCACGTGATGCATGGTGTCTTTACAAATATTAGTTGTCCATTTATGAGTGCATTTAAAACCCTTCATCTTTGATCCCAGCTTTTTAAATGTAGTGTTGTCGACTTAATGATCTATGTCCTTAAAATAATAATACCTAAAGAAATTGCTCAACTGGTTATAACTGCAGTGAAGTGATTGAACTTTCGTGTACATAAAAATTCCCTACATAGTTCAGTCCTTCTACTCTAGATTCTAATTGGTATGTCCTGTCTTTCTTGAACGAGTACTGGTAATATTGAATAGGACACCGACCTAATGGTGCATTGACTACAGTATGATGAATATTATTGGTCTTTCTATGCACTCACTCAATGAGGGTAAGGGTGGAAGCATCCTTCAAGTACTACTTCAAAACAGCACCAACATACCAGAGAAAGAGGACTGGGGTCAGGTCTCTTTCAAACAGATCGTAAAGACGATGGTACGTTTGATCAACAATACAGACCAGTAGCTTTTGTGAGCAAACCCCTTTCTTCAACACATGAAAACTAAGCCAACATAGAACGTGAGATGTTAGATGAGATGTTAGCATTTAGTAACAATAAATAATGCAGAATTTATTCTAAACAAGACCAGAGCAGGTAAGTTCGTGGTCAAAGGGGGATAATTTTGATTTTTGTGTGGTCTTTGGTAGATTTAATGCTTCCGATTCCAAAGACTTGGATCAGACTCGGGGATATTTTACTTCATGGAATTGGCTTGTAATCAATTTTATGTTAAAAGCTGTAAGGGGTTCTTTTACATACTTTTGCACGTGATGCATGGTGTCTTTACAAATATTAGTTGTCCATTTATGAGTGCATTTAAAACCCTTCATCTTTGATCCCAGCTTTTAAATGTAGTGTTGTCGACTTAATGATCTATGTCCTTAAAATAATAATACCTAAAGAAATTGCTCAACTGGTTATAACTGCAGTGAAGTGATTGAACTTTCGTGTACATAAAAATTCCCTACATAGTTCAGTCCTTCTACTCTAGATTCTAATTGGTATGTCCTGTCTTACTTGAACGAGTACTGGTAATATTGAATAGGACACCGACCTAATGGTGCATTGACTACAGTATGATGAATATTATTGGTCTTTCTATGCACTCACTCAATGAGGGTAAGGGTGGAAGCATCCTTCAAGTACTACTTCAAAACAGCACCAACATACCAGAGAAAGAGGACTGGGGTCAGGTCTCTTTCAAACAGATCGTAAAGAAGATGGTACGTTTGATCAACAATACAGACCAGTAGCTTTTGTGAGCAAACCCCTTTCTTCAACACATGAAAACTAAGCCAACATAGAACGTGAGATGTTAGATGAGATGTTAGCATTTAGTAACAATAAATAATGCAGAATTTATTCTAAACAAGACCAGAGCAGGTAAGTTCGTGGTCAAAGGGGGATAATTTTGATTTTTGTGTGGTCTTTGGTAGATTTAATGCTTCCGATTCCAAAGACTTGGATCAGACTCGGGGATATTTTACTTCATGGAATTGGCTAGTAATCAATTTTATGTTAAAAGCTGTAAGGGGTTCTTTTACATACTTTTGCACGTGATGCATGGTGTCTTTACAAATATTAGTTGTCCATTTATGAGTGCATTTAAAACCCTTCATCTTTGATCCCAGCTTTTTAAATGTAGTGTTGTCGACTTAATGATCTATGTCCTTAAAATAATAATACCTAAAGAAATTGCTCAACTGGTTATAACTGCAGTGACGTGATTGAACTTTCGTGTACATAAAAATTCCCTACATAGTTCAGTCCTTCTACTCTAGATTTTAATTGGTATGTCCTGTCTTACTTGAACGAGTACTGGTAATATTGAATAGGACACCGACCTAATGGTGCATTGACTACAGTATGATGAATATTATTGGTCTTTCTATGCACTCACTCAATGAGGGTAAGGGTGGAAGCATCCTTCAAGTACTACTTCAAAACAGCACCAACATACCAGAGAAAGAGGACTGGGGTCAGGTCTCTTTCAAACAGATCGTAAAGAAGATGGTACGTTTGATCAACAATACAGACCAGTAGCTTTTGTGAGCAAACCCCTTTCTTCAACACATGAAAACTAAGCCAACATAGAACGTGAGATGTTAGATGAGATGTTAGCATTTAGTAACAATAAATAATGCAGAATTTATTCTAAACAAGACCAGAGCAGGTAAGTTCGTGGTCAAAGGGGGATAATTTTGATTTTTGTGTGGTCTTTGGTAGATTTAATGCTTCCGATTCCAAAGACTTGGATCAGACTCGGGGATATTTTACTTCATGGAATTGGCTAGTAATCAATTTTATGTTAAAAGCTGTAAGGGGTTCTTTTACATACTTTTGCACGTGATGCATGGTGTCTTTACAAATATTAGTTGTCCATTTATGAGTGCATTTAAAACCCTTCATCTTTGATCCCAGCTTTTTAAATGTAGTGTTGTCGACTTAATGATCTATGTCCTTAAAATAATAATACCTAAAGAAATTGCTCAACTGGTTATAACTGCAGTGAAGTGATTGAACTTTCGTGTACATAAAAATTCCCTACATAGTTCAGTCCTTCTACTCTAGATTCTAATTGGTATGTCCTGTCTTACTTGAACGAGTACTGGTAATATTGAATAGGACACCGACCTAATGGTGCATTGACTACAGTATGATGAATATTATTGGTCTTTCTATGCACTCACTCAATGAGGGTAAGGGTGGAAGCATCCTTCAAGTACTACTTCAAAACAGCACCAACATACCAGAGAAAGAGGACTGGGGTCAGGTCTCTTTCAAACAGATCGTAAAGAAGATGGTACGTTTGATCAACAATACAGACCAGTAGCTTTTGTGAGCAAACCCCTTTCTTCAACACATGAAAACTAAGCCAACATAGAACGTGAGATGTTAGATGAGATGTTAGCATTTAGTAACAATAAATAATGCAGAATTTATTCTAAACAAGACCAGAGCAGGTAAGTTCGTGGTCAAAGGGGGATAATTTTGATTTTTGTGTGGTCTTTGGTAGATTTAATGCTTCCGATTCCAAAGACTTGGATCAGACTCGGGGATATTTTACTTCATGGAATTGGCTAGTAATCAATTTTATGTTAAAAGCTGTAAGGGGTTCTTTTACATACTTTTGCACGTGATGCATGGTGTCTTTACAAATATTAGTTGTCCATTTATGAGTGCATTTAAAACCCTTCATCTTTGATCCCAGCTTTTTAAATGTAGTGTTGTCGACTTAATGATCTATGTCCTTAAAATAATAATACCTAAAGAAATTGCTCAACTGGTTATAACTGCAGTGAAGTGATTGAACTTTCGTGTACATAAAAATTCCCTACATAGTTCAGTCCTTCTACTCTAGATTCTAATTGGTATGTCCTGTCTTACTTGAACGAGTACTGGTAATATTGAATAGGACACCGACCTAATGGTGCATTGACTACAGTATGATGAATATTATTGGTCTTTCTATGCACTCACTCAATGAGGGTAAGGGTGGAAGCATCCTTCAAGTACTACTTCAAAACAGCACCAACATACCAGAGAAAGAGGACTGGGGTCAGGTCTCTTTCAAACAGATCGTAAAGAAGATGGTACGTTTGATCAACAATACAGACCAGTAGCTTTTGTGAGCAAACCCCTTTCTTCAACACATGAAAACTAAGCCAACATAGAACGTGAGATGTTAGATGAGATGTTAGCATTTAGTAACAATAAATAATGCAGAATTTATTCTAAACAAGAGCAGAGCAGGTAAGTTCGTGGTCAAAGGGGGATAATTTTGATTTTTGTGTGGTCTTTGGTAGATTTAATGCTTCCGATTCCAAAGACTTGGATCAGACTCGGGGATATTTTTACTTCATGGAATTGGCTAGTAATCAATTTTATGTTAAAAGCTGTAAGGGGTTCTTTTACATACTTTTGCACGTGATGCATGGTGTCTTTACAAATATTAGTTGTCCATTTATGAGTGCATTTAAAACCCTTCATCTTTGATCCCAGCTTTTTAAATGTAGTGTTGTCGACTTAATGATCTATGTCCTTAAAATAATAATACCTAAAGAAATTGCTCAACTGGTTATAACTGCAGTGAAGTGATTGAACTTTCGTGTACATAAAAATTCCCTACATAGTTCAGTCCTTCTACTCTAGATTCTAATTGGTATGTCCTGTCTTACTTGAACGAGTACTGGTAATATTGAATAGGACACCGACCTAATGGTGCATTGACTACAGTATGATGAATATTATTGGTCTTTCTATGCACTCACTCAATGAGGGTAAGGGTGGAAGCATCCTTCAAGTACTACTTCAAAACAGCACCAACATACCAGAGAAAGAGGACTGGGGTCAGGTCTCTTTCAAACAGATCGTAAAGAAGATGGTACGTTTGATCAACAATACAGACCAGTAGCTTTTGTGAGCAAACCCCTTTCTTCAACACATGAAAACTAAGCCAACATAGAACGTGAGATGTTAGATGAGATGTTAGCATTTAGTAACAATAAATAATGCAGAATTTATTCTAAACAAGACCAGAGCAGGTAAGTTCGTGGTCAAAGGGGGATAATTTTGATTTTTGTGTGGTCTTTGGTAGATTTAATGCTTCCTATTCCAAAGACTTGGATCAGACTCGGGGATATTTTACTTCATGGAATTGGCTAGTAATCAATTTTATGTTAAAAGCTGTAAGGGGTTCTTTTACATACTTTTGCACGTGATGCATGGTGTCTTTACAAATATTAGTTGTCCATTTATGAGTGCATTTAAAACCCTTCATCTTTGATCCCAGCTTTTAAATGTAGTGTTGTCGACTTAATGATCTATGTCCTTAAAATAATAATACCTAAAGAAATTGCTCAACTGGTTATAACTGCAGTGAAGTGATTGAACTTTCGTGTACATAAAAATTCCCTACATAGTTCAGTCCTTCTACTCTAGATTCTAATTGGTATGTCCTGTCTTACTTGAACGAGTACTGGTAATATTGAATAGGACACCGACCTAATGGTGCATTGACTACAGTATGATGAATATTATTGGTCTTTCTATGCACTCACTCAATGAGGGTAAGGGTGGAAGCATCCTTCAAGTACTACTTCAAAACAGCACCAACATACCAGAGAAAGAGGACTGGGGTCAGGTCTCTTTCAAACAGATCGTAAAGAAGATGGTACGTTTGATCAACAATACAGACCAGTAGCTTTTGTGAGCAAACCCCTTTCTTCAACACATGAAAACTAAGCCAACATAGAACGTGAGATGTTAGATGAGATGTTAGCATTTAGTAACAATAAATAATGCAGAATTTATTCTAAACAAGACCAGAGCAGGTAAGTTCGTGGTCAAAGGGGGATAATTTTGATTTTTGTGTGGTCTTTGGTAGATTTAATGCTTCCGATTCCAAAGACTTGGATCAGACTCGGGGATATTTTACTTCATGGAATTGGCTAGTAATCAATTTTATGTTAAAAGCTGTAAGGGGTTCTTTTACATACTTTTGCACGTGATGCATGGTGTCTTTACAAATATTAGTTGTCCATTTATGAGTGCATTTAAAACCCTTCATCTTTGATCCCAGCTTTTTAAATGTAGTGTTGTCGACTTAATGATCTATGTCCTTAAAATAATAATACCTAAAGAAATTGCTCAACTGGTTATAACTGCAGTGAAGTGATTGAACTTTCGTGTACATAAAAATTCCCTACATAGTTCAGTCCTTCTACTCTAGATTCTAATTGGTATGTCCTGTCTTACTTGAACGAGTACTGGTAATATTGAATAGGACACCGACCTAATGGTGCATTGACTACAGTATGATGAATATTATTGGTCTTTCTATGCACTCACTCAATGAGGGTAAGGGTGGAAGCATCCTTCAAGTACTACTTCAAAACAGCACCAACATACCAGAGAAAGAGGACTGGGGTCAGGTCTCTTTCAAACAGATCGTAAAGAAGATGGTACGTTTGATCAACAATACAGACCAGTAGCTTTTGTGAGCAAACCCCTTTCTTCAACACATGAAAACTAAGCCAACATAGAACGTGAGATGTTAGATGAGATGTTAGCATTTAGTAACAATAAATAATGCAGAATTTATTCTAAACAAGACCAGAGCAGGTAAGTTCGTGGTCAAAGGGGGATAATTTTGATTTTTGTGTGGTCTTTGGTAGATTTAATGCTTCCGATTCCAAAGACTTGGATCAGACTCGGGGATATTTTACTTCATGGAATTGGCTAGTAATCAATTTTATGTTAAAAGCTGTAAGGGGTTCTTTTACATACTTTTGCACGTGATGCATGGTGTCTTTACAAATATTAGTTGTCCATTTATGAGTGCATTTAAAACCCTTCATCTTTGATCCCAGCTTTTTAAATGTAGTGTTGTCGACTTAATGATCTATGTCCTTAAAATAATAATACCTAAAGAAATTGCTCAACTGGTTATAACTGCAGTGAAGTGATTGAACTTTCGTGTACATAAAAATTCCCTACATAGTTCAGTCCTTCTACTCTAGATTCTAATTGGTATGTCCTGTCTTACTTGAACGAGTACTGGTAATATTGAATAGGACACCGACCTAATGGTGCATTGACTACAGTATGATGAATATTATTGGTCTTTCTATGCACTCACTCAATGAGGGTAAGGGTGGAAGCATCCTTCAAGTACTACTTCAAAACAGCACCAACATACCAGAGAAAGAGGACTGGGGTCAGGTCTCTTTCAAACAGATCGTAAAGAAGATGGTACGTTTGATCAACAATACAGACCAGTAGCTTTTGTGAGCAAACCCCTTTCTTCAACACATGAAAACTAAGCCAACATAGAACGTGAGATGTTAGATGAGATGTTAGCATTTAGTAACAATAAATAATGCAGAATTTATTCTAAACAAGAGCAGAGCAGGTAAGTTCGTGGTCAAAGGGGGATAATTTTGATTTTTGTGTGGTCTTTGGTAGATTTAATGCTTCCGATTCCAAAGACTTGGATCAGACTCGGGGATATTTTTACTTCATGGAATTGGCTAGTAATCAATTTTATGTTAAAAGCTGTAAGGGGTTCTTTTACATACTTTTGCACGTGATGCATGGTGTCTTTACAAATATTAGTTGTCCATTTATGAGTGCATTTAAAACCCTTCATCTTTGATCCCAGCTTTTTAAATGTAGTGTTGTCGACTTAATGATCTATGTCCTTAAAATAATAATACCTAAAGAAATTGCTCAACTGGTTATAACTGCAGTGAAGTGATTGAACTTTCGTGTACATAAAAATTCCCTACATAGTTCAGTCCTTCTACTCTAGATTCTAATTGGTATGTCCTGTCTTACTTGAACGAGTACTGGTAATATTGAATAGGACACCGACCTAATGGTGCATTGACTACAGTATGATGAATATTATTGGTCTTTCTATGCACTCACTCAATGAGGGTAAGGGTGGAAGCATCCTTCAAGTACTACTTCAAAACAGCACCAACATACCAGAGAAAGAGGACTGGGGTCAGGTCTCTTTCAAACAGATCGTAAAGAAGATGGTACGTTTGATCAACAATACAGACCAGTAGCTTTTGTGAGCAAACCCCTTTCTTCAACACATGAAAACTAAGCCAACATAGAACGTGAGATGTTAGATGAGATGTTAGCATTTAGTAACAATAAATAATGCAGAATTTATTCTAAACAAGACCAGAGCAGGTAAGTTCGTGGTCAAAGGGGGATAATTTTGATTTTTGTGTGGTCTTTGGTAGATTTAATGCTTCCTATTCCAAAGACTTGGATCAGACTCGGGGATATTTTACTTCATGGAATTGGCTAGTAATCAATTTTATGTTAAAAGCTGTAAGGGGTTCTTTTACATACTTTTGCACGTGATGCATGGTGTCTTTACAAATATTAGTTGTCCATTTATGAGTGCATTTAAAACCCTTCATCTTTGATCCCAGCTTTTAAATGTAGTGTTGTCGACTTAATGATCTATGTCCTTAAAATAATAATACCTAAAGAAATTGCTCAACTGGTTATAACTGCAGTGAAGTGATTGAACTTTCGTGTACATAAAAATTCCCTACATAGTTCAGTCCTTCTACTCTAGATTCTAATTGGTATGTCCTGTCTTACTTGAACGAGTACTGGTAATATTGAATAGGACACCGACCTAATGGTGCATTGACTACAGTATGATGAATATTATTGGTCTTTCTATGCACTCACTCAATGAGGGTAAGGGTGGAAGCATCCTTCAAGTACTACTTCAAAACAGCACCAACATACCAGAGAAAGAGGACTGGGGTCAGGTCTCTTTCAAACAGATCGTAAAGAAGATGGTACGTTTGATCAACAATACAGACCAGTAGCTTTTGTGAGCAAACCCCTTTCTTCAACACATGAAAACTAAGCCAACATAGAACGTGAGATGTTAGATGAGATGTTAGCATTTAGTAACAATAAATAATGCAGAATTTATTCTAAACAAGACCAGAGCAGGTAAGTTCGTGGTCAAAGGGGGATAATTTTGATTTTTGTGTGGTCTTTGGTAGATTTAATGCTTCCGATTCCAAAGACTTGGATCAGACTCTGGGATATTTTACTTCATGGAATTGGCTAGTAATCAATTTTATGTTAAAAGCTGTAAGGGGTTCTTTTACATACTTTTGCACGTGATGCATGGTGTCTTTACAAATATTAGTTGTCCATTTATGAGTGCATTTAAAACCCTTCATCTTTGATCCCAGCTTTTTAAATGTAGTGTTGTCGACTTAATGATCTATGTCCTTAAAATAATAATACCTAAAGAAATTGCTCAACTGGTTATAACTGCAGTGAAGTGATTGAACTTTCGTGTACATAAAAATTCCCTACATAGTTCAGTCCTTCTACTCTAGATTCTAATTGGTATGTCCTGTCTTACTTGAACGAGTACTGGTAATATTGAATAGGACACCGACCTAATGGTGCATTGACTACAGTATGATGAATATTATTGGTCTTTCTATGCACTCACTCAATGAGGGTAAGGGTGGAAGCATCCTTCAAGTACTACTTCAAAACAGCACCAACATACCAGAGAAAGAGGACTGGGGTCAGGTCTCTTTCAAACAGATCGTAAAGAAGATGGTACGTTTGATCAACAATACAGACCAGTAGCTTTTGTGAGCAAACCCCTTTCTTCAACACATGAAAACTAAGCCAACATAGAACGTGAGATGTTAGATGAGATGTTAGCATTTAGTAACAATAAATAATGCAGAATTTATTCTAAACAAGACCAGAGCAGGTAAGTTCGTGGTCAAAGGGGGATAATTTTGATTTTTGTGTGGTCTTTGGTAGATTTAATGCTTCCGATTCCAAAGACTTGGATCAGACTCGGGGATATTTTACTTCATGGAATTGGCTAGTAATCAATTTTATGTTAAAAGCTGTAAGGGGTTCTTTTACATACTTTTGCACGTGATGCATGGTGTCTTTACAAATATTAGTTGTCCATTTATGAGTGCATTTAAAACCCTTCATCTTTGATCCCAGCTTTTTAAATGTAGTGTTGTCGACTTAATGATCTATGTCCTTAAAATAATAATACCTAAAGAAATTGCTCAACTGGTTATAACTGCAGTGAAGTGATTGAACTTTCGTGTACATAAAAATTCCCTACATAGTTCAGTCCTTCTACTCTAGATTCTAATTGGTATGTCCTGTCTTACTTGAACGAGTACTGGTAATATTGAATAGGACACCGACCTAATGGTGCATTGACTACAGTATGATGAATATTATTGGTCTTTCTATGCACTCACTCAATGAGGGTAAGGGTGGAAGCATCCTTCAAGTACTACTTCAAAACAGCACCAACATACCAGAGAAAGAGGACTGGGGTCAGGTCTCTTTCAAACAGATCGTAAAGAAGATGGTACGTTTGATCAACAATACAGACCAGTAGCTTTTGTGAGCAAACCCCTTTCTTCAACACATGAAAACTAAGCCAACATAGAACGTGAGATGTTAGATGAGATGTTAGCATTTAGTAACAATAAATAATGCAGAATTTATTCTAAACAAGAGCAGAGCAGGTAAGTTCGTGGTCAAAGGGGGATAATTTTGATTTTTGTGTGGTCTTTGGTAGATTTAATGCTTCCGATTCCAAAGACTTGGATCAGACTCGGGGATATTTTTACTTCATGGAATTGGCTAGTAATCAATTTTATGTTAAAAGCTGTAAGGGGTTCTTTTACATACTTTTGCACGTGATGCATGGTGTCTTTACAAATATTAGTTGTCCATTTATGAGTGCATTTAAAACCCTTCATCTTTGATCCCAGCTTTTTAAATGTAGTGTTGTCGACTTAATGATCTATGTCCTTAAAATAATAATACCTAAAGAAATTGCTCAACTGGTTATAACTGCAGTGAAGTGATTGAACTTTCGTGTACATAAAAATTCCCTACATAGTTCAGTCCTTCTACTCTAGATTCTAATTGGTATGTCCTGTCTTACTTGAACGAGTACTGGTAATATTGAATAGGACACCGACCTAATGGTGCATTGACTACAGTATGATGAATATTATTGGTCTTTCTATGCACTCACTCAATGAGGGTAAGGGTGGAAGCATCCTTCAAGTACTACTTCAAAACAGCACCAACATACCAGAGAAAGAGGACTGGGGTCAGGTCTCTTTCAAACAGATCGTAAAGAAGATGGTACGTTTGATCAACAATACAGACCAGTAGCTTTTGTGAGCAAACCCCTTTCTTCAACACATGAAAACTAAGCCAACATAGAACGTGAGATGTTAGATGAGATGTTAGCATTTAGTAACAATAAATAATGCAGAATTTATTCTAAACAAGACCAGAGCAGGTAAGTTCGTGGTCAAAGGGGGATAATTTTGATTTTTGTGTGGTCTTTGGTAGATTTAATGCTTCCTATTCCAAAGACTTGGATCAGACTCGGGGATATTTTACTTCATGGAATTGGCTAGTAATCAATTTTATGTTAAAAGCTGTAAGGGGTTCTTTTACATACTTTTGCACGTGATGCATGGTGTCTTTACAAATATTAGTTGTCCATTTATGAGTGCATTTAAAACCCTTCATCTTTGATCCCAGCTTTTAAATGCAGTGTTGTCGACTTAATGATCTATGTCCTTAAAATAATAATACCTAAAGAAATTGCTCAACTGGTTATAACTGCAGTGAAGTGATTGAACTTTCGTGTACATAAAAATTCCCTACATAGTTCAGTCCTTCTACTCTAGATTCTAATTGGTATGTCCTGTCTTACTTGAACGAGTACTGGTAATATTGAATAGGACACCGACCTAATGGTGCATTGACTACAGTATGATGAATATTATTGGTCTTTCTATGCACTCACTCAATGAGGGTAAGGGTGGAAGCATCCTTCAAGTACTACTTCAAAACAGCACCAACATACCAGAGAAAGAGGACTGGGGTCAGGTCTCTTTCAAACAGATCGTAAAGAAGATGGTACGTTTGATCAACAATACAGACCAGTAGCTTTTGTGAGCAAACCCCTTTCTTCAACACATGAAAACTAAGCCAACATAGAACGTGAGATGTTAGATGAGATGTTAGCATTTAGTAACAATAAATAATGCAGAATTTATTCTAAACAAGACCAGAGCAGGTAAGTTCGTGGTCAAAGGGGGATAATTTTGATTTTTGTGTGGTCTTTGGTAGATTTAATGCTTCCGATTCCAAAGACTTGGATCAGACTCGGGGATATTTTACTTCATGGAATTGGCTAGTAATCAATTTTATGTTAAAAGCTGTAAGGGGTTCTTTTACATACTTTTGCACGTGATGCATGGTGTCTTTACAAATATTAGTTGTCCATTTATGAGTGCATTTAAAACCCTTCATCTTTGATCCCAGCTTTTTAAATGTAGTGTTGTCGACTTAATGATCTATGTCCTTAAAATAATAATACCTAAAGAAATTGCTCAACTGGTTATAACTGCAGTGAAGTGATTGAACTTTCGTGTACATAAAAATTCCCTACATAGTTCAGTCCTTCTACTCTAGATTCTAATTGGTATGTCCTGTCTTACTTGAACGAGTACTGGTAATATTGAATAGGACACCGACCTAATGGTGCATTGACTACAGTATGATGAATATTATTGGTCTTTCTATGCACTCACTCAATGAGGGTAAGGGTGGAAGCATCCTTCAAGTACTACTTCAAAACAGCACCAACATACCAGAGAAAGAGGACTGGGGTCAGGTCTCTTTCAAACAGATCGTAAAGAAGATGGTACGTTTGATCAACAATACAGACCAGTAGCTTTTGTGAGCAAACCCCTTTCTTCAACACATGAAAACTAAGCCAACATAGAACGTGAGATGTTAGATGAGATGTTAGCATTTAGTAACAATAAATAATGCAGAATTTATTCTAAACAAGACCAGAGCAGGTAAGTTCGTGGTCAAAGGGGGATAATTTTGATTTTTGTGTGGTCTTTGGTAGATTTAATGCTTCCGATTCCAAAGACTTGGATCAGACTCGGGGATATTTTACTTCATGGAATTGGCTAGTAATCAATTTTATGTTAAAAGCTGTAAGGGGTTCTTTTACATACTTTTGCACGTGATGCATGGTGTCTTTACAAATATTAGTTGTCCATTTATGAGTGCATTTAAAACCCTTCATCTTTGATCCCAGCTTTTTAAATGTAGTGTTGTCGACTTAATGATCTATGTCCTTAAAATAATAATACCTAAAGAAATTGCTCAACTGGTTATAACTGCAGTGAAGTGATTGAACTTTCGTGTACATAAAAATTCCCTACATAGTTCAGTCCTTCTACTCTAGATTCTAATTGGTATGTCCTGTCTTACTTGAACGAGTACTGGTAATATTGAATAGGACACCGACCTAATGGTGCATTGACTACAGTATGATGAATATTATTGGTCTTTCTATGCACTCACTCAATGAGGGTAAGGGTGGAAGCATCCTTCAAGTACTACTTCAAAACAGCACCAACATACCAGAGAAAGAGGACTGGGGTCAGGTCTCTTTCAAACAGATCGTAAAGAAGATGGTACGTTTGATCAACAATACAGACCAGTAGCTTTTGTGAGCAAACCCCTTTCTTCAACACATGAAAACTAAGCCAACATAGAACGTGAGATGTTAGATGAGATGTTAGCATTTAGTAACAATAAATAATGCAGAATTTATTCTAAACAAGACCAGAGCAGGTAAGTTCGTGGTCAAAGGGGGATAATTTTGATTTTTGTGTGGTCTTTGGTAGATTTAATGCTTCCGATTCCAAAGACTTGGATCAGACTCGGGGATATTTTACTTCATGGAATTGGCTAGTAATCAATTTTATGTTAAAAGCTGTAAGGGGTTCTTTTACATACTTTTGCACGTGATGCATGGTGTCTTTACAAATATTAGTTGTCCATTTATGAGTGCATTTAAAACCCTTCATCTTTGATCCCAGCTTTTTAAATGTAGTGTTGTCGACTTAATGATCTATGTCCTTAAAATAATAATACCTAAAGAAATTGCTCAACTGGTTATAACTGCAGTGAAGTGATTGAACTTTCTTGTACATAAAAATTCCCTACATAGTTCAGTCCTTCTACTCTAGATTCTAATTGGTATGTCCTGTCTTACTTGAACGAGTACTGGTAATATTGAATAGGACACCGACCTAATGGTGCATTGACTACAGTATGATGAATATTATTGGTCTTTCTATGCACTCACTCAATGAGGGTAAGGGTGGAAGCATCCTTCAAGTACTACTTCAAAACAGCACCAACATACCAGAGAAAGAGGACTGGGGTCAGGTCTCTTTCAAACAGATCGTAAAGAAGATGGTACGTTTGATCAACAATACAGACCAGTAGCTTTTGTGAGCAAACCCCTTTCTTCAACACATGAAAACTAAGCCAACATAGAACGTGAGATGTTAGATGAGATGTTAGCATTTAGTAACAATAAATAATGCAGAATTTATTCTAAACAAGACCAGAGCAGGTAAGTTCGTGGTCAAAGGGGGATAATTTTGATTTTTGTGTGGTCTTTGGTAGATTTAATGCTTCCGATTCCAAAGACTTGGATCAGACTCGGGGATATTTTACTTCATGGAATTGGCTAGTAATCAATTTTATGTTAAAAGCTGTAAGGGGTTCTTTTACATACTTTTGCACGTGATGCATGGTGTCTTTACAAATATTAGTTGTCCATTTATGAGTGCATTTAAAACCCTTCATCTTTGATCCCAGCTTTTTAAATGTAGTGTTGTCGACTTAATGATCTATGTCCTTAAAATAATAATACCTAAAGAAATTGCTCAACTGGTTATAACTGCAGTGAAGTGATTGAACTTTCGTGTACATAAAAATTCCCTACATAGTTCAGTCCTTCTACTCTAGATTCTAATTGGTATGTCCTGTCTTACTTGCACGAGTACTGGTAATATTGAATAGGACACCGACCTAATGGTGCATTGACTACAGTATGATGAATATTATTGGTCTTTCTATGCACTCACTCAATGAGGGTAAGGGTGGAAGCATCCTTCAAGTACTACTTCAAAACAGCACCAACATACCAGAGAAAGAGGACTGGGGTCAGGTCTCTTTCAAACAGATCGTAAAGAAGATGGTACGTTTGATCAACAATACAGACCAGTAGCTTTTGTGAGCAAACCCCTTTCTTCAACACATGAAAACTAAGCCAACATAGAACGTGAGATGTTAGATGAGATGTTAGCATTTAGTAACAATAAATAATGCAGAATTTATTCTAAACAAGACCAGAGCAGGTAAGTTCGTGGTCAAAGGGGGATAATTTTGATTTTTGTGTGGTCTTTGGTAGATTTAATGCTTCCGATTCCAAAGACTTGGATCAGACTCGGGGATATTTTACTTCATGGAATTGGCTAGTAATCAATTTTATGTTAAAAGCTGTAAGGGGTTCTTTTACATACTTTTGCACGTGATGCATGGTGTCTTTACAAATATTAGTTGTCCATTTATGAGTGCATTTAAAACCCTTCATCTTTGATCCCAGCTTTTTAAATGTAGTGTTGTCGACTTAATGATCTATGTCCTTAAAATAATAATACCTAAAGAAATTGCTCAACTGGTTATAACTGCAGTGAAGTGATTGAACTTTCGTGTACATAAAAATTCCCTACATAGTTCAGTCCTTCTACTCTAGATTCTAATTGGTATGTCCTGTCTTACTTGAACGAGTACTGGTAATATTGAATAGGACACCGACCTAATGGTGCATTGACTACAGTATGATGAATATTATTGGTCTTTCTATGCACTCACTCAATGAGGGTAAGGGTGGAAGCATCCTTCAAGTACTACTTCAAAACAGCACCAACATACCAGAGAAAGAGGACTGGGGTCAGGTCTCTTTCAAACAGATCGTAAAGAAGATGGTACGTTTGATCAACAATACAGACCAGTAGCTTTTGTGAGCAAACCCCTTTCTTCAACACATGAAAACTAAGCCAATATAGAACGTGAGATGTTAGATGAGATGTTAGCATTTAGTAACAATAAATAATGCAGAATTTATTCTAAACAAGACCAGAGCAGGTAAGTTCGTGGTCAAAGGGGGATAATTTTGATTTTTGTGTGGTCTTTGGTAGATTTAATGCTTCCGATTCCAAAGACTTGGATCAGACTCGGGGATATTTTACTTCATGGAATTGGCTAGTAATCAATTTTATGTTAAAAGCTGTAAGGGGTTCTTTTACATACTTTTGCACGTGATGCATGGTGTCTTTACAAATATTAGTTGTCCATTTATGAGTGCATTTAAAACCCTTCATCTTTGATCCCAGCTTTTTAAATGTAGTGTTGTCGACTTAATGATCTATGTCCTTAAAATAATAATACCTAAAGAAATTGCTCAACTGGTTATAACTGCAGTGAAGTGATTGAACTTTCGTGTACATAAAAATTCCCTACATAGTTCAGTCCTTCTACTCTAGATTCTAATTGGTATGTCCTGTCTTACTTGAACGAGTACTGGTAATATTGAATAGGACACCGACCTAATGGTGCATTGACTACAGTATGATGAATATTATTGGTCTTTCTATGCACTCACTCAATGAGGGTAAGGGTGGAAGCATCCTTCAAGTACTACTTCAAAACAGCACCAACATACCAGAGAAAGAGGACTGGGGTCAGGTCTCTTTCAAACAGATCGTAAAGAAGATGGTACGTTTGATCAACAATACAGACCAGTAGCTTTTGTGAGCAAACCCCTTTCTTCAACACATGAAAACTAAGCCAACATAGAACGTGAGATGTTAGATGAGATGTTAGCAATAAATAATGCAGAATTTATTCTAAACAAGACCAGAGCAGGTAAGTTCGTGGTCAAAGGGGGATAATTTTGATTTTTGTGTGGTCTTTGGTAGATTTAATGCTTCCGATTCCAAAGACTTGGATCAGACTCGGGGATATTTTACTTCATGGAATTGGCTAGTAATCAATTTTATGTTAAAAGCTGTAAGGGGTTCTTTTACATACTTTTGCACGTGATGCATGGTGTCTTTACAAATATTAGTTGTCCATTTATGAGTGCATTTAAAACCCTTCATCTTTGATCCCAGCTTTTTAAATGTAGTGTTGTCGACTTAATGATCTATGTCCTTAAAATAATAATACCTAAAGAAATTGCTCAACTGGTTATAACTGCAGTGAAGTGATTGAACTTTCGTGTACATAAAAATTCCCTACATAGTTCAGTCCTTCTACTCTAGATTCTAATTGGTATGTCCTGTCTTACTTGAACGAGTACTGGTAATATTGAATAGGACACCGACCTAATGGTGCATTGACTACAGTATGATGAATATTATTGGTCTTTCTATGCACTCACTCAATGAGGGTAAGGGTGGAAGCATCCTTCAAGTACTACTTCAAAACAGCACCAACATACCAGAGAAAGAGGACTGGGGTCAGGTCTCTTTCAAACAGATCGTAAAGAAGATGGTACGTTTGATCAACAATACAGACCAGTAGCTTTTGTGAGCAAACCCCTTTCTTCAACACATGAAAACTAAGCCAACATAGAACGTGAGATGTTAGATGAGATGTTAGCATTTAGTAACAATAAATAATGCAGAATTTATTCTAAACAAGACCAGAGCAGGTAAGTTCGTGGTCAAAGGGGGATAATTTTGATTTTTGTGTGGTCTTTGGTAGATTTAATGCTTCCGATTCCAAAGACTTGGATCAGACTCGGGGATATTTTACTTCATGGAATTGGCTAGTAATCAATTTTATGTTAAAAGCTGTAAGGGGTTCTTTTACATACTTTTGCACGTGATGCATGGTGTCTTTACAAATATTAGTTGTCCATTTATGAGTGCATTTAAAACCCTTCATCTTTGATCCCAGCTTTTTAAATGTAGTGTTGTCGACTTAATGATCTATGTCCTTAAAATAATAATACCTAAAGAAATTGCTCAACTGGTTATAACTGCAGTGAAGTGATTGAACTTTCGTGTACATAAAAATTCCCTACATAGTTCAGTCCTTCTACTCTAGATTCTAATTGGTATGTCCTGTCTTACTTGAACGAGTACTGGTAATATTGAATAGGACACCGACCTAATGGTGCATTGACTACAGTATGATGAATATTATTGGTCTTTCTATGCACTCACTCAATGAGGGTAAGGGTGGAAGCATCCTTCAAGTACTACTTCAAAACAGCACCAACATAGCAGAGAAAGAGGACTGGGGTCAGGTCTCTTTCCAACAGATCGTAAAGAAGATGGTACGTTTGATCAACAATACAGACCAGTAGCTTTTGTGAGCAAACCCCTTTCTTCAACACATGAAAACTAAGCCAACATAGAACGTGAGATGTTAGATGAGATGTTAGCAATAAATAATGCAGAATTTATTCTAAACAAGACCAGAGCAGGTAAGTTCGTGGTCAAAGGGGGATAATTTTGATTTTTGTGTGGTCTTTGGTAGATTTAATGCTTCCGATTCCAAAGACTTGGATCAGACTCGGGGATATTTTACTTCATGGAATTGGCTAGTAATCAATTTTATGTTAAAAGCTGTAAGGGGTTCTTTTACATACTTTTGCACGTGATGCATGGTGTCTTTACAAATATTAGTTGTCCATTTATGAGTGCATTTAAAACCCTTCATCTTTGATCCCAGCTTTTTAAATGTAGTGTTGTCGACTTAATGATCTATGTCCTTAAAATAATAATACCTAAAGAAATTGCTCAACTGGTTATAACTGCAGTGAAGTGATTGAACTTTCGTGTACATAAAAATTCCCTACATAGTTCAGTCCTTCTACTCTAGATTCTAATTGGTATGTCCTGTCTTACTTGAACGAGTACTGGTAATATTGAATAGGACACCGACCTAATGGTGCATTGACTACAGTATGATGAATATTATTGGTCTTTCTATGCACTCACTCAATGAGGGTAAGGGTGGAAGCATCCTTCAAGTACTACTTCAAAACAGCACCAACATACCAGAGAAAGAGGACTGGGGTCAGGTCTCTTTCAAACAGATCGTAAAGAAGATGGTACGTTTGATCAACAATACAGACCAGTAGCTTTTGTGAGCAAACCCCTTTCTTCAACACATGAAAACTAAGCCAATATAGAACGTGAGATGTTAGATGAGATGTTAGCATTTAGTAACAATAAATAATGCAGAATTTATTCTAAACAAGACCAGAGCAGGTAAGTTCGTGGTCAAAGGGGGATAATTTTGATTTTTGTGTGGTCTTTGGTAGATTTAATGCTTCCGATTCCAAAGACTTGGATCAGACTCGGGGATATTTTACTTCATGGAATTGGCTAGTAATCAATTTTATGTTAAAAGCTGTAAGGGGTTCTTTTACATACTTTTGCACGTGATGCATGGTGTCTTTACAAATATTAGTTGTCCATTTATGAGTGCATTTAAAACCCTTCATCTTTGATCCCAGCTTTTTAAATGTAGTGTTGTCGACTTAATGATCTATGTCCTTAAAATAATAATACCTAAAGAAATTGCTCAACTGGTTATAACTGCAGTGAAGTGATTGAACTTTCGTGTACATAAAAATTCCCTACATAGTTCAGTCCTTCTACTCTAGATTCTAATTGGTATGTCCTGTCTTACTTGAACGAGTACTGGTAATATTGAATAGGACACCGACCTAATGGTGCATTGACTACAGTATGATGAATATTATTGGTCTTTCTATGCACTCACTCAATGAGGGTAAGGGTGGAAGCATCCTTCAAGTACTACTTCAAAACAGCACCAACATACCAGAGAAAGAGGACTGGGGTCAGGTCTCTTTCAAACAGATCGTAAAGAAGATGGTACGTTTGATCAACAATACAGACCAGTAGCTTTTGTGAGCAAACCCCTTTCTGCAACACATGAAAACTAAGCCAACATAGAACGTGAGATGTTAGATGAGATGTTAGCAATAAATAATGCAGAATTTATTCTAAACAAGACCAGAGCAGGTAAGTTCGTGGTCAAAGGGGGATAATTTTGATTTTTGTGTGGTCTTTGGTAGATTTAATGCTTCCGATTCCAAAGACTTGGATCAGACTCGGGGATATTTTACTTCATGGAATTGGCTAGTAATCAATTTTATGTTAAAAGCTGTAAGGGGTTCTTTTACATACTTTTGCACGTGATGCATGGTGTCTTTACAAATATTAGTTGTCCATTTATGAGTGCATTTAAAACCCTTCATCTTTGATCCCAGCTTTTTAAATGTAGTGTTGTCGACTTAATGATCTATGTCCTTAAAATAATAATACCTAAAGAAATTGCTCAACTGGTTATAACTGCAGTGAAGTGATTGAACTTTCGTGTACATAAAAATTCCCTACATAGTTCAGTCCTTCTACTCTAGATTCTAATTGGTATGTCCTGTCTTACTTGAACGAGTACTGGTAATATTGAATAGGACACCGACCTAATGGTGCATTGACTACAGTATGATGAATATTATTGGTCTTTCTATGCACTCACTCAATGAGGGTAAGGGTGGAAGCATCCTTCAAGTACTACTTCAAAACAGCACCAACATACCAGAGAAAGAGGACTGGGGTCAGGTCTCTTTCAAACAGATCGTAAAGAAGATGGTACGTTTGATCAACAATACAGACCAGTAGCTTTTGTGAGCAAACCCCTTTCTTCAACACATGAAAACTAAGCCAACATAGAACGTGAGATGTTAGATGAGATGTTAGCAATAAATAATGCAGAATTTATTCTAAACAAGACCAGAGCAGGTAAGTTCGTGGTCAAAGGGGGATAATTTTGATTTTTGTGTGGTCTTTGGTAGATTTAATGCTTCCGATTCCAAAGACTTGGATCAGACTCGGGGATATTTTACTTCATGGAATTGGCTAGTAATCAATTTTATGTTAAAAGCTGTAAGGGGTTCTTTTACATACTTTTGCACGTGATGCATGGTGTCTTTACAAATATTAGTTGTCCATTTATGAGTGCATTTAAAACCCTTCATCTTTGATCCCAGCTTTTTAAATGTAGTGTTGTCGACTTAATGATCTATGTCCTTAAAATAATAATACCTAAAGAAATTGCTCAACTGGTTATAACTGCAGTGAAGTGATTGAACTTTCGTGTACATAAAAATTCCCTACATAGTTCAGTCCTTCTACTCTAGATTCTAATTGGTATGTCCTGTCTTACTTGAACGAGTACTGGTAATATTGAATAGGACACCGACCTAATGGTGCATTGACTACAGTATGATGAATATTATTGGTCTTTCTATGCACTCACTCAATGAGGGTAAGGGTGGAAGCATCCTTCAAGTACTACTTCAAAACAGCACCAACATACCAGAGAAAGAGGACTGGGGTCAGGTCTCTTTCAAACAGATCGTAAAGAAGATGGTACGTTTGATCAACAATACAGACCAGTAGCTTTTGTGAGCAAACCCCTTTCTTCAACACATGAAAACTAAGCCAACATAGAACGTGAGATGTTAGATGAGATGTTAGCATTTAGTAACAATAAATAATGCAGAATTTATTCTAAACAAGACCAGAGCAGGTAAGTTCGTGGTCAAAGGGGGATAATTTTGATTTTTGTGTGGTCTTTGGTAGATTTAATGCTTCCGATTCCAAAGACTTGGATCAGACTCGGGGATATTTTACTTCATGGAATTGGCTAGTAATCAATTTTATGTTAAAAGCTGTAAGGGGTTCTTTTACATACTTTTGCACGTGATGCATGGTGTCTTTACAAATATTAGTTGTCCATTTATGAGTGCATTTAAAACCCTTCATCTTTGATCCCAGCTTTTTAAATGTAGTGTTGTCGACTTAATGATCTATGTCCTTAAAATAATAATACCTAAAGAAATTGCTCAACTGGTTATAACTGCAGTGAAGTGATTGAACTTTCGTGTACATAAAAATTCCCTACATAGTTCAGTCCTTCTACTCTAGATTCTAATTGGTATGTCCTGTCTTACTTGAACGAGTACTGGTAATATTGAATAGGACACCGACCTAATGGTGCATTGACTACAGTATGATGAATATTATTGGTCTTTCTATGCACTCACTCAATGAGGGTAAGGGTGGAAGCATCCTTCAAGTACTACTTCAAAACAGCACCAACATACCAGAGAAAGAGGACTGGGGTCAGGTCTCTTTCAAACAGATCGTAAAGAAGATGGTACGTTTGATCAACAATACAGACCAGTAGCTTTTGTGAGCAAACCCCTTTCTTCAACACATGAAAACTAAGCCAACATAGAACGTGAGATGTTAGATGAGATGTTAGCATTTAGTAACAATAAATAATGCAGAATTTATTCTAAACAAGAGCAGAGCAGGTAAGTTCGTGGTCAAAGGGGGATAATTTTGATTTTTGTGTGGTCTTTGGTAGATTTAATGCTTCCGATTCCAAAGACTTGGATCAGACTCGGGGATATTTTTACTTCATGGAATTGGCTAGTAATCAATTTTATGTTAAAAGCTGTAAGGGGTTCTTTTACATACTTTTGCACGTGATGCATGGTGTCTTTACAAATATTAGTTGTCCATTTATGAGTGCATTTAAAACCCTTCATCTTTGATCCCAGCTTTTTAAATGTAGTGTTGTCGACTTAATGATCTATGTCCTTAAAATAATAATACCTAAAGAAATTGCTCAACTGGTTATAACTGCAGTGAAGTGATTGAACTTTCGTGTACATAAAAATTCCCTACATAGTTCAGTCCTTCTACTCTAGATTCTAATTGGTATGTCCTGTCTTACTTGAACGAGTACTGGTAATATTGAATAGGACACCGACCTAATGGTGCATTGACTACAGTATGATGAATATTATTGGTCTTTCTATGCACTCACTCAATGAGGGTAAGGGTGGAAGCATCCTTCAAGTACTACTTCAAAACAGCACCAACATACCAGAGAAAGAGGACTGGGGTCAGGTCTCTTTCAAACAGATCGTAAAGAAGATGGTACGTTTGATCAACAATACAGACCAGTAGCTTTTGTGAGCAAACCCCTTTCTTCAACACATGAAAACTAAGCCAACATAGAACGTGAGATGTTAGATGAGATGTTAGCAATAAATAATGCAGAATTTATTCTAAACAAGACCAGAGCAGGTAAGTTCGTGGTCAAAGGGGGATAATTTTGATTTTTGTGTGGTCTTTGGTAGATTTAATGCTTCCGATTCCAAAGACTTGGATCAGACTCGGGGATATTTTACTTCATGGAATTGGCTAGTAATCAATTTTATGTTAAAAGCTGTAAGGGGTTCTTTTACATACTTTTGCACGTGATGCATGGTGTCTTTACAAATATTAGTTGTCCATTTATGAGTGCATTTAAAACCCTTCATCTTTGATCCCAGCTTTTTAAATGTAGTGTTGTCGACTTAATGATCTATGTCCTTAAAATAATAATACCTAAAGAAATTGCTCAACTGGTTATAACTGCAGTGAAGTGATTGAACTTTCGTGTACATAAAAATTCCCTACATAGTTCAGTCCTTCTACTCTAGATTCTAATTGGTATGTCCTGTCTTACTTGAACGAGTACTGGTAATATTGAATAGGACACCGACCTAATGGTGCATTGACTACAGTATGATGAATATTATTGGTCTTTCTATGCACTCACTCAATGAGGGTAAGGGTGGAAGCATCCTTCAAGTACTACTTCAAAACAGCACCAACATACCAGAGAAAGAGGACTGGGGTCAGGTCTCTTTCAAACAGATCGTAAAGAAGATGGTACGTTTGATCAACAATACAGACCAGTAGCTTTTGTGAGCAAACCCCTTTCTTCAACACATGAAAACTAAGCCAACATAGAACGTGAGATGTTAGATGAGATGTTAGCATTTAGTAACAATAAATAATGCAGAATTTATTCTAAACAAGACCAGAGCAGGTAAGTTCGTGGTCAAAGGGGGATAATTTTGATTTTTGTGTGGTCTTTGGTAGATTTAATGCTTCCGATTCCAAAGACTTGGATCAGACTCGGGGATATTTTACTTCATGGAATTGGCTAGTAATCAATTTTATGTTAAAAGCTGTAAGGGGTTCTTTTACATACTTTTGCACGTGATGCATGGTGTCTTTACAAATATTAGTTGTCCATTTATGAGTGCATTTAAAACCCTTCATCTTTGATCCCAGCTTTTAAATGTAGTGTTGTCGACTTAATGATCTATGTCCTTAAAATAATAATACCTAAAGAAATTGCTCAACTGGTTATAACTGCAGTGAAGTGATTGAACTTTCGTGTACATAAAAATTCCCTACATAGTTCAGTCCTTCTACTCTAGATTCTAATTGGTATGTCCTGTCTTACTTGAACGAGTACTGGTAATATTGAATAGGACACCGACCTAATGGTGCATTGACTACAGTATGATGAATATTATTGGTCTTTCTATGCACTCACTCAATGAGGGTAAGGGTGGAAGCATCCTTCAAGTACTACTTCAAAACAGCACCAACATACCAGAGAAAGAGGACTGGGGTCAGGTCTCTTTCAAACAGATCGTAAAGAAGATGGTACGTTTGATCAACAATACAGACCAGTAGCTTTTGTGAGCAAACCCCTTTCTTCAACACATGAAAACTAAGCCAACATAGAACGTGAGATGTTAGATGAGATGTTAGCATTTAGTAACAATAAATAATGCAGAATTTATTCTAAACAAGACCAGAGCAGGTAAGTTCGTGGTCAAAGGGGGATAATTTTGATTTTTGTGTGGTCTTTGGTAGATTTAATGCTTCCGATTCCAAAGACTTGGATCAGACTCGGGGATATTTTACTTCATGGAATTGGCTAGTAATCAATTTTATGTTAAAAGCTGTAAGGGGTTCTTTTACATACTTTTGCACGTGATGCATGGTGTCTTTACAAATATTAGTTGTCCATTTATGAGTGCATTTAAAACCCTTCATCTTTGATCCCAGCTTTTTAAATGTAGTGTTGTCGACTTAATGATCTATGTCCTTAAAATAATAATACCTAAAGAAATTGCTCAACTGGTTATAACTGCAGTGACGTGATTGAACTTTCGTGTACATAAAAATTCCCTACATAGTTCAGTCCTTCTACTCTAGATTCTAATTGGTATGTCCTGTCTTACTTGAACGAGTACTGGTAATATTGAATAGGACACCGACCTAATGGTGCATTGACTACAGTATGATGAATATTATTGGTCTTTCTATGCACTCACTCAATGAGGGTAAGGGTGGAAGCATCCTTCAAGTACTACTTCAAAACAGCACCAACATACCAGAGAAAGAGGACTGGGGTCAGGTCTCTTTCAAACAGATCGTAAAGAAGATGGTACGTTTGATCAACAATACAGACCAGTAGCTTTTGTGAGCAAACCCCTTTCTTCAACACATGAAAACTAAGCCAACATAGAACGTGAGATGTTAGATGAGATGTTAGCATTTAGTAACAATAAATAATGCAGAATTTATTCTAAACAAGACCAGAGCAGGTAAGTTCGTGGTCAAAGGGGGATAATTTTGATTTTTGTGTGGTCTTTGGTAGATTTAATGCTTCCGATTTCAAAGACTTGGATCAGACTCGGGGATATTTTACTTCATGGAATTGGCTAGTAATCAATTTTATGTTAAAAGCTGTAAGGGGTTCTTTTACATACTTTTGCACGTGATGCATGGTGTCTTTACAAATATTAGTTGTCCATTTATGAGTGCATTTAAAACCCTTCATCTTTGATCCCAGCTTTTTAAATGTAGTGTTGTCGACTTAATGATCTATGTCCTTAAAATAATAATACCTAAAGAAATTGCTCAACTGGTTATAACTGCAGTGAAGTGATTGAACTTTCGTGTACATAAAAATTCCCTACATAGTTCAGTCCTTCTACTCTAGATTCTAATTGGTATGTCCTGTCTTACTTGAACGAGTACTGGTAATATTGAATAGGACACCGACCTAATGGTGCATTGACTACAGTATGATGAATATTATTGGTCTTTCTATGCACTCACTCAATGAGGGTAAGGGTGGAAGCATCCTTCAAGTACTACTTCAAAACAGCACCAACATACCAGAGAAAGAGGACTGGGGTCAGGTCTCTTTCAAACAGATCGTAAAGAAGATGGTACGTTTGATCAACAATACAGACCAGTAGCTTTTGTGAGCAAACCCCTTTCTTCAACACATGAAAACTAAGCCAACATAGAACGTGAGATGTTAGATGAGATGTTAGCATTTAGTAACAATAAATAATGCAGAATTTATTCTAAACAAGACCAGAGCAGGTAAGTTCGTGGTCAAAGGGGGATAATTTTGATTTTTGTGTGGTCTTTGGTAGATTTAATGCTTCCGATTCCAAAGACTTGGATCAGACTCGGGGATATTTTACTTCATGGAATTGGCTAGTAATCAATTTTATGTTAAAAGCTGTAAGGGGTTCTTTTACATACTTTTGCACGTGATGCATGGTGTCTTTACAAATATTAGTTGTCCATTTATGAGTGCATTTAAAACCCTTCATCTTTGATCCCAGCTTTTTAAATGTAGTGTTGTCGACTTAATGATCTATGTCCTTAAAATAATAATACCTAAAGAAATTGCTCAACTGGTTATAACTGCAGTGAAGTGATTGAACTTTCGTGTACATAAAAATTCCCTACATAGTTCAGTCCTTCTACTCTAGATTCTAATTGGTATGTCCTGTCTTACTTGAACGAGTACTGGTAATATTGAATAGGACACCGACCTAATGGTGCATTGACTACAGTATGATGAATATTATTGGTCTTTCTATGCACTCACTCAATGAGGGTAAGGGTGGAAGCATCCTTCAAGTACTACTTCAAAACAGCACCAACATACCAGAGAAAGAGGACTGGGGTCAGGTCTCTTTCAAACAGATCGTAAAGAAGATGGTACGTTTGATCAACAATACAGACCAGTAGCTTTTGTGAGCAAACCCCTTTCTTCAACACATGAAAACTAAGCCAACATAGAACGTGAGATGTTAGATGAGATGTTAGCATTTAGTAACAATAAATAATGCAGAATTTATTCTAAACAAGAGCAGAGCAGGTAAGTTCGTGGTCAAAGGGGGATAATTTTGATTTTTGTGTGGTCTTTGGTAGATTTAATGCTTCCGATTCCAAAGACTTGGATCAGACTCGGGGATATTTTTACTTCATGGAATTGGCTAGTAATCAATTTTATGTTAAAAGCTGTAAGGGGTTCTTTTACATACTTTTGCACGTGATGCATGGTGTCTTTACAAATATTAGTTGTCCATTTATGAGTGCATTTAAAACCCTTCATCTTTGATCCCAGCTTTTTAAATGTAGTGTTGTCGACTTAATGATCTATGTCCTTAAAATAATAATACCTAAAGAAATTGCTCAACTGGTTATAACTGCAGTGAAGTGATTGAACTTTCGTGTACATAAAAATTCCCTACATAGTTCAGTCCTTCTACTCTAGATTCTAATTGGTATGTCCTGTCTTACTTGAACGAGTACTGGTAATATTGAATAGGACACCGACCTAATGGTGCATTGACTACAGTATGATGAATATTATTGGTCTTTCTATGCACTCACTCAATGAGGGTAAGGGTGGAAGCATCCTTCAAGTACTACTTCAAAACAGCACCAACATACCAGAGAAAGAGGACTGGGGTCAGGTCTCTTTCAAACAGATCGTAAAGAAGATGGTACGTTTGATCAACAATACAGACCAGTAGCTTTTGTGAGCAAACCCCTTTCTTCAACACATGAAAACTAAGCCAACATAGAACGTGAGATGTTAGATGAGATGTTAGCATTTAGTAACAATAAATAATGCAGAATTTATTCTAAACAAGACCAGAGCAGGTAAGTTCGTGGTCAAAGGGGGATAATTTTGATTTTTGTGTGGTCTTTGGTAGATTTAATGCTTCCTATTCCAAAGACTTGGATCAGACTCGGGGATATTTTACTTCATGGAATTGGCTAGTAATCAATTTTATGTTAAAAGCTGTAAGGGGTTCTTTTACATACTTTTGCACGTGATGCATGGTGTCTTTACAAATATTAGTTGTCCATTTATGAGTGCATTTAAAACCCTTCATCTTTGATCCCAGCTTTTAAATGTAGTGTTGTCGACTTAATGATCTATGTCCTTAAAATAATAATACCTAAAGAAATTGCTCAACTGGTTATAACTGCAGTGAAGTGATTGAACTTTCGTGTACATAAAAATTCCCTACATAGTTCAGTCCTTCTACTCTAGATTCTAATTGGTATGTCCTGTCTTACTTGAACGAGTACTGGTAATATTGAATAGGACACCGACCTAATGGTGCATTGACTACAGTATGATGAATATTATTGGTCTTTCTATGCACTCACTCAATGAGGGTAAGGGTGGAAGCATCCTTCAAGTACTACTTCAAAACAGCACCAACATACCAGAGAAAGAGGACTGGGGTCAGGTCTCTTTCAAACAGATCGTAAAGAAGATGGTACGTTTGATCAACAATACAGACCAGTAGCTTTTGTGAGCAAACCCCTTTCTTCAACACATGAAAACTAAGCCAACATAGAACGTGAGATGTTAGATGAGATGTTAGCATTTAGTAACAATAAATAATGCAGAATTTATTCTAAACAAGACCAGAGCAGGTAAGTTCGTGGTCAAAGGGGGATAATTTTGATTTTTGTGTGGTCTTTGGTAGATTTAATGCTTCCGATTCCAAAGACTTGGATCAGACTCGGGGATATTTTACTTCATGGAATTGGCTAGTAATCAATTTTATGTTAAAAGCTGTAAGGGGTTCTTTTACATACTTTTGCACGTGATGCATGGTGTCTTTACAAATATTAGTTGTCCATTTATGAGTGCATTTAAAACCCTTCATCTTTGATCCCAGCTTTTTAAATGTAGTGTTGTCGACTTAATGATCTATGTCCTTAAAATAATAATACCTAAAGAAATTGCTCAACTGGTTATAACTGCAGTGAAGTGATTGAACTTTCGTGTACATAAAAATTCCCTACATAGTTCAGTCCTTCTACTCTAGATTCTAATTGGTATGTCCTGTCTTACTTGAACGAGTACTGGTAATATTGAATAGGACACCGACCTAATGGTGCATTGACTACAGTATGATGAATATTATTGGTCTTTCTATGCACTCACTCAATGAGGGTAAGGGTGGAAGCATCCTTCAAGTACTACTTCAAAACAGCACCAACATACCAGAGAAAGAGGACTGGGGTCAGGTCTCTTTCAAACAGATCGTAAAGAAGATGGTACGTTTGATCAACAATACAGACCAGTAGCTTTTGTGAGCAAACCCCTTTCTTCAACACATGAAAACTAAGCCAACATAGAACGTGAGATGTTAGATGAGATGTTAGCATTTAGTAACAATAAATAATGCAGAATTTATTCTAAACAAGAGCAGAGCAGGTAAGTTCGTGGTCAAAGGGGGATAATTTTGATTTTTGTGTGGTCTTTGGTAGATTTAATGCTTCCGATTCCAAAGACTTGGATCAGACTCGGGGATATTTTTACTTCATGGAATTGGCTAGTAATCAATTTTATGTTAAAAGCTGTAAGGGGTTCTTTTACATACTTTTGCACGTGATGCATGGTGTCTTTACAAATATTAGTTGTCCATTTATGAGTGCATTTAAAACCCTTCATCTTTGATCCCAGCTTTTTAAATGTAGTGTTGTCGACTTAATGATCTATGTCCTTAAAATAATAATACCTAAAGAAATTGCTCAACTGGTTATAACTGCAGTGAAGTGATTGAACTTTCGTGTACATAAAAATTCCCTACATAGTTCAGTCCTTCTACTCTAGATTCTAATTGGTATGTCCTGTCTTACTTGAACGAGTACTGGTAATATTGAATAGGACACCGACCTAATGGTGCATTGACTACAGTATGATGAATATTATTGGTCTTTCTATGCACTCACTCAATGAGGGTAAGGGTGGAAGCATCCTTCAAGTACTACTTCAAAACAGCACCAACATACCAGAGAAAGAGGACTGGGGTCAGGTCTCTTTCAAACAGATCGTAAAGAAGATGGTACGTTTGATCAACAATACAGACCAGTAGCTTTTGTGAGCAAACCCCTTTCTTCAACACATGAAAACTAAGCCAACATAGAACGTGAGATGTTAGATGAGATGTTAGCATTTAGTAACAATAAATAATGCAGAATTTATTCTAAACAAGACCAGAGCAGGTAAGTTCGTGGTCAAAGGGGGATAATTTTGATTTTTGTGTGGTCTTTGGTAGATTTAATGCTTCCTATTCCAAAGACTTGGATCAGACTCGGGGATATTTTACTTCATGGAATTGGCTAGTAATCAATTTTATGTTAAAAGCTGTAAGGGGTTCTTTTACATACTTTTGCACGTGATGCATGGTGTCTTTACAAATATTAGTTGTCCATTTATGAGTGCATTTAAAACCCTTCATCTTTGATCCCAGCTTTTAAATGTAGTGTTGTCGACTTAATGATCTATGTCCTTAAAATAATAATACCTAAAGAAATTGCTCAACTGGTTATAACTGCAGTGAAGTGATTGAACTTTCGTGTACATAAAAATTCCCTACATAGTTCAGTCCTTCTACTCTAGATTCTAATTGGTATGTCCTGTCTTACTTGAACGAGTACTGGTAATATTGAATAGGACACCGACCTAATGGTGCATTGACTACAGTATGATGAATATTATTGGTCTTTCTATGCACTCACTCAATGAGGGTAAGGGTGGAAGCATCCTTCAAGTACTACTTCAAAACAGCACCAACATACCAGAGAAAGAGGACTGGGGTCAGGTCTCTTTCAAACAGATCGTAAAGAAGATGGTACGTTTGATCAACAATACAGACCAGTAGCTTTTGTGAGCAAACCCCTTTCTTCAACACATGAAAACTAAGCCAACATAGAACGTGAGATGTTAGATGAGATGTTAGCATTTAGTAACAATAAATAATGCAGAATTTATTCTAAACAAGACCAGAGCAGGTAAGTTCGTGGTCAAAGGGGGATAATTTTGATTTTTGTGTGGTCTTTGGTAGATTTAATGCTTCCGATTCCAAAGACTTGGATCAGACTCGGGGATATTTTACTTCATGGAATTGGCTAGTAATCAATTTTATGTTAAAAGCTGTAAGGGGTTCTTTTACATACTTTTGCACGTGATGCATGGTGTCTTTACAAATATTAGTTGTCCATTTATGAGTGCATTTAAAACCCTTCATCTTTGATCCCAGCTTTTTAAATGTAGTGTTGTCGACTTAATGATCTATGTCCTTAAAATAATAATACCTAAAGAAATTGCTCAACTGGTTATAACTGCAGTGAAGTGATTGAACTTTCGTGTACATAAAAATTCCCTACATAGTTCAGTCCTTCTACTCTAGATTCTAATTGGTATGTCCTGTCTTACTTGAACGAGTACTGGTAATATTGAATAGGACACCGACCTAATGGTGCATTGACTACAGTATGATGAATATTATTGGTCTTTCTATGCACTCACTCAATGAGGGTAAGGGTGGAAGCATCCTTCAAGTACTACTTCAAAACAGCACCAACATACCAGAGAAAGAGGACTGGGGTCAGGTCTCTTTCAAACAGATCGTAAAGAAGATGGTACGTTTGATCAACAATACAGACCAGTAGCTTTTGTGAGCAAACCCCTTTCTTCAACACATGAAAACTAAGCCAACATAGAACGTGAGATGTTAGATGAGATGTTAGCATTTAGTAACAATAAATAATGCAGAATTTATTCTAAACAAGAGCAGAGCAGGTAAGTTCGTGGTCAAAGGGGGATAATTTTGATTTTTGTGTGGTCTTTGGTAGATTTAATGCTTCCGATTCCAAAGACTTGGATCAGACTCGGGGATATTTTTACTTCATGGAATTGGCTAGTAATCAATTTTATGTTAAAAGCTGTAAGGGGTTCTTTTACATACTTTTGCACGTGATGCATGGTGTCTTTACAAATATTAGTTGTCCATTTATGAGTGCATTTAAAACCCTTCATCTTTGATCCCAGCTTTTTAAATGTAGTGTTGTCGACTTAATGATCTATGTCCTTAAAATAATAATACCTAAAGAAATTGCTCAACTGGTTATAACTGCAGTGAAGTGATTGAACTTTCGTGTACATAAAGATAGTGGACCACGGCCATATACGCCTAACGAAAAAGTCGAAAATTTAATCAGGAGAAAACTAAACTTTCTCAAACCTTTCGATTTAGGTCCAATAACATCCATTTTAAGTTTCATCAAAATCGGTTGAAAACTAAGAGAGTAATAGCATATTTAAGATTTTGGGCAAGGGCAATAACTCTGCTTGTAACGATCGAAAATAGCTCAAATTCGAACTTGATCTTCGTTTTCTGAATATATATACACATATCAAATTTCATTTGATTCCGTCAAAAACTCTAGTTTTTAGAGCGTTTACAAGGAAATGTTGATGGACGGACCGACGGATTTGGGGCAAGGGCAATAACTCTGCTTCTAACGATCGAAAATAGCTC
This sequence comes from Lottia scabra, assembly GCA_029955415.1. Lineage (NCBI taxonomy): Eukaryota > Metazoa > Mollusca > Gastropoda > Lottiidae > Lottia > Lottia scabra. The sequence goes on along the minus strand of JARJEI010000023.1, from coordinate 3,132,068 downwards.
AAATTCGAACTTGATCTTCGTTTTATGGATATGTATACACATATCAAATTTCATTTGATTCTGTCAACAACTCTAGTTTTTAGAGCGTTTACAAGCAAATGTTGATGGACAGACCGACGGATTTGGGGCAAGGGCAATAACTCTGCTTCTGACGATCGAAAATAGCTCAAATTCGAACTTGATCTTCGTTTTATGAATATGTATACACATATCAAATTTCATTTGATTCCGTCAAAAACTCTAGTTTTTAGAGCGTTTACGAGCAAATGTTGACGGACGGACGGACCGACGGACGGACGGACGGACGGACCGACGGACGGACGGACGGACGGACAGGGGTGACTACAATATACGTCCTCATAGAGAGATGAGGGCGTATAAAAATTCCCTACATAGTTCAGTCCTTCTACTCTAGATTCTAATTGGTATGTCCTGTCTTACTTGAACGAGTACTGGTAATATTGAATAGGACACCGACCTAATGGTGCATTGACTACAGTATGATGAATATTATTGGTCTTTCTATGCACTCACTCAATGAGGGTAAGGGTGGAAGCATCCTTCAAGTACTACTTCAAAACAGCACCAACATACCAGAGAAAGAGGACTGGGGTCAGGTCTCTTTCAAACAGATCGTAAAGAAGATGGTACGTTTGATCAACAATACAGACCAGTAGCTTTTGTGAGCAAACCCCTTTCTTCAACACATGAAAACTAAGCCAACATAGAACGTGAGATGTTAGATGAGATGTTAGCATTTAGTAACAATAAATAATGCAGAATTTATTCTAAACAAGACCAGAGCAGGTAAGTTCGTGGTCAAAGGGGGATAATTTTGATTTTTGTGTGGTCTTTGGTAGATTTAATGCTTCCTATTCCAAAGACTTGGATCAGACTCGGGGATATTTTACTTCATGGAATTGGCTAGTAATCAATTTTATGTTAAAAGCTGTAAGGGGTTCTTTTACATACTTTTGCACGTGATGCATGGTGTCTTTACAAATATTAGTTGTCCATTTATGAGTGCATTTAAAACCCTTCATCTTTGATCCCAGCTTTTAAATGTAGTGTTGTCGACTTAATGATCTATGTCCTTAAAATAATAATACCTAAAGAAATTGCTCAACTGGTTATAACTGCAGTGAAGTGATTGAACTTTCGTGTACATAAAAATTCCCTACATAGTTCAGTCCTTCTACTCTAGATTCTAATTGGTATGTCCTGTCTTACTTGAACGAGTACTGGTAATATTGAATAGGACACCGACCTAATGGTGCATTGACTACAGTATGATGAATATTATTGGTCTTTCTATGCACTCACTCAATGAGGGTAAGGGTGGAAGCATCCTTCAAGTACTACTTCAAAACAGCACCAACATACCAGAGAAAGAGGACTGGGGTCAGGTCTCTTTCAAACAGATCGTAAAGAAGATGGTACGTTTGATCAACAATACAGACCAGTAGCTTTTGTGAGCAAACCCCTTTCTTCAACACATGAAAACTAAGCCAACATAGAACGTGAGATGTTAGATGAGATGTTAGCATTTAGTAACAATAAATAATGCAGAATTTATTCTAAACAAGACCAGAGCAGGTAAGTTCGTGGTCAAAGGGGGATAATTTTGATTTTTGTGTGGTCTTTGGTAGATTTAATGCTTCCGATTCCAAAGACTTGGATCAGACTCGGGGATATTTTACTTCATGGAATTGGCTAGTAATCAATTTTATGTTAAAAGCTGTAAGGGGTTCTTTTACATACTTTTGCACGTGATGCATGGTGTCTTTACAAATATTAGTTGTCCATTTATGAGTGCATTTAAAACCCTTCATCTTTGATCCCAGCTTTTTAAATGTAGTGTTGTCGACTTAATGATCTATGTCCTTAAAATAATAATACCTAAAGAAATTGCTCAACTGGTTATAACTGCAGTGAAGTGATTGAACTTTCGTGTACATAAAAATTCCCTACATAGTTCAGTCCTTCTACTCTAGATTCTAATTGGTATGTCCTGTCTTACTTGAACGAGTACTGGTAATATTGAATAGGACACCGACCTAATGGTGCATTGACTACAGTATGATGAATATTATTGGTCTTTCTATGCACTCACTCAATGAGGGTAAGGGTGGAAGCATCCTTCAAGTACTACTTCAAAACAGCACCAACATACCAGAGAAAGAGGACTGGGGTCAGGTCTCTTTCAAACAGATCGTAAAGAAGATGGTACGTTTGATCAACAATACAGACCAGTAGCTTTTGTGAGCAAACCCCTTTCTTCAACACATGAAAACTAAGCCAACATAGAACGTGAGATGTTAGATGAGATGTTAGCATTTAGTAACAATAAATAATGCAGAATTTATTCTAAACAAGACCAGAGCAGGTAAGTTCGTGGTCAAAGGGGGATAATTTTGATTTTTGTGTGGTCTTTGGTAGATTTAATGCTTCCGATTCCAAAGACTTGGATCAGACTCGGGGATATTTTACTTCATGGAATTGGCTAGTAATCAATTTTATGTTAAAAGCTGTAAGGGGTTCTTTTACATTATACTTTTGCACGTGATGCATGGTGTCTTTACAAATATTAGTTGTCCATTTATGAGTGCATTTAAAACCCTTCATCTTTGATCCCAGCTTTTTAAATGTAGTGTTGTCGACTTAATGATCTATGTCCTTAAAATAATAATACCTAAAGAAATTGCTCAACTGGTTATAACTGCAGTGAAGTGATTGAACTTTCGTGTACATAAAAATTCCCTACATAGTTCAGTCCTTCTACTCTAGATTCTAATTGGTATGTCCTGTCTTACTTGCACGAGTACTGGTAATATTGAATAGGACACCGACCTAATGGTGCATTGACTACAGTATGATGAATATTATTGGTCTTTCTATGCACTCACTCAATGAGGGTAAGGGTGGAAGCATCCTTCAAGTACTACTTCAAAACAGCACCAACATACCAGAGAAAGAGGACTGGGGTCAGGTCTCTTTCAAACAGATCGTAAAGAAGATGGTACGTTTGATCAACAATACAGACCAGTAGCTTTTGTGAGCAAACCCCTTTCTTCAACACATGAAAACTAAGCCAACATAGAACGTGAGATGTTAGATGAGATGTTAGCAATAAATAATGCAGAATTTATTCTAAACAAGAGCAGAGCAGGTAAGTTCGTGGTCAAAGGGGGATAATTTTGATTTTTGTGTGGTCTTTGGTAGATTTAATGCTTCCGATTCCAAAGACTTGGATCAGACTCGGGGATATTTTACTTCATGGAATTGGCTAGTAATCAATTTTATGTTAAAAGCTGTAAGGGGTTCTTTTACATACTTTTGCACGTGATGCATGGTGTCTTTACAAATATTAGTTGTCCATTTATGAGTGCATTTAAAACCCTTCATCTTTGATCCCAGCTTTTTAAATGTAGTGTTGTCGACTTAATGATCTATGTCCTTAAAATAATAATACCTAAAGAAATTGCTCAACTGGTTATAACTGCAGTGAAGTGATTGAACTTTCGTGTACATAAAAATTCCCTACATAGTTCAGTCCTTCTACTCTAGATTCTAATTGGTATGTCCTGTCTTACTTGAACGAGTACTGGTAATATTGAATAGGACACCGACCTAATGGTGCATTGACTACAGTATGATGAATATTATTGGTCTTTCTATGCACTCACTCAATGAGGGTAAGGGTGGAAGCATCCTTCAAGTACTACTTCAAAACAGCACCAACATACCAGAGAAAGAGGACTGGGGTCAGGTCTCTTTCAAACAGATCGTAAAGAAGATGGTACGTTTGATCAACAATACAGACCAGTAGCTTTTGTGAGCAAACCCCTTTCTTCAACACATGAAAACTAAGCCAACATAGAACGTGAGATGTTAGATGAGATGTTAGCATTTAGTAACAATAAATAATGAAGAATTTATTCTAAACAAGACCAGAGCAGGTAAGTTCGTGGTCAAAGGGGGATAATTTTGATTTTTGTGTGGTCTTTGGTAGATTTAATGCTTCCGATTCCAAAGACTTGGATCAGACTCGGGGATATTTTACTTCATGGAATTGGCTAGTAATCAATTTTATGTTAAAAGCTGTAAGGGGTTCTTTTACATACTTTTGCACGTGATGCATGGTGTCTTTACAAATATTAGTTGTCCATTTATGAGTGCATTTAAAACCCTTCATCTTTGATCCCAGCTTTTTAAATGTAGTGTTGTCGACTTAATGATCTATGTCCTTAAAATAATAATACCTAAAGAAATTGCTCAACTGGTTATAACTGCAGTGAAGTGATTGAACTTTCGTGTACATAAAAATTCCCTACATAGTTCAGTCCTTCTACTCTAGATTCTAATTGGTATGTCCTGTCTTACTTGAACGAGTACTGGTAATATTGAATAGGACACCGACCTAATGGTGCATTGACTACAGTATGATGAATATTATTGGTCTTTCTATGCACTCACTCAATGAGGGTAAGGGTGGAAGCATCCTTCAAGTACTACTTCAAAACAGCACCAACATACCAGAGAAAGAGGACTGGGGTCAGGTCTCTTTCAAACAGATCGTAAAGAAGATGGTACGTTTGATCAACAATACAGACCAGTAGCTTTTGTGAGCAAACCCCTTTCTTCAACACATGAAAACTAAGCCAACATAGAACGTGAGATGTTAGATGAGATGTTAGCATTTAGTAACAATAAATAATGCAGAATTTATTCTAAACAAGACCAGAGCAGGTAAGTTCGTGGTCAAAGGGGGATAATTTTGATTTTTGTGTGGTCTTTGGTAGATTTAATGCTTCCGATTCCAAAGACTTGGATCAGACTCGGGGATATTTTACTTCATGGAATTGGCTAGTAATCAATTTTATGTTAAAAGCTGTAAGGGGTTCTTTTACATACTTTTGCACGTGATGCATGGTGTCTTTACAAATATTAGTTGTCCATTTATGAGTGCATTTAAAACCCTTCATCTTTGATCCCAGCTTTTTAAATGTAGTGTTGTCGACTTAATGATCTATGTCCTTAAAATAATAATACCTAAAGAAATTGCTCAACTGGTTATAACTGCAGTGAAGTGATTGAACTTTCGTGTACATAAAAATTCCCTACATAGTTCAGTCCTTCTACTCTAGATTCTAATTGGTATGTCCTGTCTTACTTGAACGAGTACTGGTAATATTGAATAGGACACCGACCTAATGGTGCATTGACTACAGTATGATGAATATTATTGGTCTTTCTATGCACTCACTCAATGAGGGTAAGGGTGGAAGCATCCTTCAAGTACTACTTCAAAACAGCACCAACATACCAGAGAAAGAGGACTGGGGTCAGGTCTCTTTCAAACAGATCGTAAAGAAGATGGTACGTTTGATCAACAATACAGACCAGTAGCTTTTGTGAGCAAACCCCTTTCTTCAACACATGAAAACTAAGCCAACATAGAACGTGAGATGTTAGATGAGATGTTAGCATTTAGTAACAATAAATAATGCAGAATTTATTCTAAACAAGACCAGAGCAGGTAAGTTCGTGGTCAAAGGGGGATAATTTTGATTTTTGTGTGGTCTTTGGTAGATTTAATGCTTCCGATTCCAAAGACTTGGATCAGACTCGGGGATATTTTACTTCATGGAATTGGCTAGTAATCAATTTTATGTTAAAAGCTGTAAGGGGTTCTTTTACATACTTTTGCACGTGATGCATGGTGTCTTTACAAATATTAGTTGTCCATTTATGAGTGCATTTAAAACCCTTCATCTTTGATCCCAGCTTTTTAAATGTAGTGTTGTCGACTTAATGATCTATGTCCTTAAAATAATAATACCTAAAGAAATTGCTCAACTGGTTATAACTGCAGTGAAGTGATTGAACTTTCGTGTACATAAAAATTCCCTACATAGTTCAGTCCTTCTACTCTAGATTCTAATTGGTATGTCCTGTCTTACTTGAACGAGTACTGGTAATATTGAATAGGACACCGACCTAATGGTGCATTGACTACAGTATGATGAATATTATTGGTCTTTCTATGCACTCACTCAATGAGGGTAAGGGTGGAAGCATCCTTCAAGTACTACTTCAAAACAGCACCAACATACCAGAGAAAGAGGACTGGGGTCAGGTCTCTTTCCAACAGATCGTAAAGAAGATGGTACGTTTGATCAACAATACAGACCAGTAGCTTTTGTGAGCAAACCCCTTTCTTCAACACATGAAAACTAAGCCAACATAGAACGTGAGATGTTAGATGAGATGTTAGCAATAAATAATGCAGAATTTATTCTAAACAAGACCAGAGCAGGTAAGTTCGTGGTCAAAGGGGGATAATTTTGATTTTTGTGTGGTCTTTGGTAGATTTAATGCTTCCGATTCCAAAGACTTGGATCAGACTCGGGGATATTTTACTTCATGGAATTGGCTAGTAATCAATTTTATGTTAAAAGCTGTAAGGGGTTCTTTTACATACTTTTGCACGTGATGCATGGTGTCTTTACAAATATTAGTTGTCCATTTATGAGTGCATTTAAAACCCTTCATCTTTGATCCCAGCTTTTTAAATGTAGTGTTGTCGACTTAATGATCTATGTCCTTAAAATAATAATACCTAAAGAAATTGCTCAACTGGTTATAACTGCAGTGAAGTGATTGAACTTTCGTGTACATAAAAATTCCCTACATAGTTCAGTCCTTCTACTCTAGATTCTAATTGGTATGTCCTGTCTTACTTGAACGAGTACTGGTAATATTGAATAGGACACCGACCTAATGGTGCATTGACTACAGTATGATGAATATTATTGGTCTTTCTATGCACTCACTCAATGAGGGTAAGGGTGGAAGCATCCTTCAAGTACTACTTCAAAACAGCACCAACATACCAGAGAAAGAGGACTGGGGTCAGGTCTCTTTCAAACAGATCGTAAAGAAGATGGTACGTTTGATCAACAATACAGACCAGTAGCTTTTGTGAGCAAACCCCTTTCTTCAACACATGAAAACTAAGCCAATATAGAACGTGAGATGTTAGATGAGATGTTAGCATTTAGTAACAATAAATAATGCAGAATTTATTCTAAACAAGACCAGAGCAGGTAAGTTCGTGGTCAAAGGGGGATAATTTTGATTTTTGTGTGGTCTTTGGTAGATTTAATGCTTCCGATTCCAAAGACTTGGATCAGACTCGGGGATATTTTACTTCATGGAATTGGCTAGTAATCAATTTTATGTTAAAAGCTGTAAGGGGTTCTTTTACATACTTTTGCACGTGATGCATGGTGTCTTTACAAATATTAGTTGTCCATTTATGAGTGCATTTAAAACCCTTCATCTTTGATCCCAGCTTTTTAAATGTAGTGTTGTCGACTTAATGATCTATGTCCTTAAAATAATAATACCTAAAGAAATTGCTCAACTGGTTATAACTGCAGTGAAGTGATTGAACTTTCGTGTACATAAAAATTCCCTACATAGTTCAGTCCTTCTACTCTAGATTCTAATTGGTATGTCCTGTCTTACTTGAACGAGTACTGGTAATATTGAATAGGACACCGACCTAATGGTGCATTGACTACAGTATGATGAATATTATTGGTCTTTCTATGCACTCACTCAATGAGGGTAAGGGTGGAAGCATCCTTCAAGTACTACTTCAAAACAGCACCAACATACCAGAGAAAGAGGACTGGGGTCAGGTCTCTTTCAAACAGATCGTAAAGAAGATGGTACGTTTGATCAACAATACAGACCAGTAGCTTTTGTGAGCAAACCCCTTTCTGCAACACATGAAAACTAAGCCAACATAGAACGTGAGATGTTAGATGAGATGTTAGCAATAAATAATGCAGAATTTATTCTAAACAAGACCAGAGCAGGTAAGTTCGTGGTCAAAGGGGGATAATTTTGATTTTTGTGTGGTCTTTGGTAGATTTAATGCTTCCGATTCCAAAGACTTGGATCAGACTCGGGGATATTTTACTTCATGGAATTGGCTAGTAATCAATTTTATGTTAAAAGCTGTAAGGGGTTCTTTTACATACTTTTGCACGTGATGCATGGTGTCTTTACAAATATTAGTTGTCCATTTATGAGTGCATTTAAAACCCTTCATCTTTGATCCCAGCTTTTTAAATGTAGTGTTGTCGACTTAATGATCTATGTCCTTAAAATAATAATACCTAAAGAAATTGCTCAACTGGTTATAACTGCAGTGAAGTGATTGAACTTTCGTGTACATAAAAATTCCCTACATAGTTCAGTCCTTCTACTCTAGATTCTAATTGGTATGTCCTGTCTTACTTGAACGAGTACTGGTAATATTGAATAGGACACCGACCTAATGGTGCATTGACTACAGTATGATGAATATTATTGGTCTTTCTATGCACTCACTCAATGAGGGTAAGGGTGGAAGCATCCTTCAAGTACTACTTCAAAACAGCACCAACATACCAGAGAAAGAGGACTGGGGTCAGGTCTCTTTCAAACAGATCGTAAAGAAGATGGTACGTTTGATCAACAATACAGACCAGTAGCTTTTGTGAGCAAACCCCTTTCTTCAACACATGAAAACTAAGCCAACATAGAACGTGAGATGTTAGATGAGATGTTAGCAATAAATAATGCAGAATTTATTCTAAACAAGACCAGAGCAGGTAAGTTCGTGGTCAAAGGGGGATAATTTTGATTTTTGTGTGGTCTTTGGTAGATTTAATGCTTCCGATTCCAAAGACTTGGATCAGACTCGGGGATATTTTACTTCATGGAATTGGCTAGTAATCAATTTTATGTTAAAAGCTGTAAGGGGTTCTTTTACATACTTTTGCATGTGATGCATGGTGTCTTTACAAATATTAGTTGTCCATTTATGAGTGCATTTAAAACCCTTCATCTTTGATCCCAGCTTTTTAAATGTAGTGTTGTCGACTTAATGATCTATGTCCTTAAAATAATAATACCTAAAGAAATTGCTCAACTGGTTATAACTGCAGTGAAGTGATTGAACTTTCGTGTACATAAAAATTCCCTACATAGTTCAGTCCTTCTACTCTAGATTCTAATTGGTATGTCCTGTCTTACTTGAACGAGTACTGGTAATATTGAATAGGACACCGACCTAATGGTGCATTGACTACAGTATGATGAATATTATTGGTCTTTCTATGCACTCACTCAATGAGGGTAAGGGTGGAAGCATCCTTCAAGTACTACTTCAAAACAGCACCAACATACCAGAGAAAGAGGACTGGGGTCAGGTCTCTTTCAAACAGATCGTAAAGAAGATGGTACGTTTGATCAACAATACAGACCAGTAGCTTTTGTGAGCAAACCCCTTTCTTCAACACATGAAAACTAAGCCAACATAGAACGTGAGATGTTAGATGAGATGTTAGCAATAAATAATGCAGAATTTATTCTAAACAAGACCAGAGCAGGTAAGTTCGTGGTCAAAGGGGGATAATTTTGATTTTTGTGTGGTCTTTGGTAGATTTAATGCTTCCGATTCCAAAGACTTGGATCAGACTCGGGGATATTTTACTTCATGGAATTGGCTAGTAATCAATTTTATGTTAAAAGCTGTAAGGGGTTCTTTTACATACTTTTGCACGTGATGCATGGTGTCTTTACAAATATTAGTTGTCCATTTATGAGTGCATTTAAAACCCTTCATCTTTGATCCCAGCTTTTTAAATGTAGTGTTGTCGACTTAATGATCTATGTCCTTAAAATAATAATACCTAAAGAAATTGCTCAACTGGTTATAACTGCAGTGAAGTGATTGAACTTTCGTGTACATAAAAATTCCCTACATAGTTCAGTCCTTCTACTCTAGATTCTAATTGGTATGTCCTGTCTTACTTGAACGAGTACTGGTAATATTGAATAGGACACCGACCTAATGGTGCATTGACTACAGTATGATGAATATTATTGGTCTTTCTATGCACTCACTCAATGAGGGTAAGGGTGGAAGCATCCTTCAAGTACTACTTCAAAACAGCACCAACATACCAGAGAAAGAGGACTGGGGTCAGGTCTCTTTCAAACAGATCGTAAAGAAGATGGTACGTTTGATCAACAATACAGACCAGTAGCTTTTGTGAGCAAACCCCTTTCTTCAACACATGAAAACTAAGCCAACATAGAACGTGAGATGTTAGATGAGATGTTAGCAATAAATAATGCAGAATTTATTCTAAACAAGACCAGAGCAGGTAAGTTCGTGGTCAAAGGGGGATAATTTTGATTTTTGTGTGGTCTTTGGTAGATTTAATGCTTCCGATTCCAAAGACTTGGATCAGACTCGGGGATATTTTACTTCATGGAATTGGCTAGTAATCAATTTTATGTTAAAAGCTGTAAGGGGTTCTTTTACATACTTTTGCACGTGATGCATGGTGTCTTTACAAATATTAGTTGTCCATTTATGAGTGCATTTAAAACCCTTTATCTTTGATCCCAGCTTTTTAAATGTAGTGTTGTCGACTTAATGATCTATGTCCTTAAAATAATAATACCTAAAGAAATTGCTCAACTGGTTATAACTGCAGTGAAGTGATTGAACTTTCGTGTACATAAAAATTCCCTACATAGTTCAGTCCTTCTACTCTAGATTCTAATTGGTATGTCCTGTCTTACTTGAACGAGTACTGGTAATATTGAATAGGACACCGACCTAATGGTGCATTGACTACAGTATGATGAATATTATTGGTCTTTCTATGCACTCACTCAATGAGGGTAAGGGTGGAAGCATCCTTCAAGTACTACTTCAAAACAGCACCAACATACCAGAGAAAGAGGACTGGGGTCAGGTCTCTTTCAAACAGATCGTAAAGAAGATGGTACGTTTGATCAACAATACAGACCAGTAGCTTTTGTGAGCAAACCCCTTTCTTCAACACATGAAAACTAAGCCAACATAGAACGTGAGATGTTAGATGAGATGTTAGCATTTAGTAACAATAAATAATGCAGAATTTATTCTAAACAAGACCAGAGCAGGTAAGTTCGTGGTCAAAGGGGGATAATTTTGATTTTTGTGTGGTCTTTGGTAGATTTAATGCTTCCGATTCCAAAGACTTGGATCAGACTCGGGGATATTTTACTTCATGGAATTGGCTAGTAATCAATTTTATGTTAAAAGCTGTAAGGGGTTCTTTTACATACTTTTGCACGTGATGCATGGTGTCTTTACAAATATTAGTTGTCCATTTATGAGTGCATTTAAAACCCTTCATCTTTGATCCCAGCTTTTAAATGTAGTGTTGTCGACTTAATGATCTATGTCCTTAAAATAATAATACCTAAAGAAATTGCTCAACTGGTTATAACTGCAGTGAAGTGATTGAACTTTCGTGTACATAAAAATTCCCTACATAGTTCAGTCCTTCTACTCTAGATTCTAATTGGTATGTCCTGTCTTACTTGAACGAGTACTGGTAATATTGAATAGGACACCGACCTAATGGTGCATTGACTACAGTATGATGAATATTATTGGTCTTTCTATGCACTCACTCAATGAGGGTAAGGGTGGAAGCATCCTTCAAGTACTACTTCAAAACAGCACCAACATACCAGAGAAAGAGGACTGGGGTCAGGTCTCTTTCAAACAGATCGTAAAGAAGATGGTACGTTTGATCAACAATACAGACCAGTAGCTTTTGTGAGCAAACCCCTTTCTTCAACACATGAAAACTAAGCCAACATAGAACGTGAGATGTTAGATGAGATGTTAGCATTTAGTAACAATAAATAATGCAGAATTTATTCTAAACAAGACCAGAGCAGGTAAGTTCGTGGTCAAAGGGGGATAATTTTGATTTTTGTGTGGTCTTTGGTAGATTTAATGCTTCCGATTCCAAAGACTTGGATCAGACTCGGGGATATTTTACTTCATGGAATTGGCTAGTAATCAATTTTATGTTAAAAGCTGTAAGGGGTTCTTTTACATACTTTTGCACGTGATGCATGGTGTCTTTACAAATATTAGTTGTCCATTTATGAGTGCATTTAAAACCCTTCATCTTTGATCCCAGCTTTTTAAATGTAGTGTTGTCGACTTAATGATCTATGTCCTTAAAATAATAATACCTAAAGAAATTGCTCAACTGGTTATAACTGCAGTGACGTGATTGAACTTTCGTGTACATAAAAATTCCCTACATAGTTCAGTCCTTCTACTCTAGATTCTAATTGGTATGTCCTGTCTTACTTGAACGAGTACTGGTAATATTGAATAGGACACCGACCTAATGGTGCATTGACTACAGTATGATGAATATTATTGGTCTTTCTATGCACTCACTCAATGAGGGTAAGGGTGGAAGCATCCTTCAAGTACTACTTCAAAACAGCACCAACATACCAGAGAAAGAGGACTGGGGTCAGGTCTCTTTCAAACAGATCGTAAAGAAGATGGTACGTTTGATCAACAATACAGACCAGTAGCTTTTGTGAGCAAACCCCTTTCTTCAACACATGAAAACTAAGCCAACATAGAACGTGAGATGTTAGATGAGATGTTAGCATTTAGTAACAATAAATAATGCAGAATTTATTCTAAACAAGACCAGAGCAGGTAAGTTCGTGGTCAAAGGGGGATAATTTTGATTTTTGTGTGGTCTTTGGTAGATTTAATGCTTCCGATTCCAAAGACTTGGATCAGACTCGGGGATATTTTACTTCATGGAATTGGCTAGTAATCAATTTTATGTTAAAAGCTGTAAGGGGTTCTTTTACATACTTTTGCACGTGATGCATGGTGTCTTTACAAATATTAGTTGTCCATTTATGAGTGCATTTAAAACCCTTCATCTTTGATCCCAGCTTTTTAAATGTAGTGTTGTCGACTTAATGATCTATGTCCTTAAAATAATAATACCTAAAGAAATTGCTCAACTGGTTATAACTGCAGTGAAGTGATTGAACTTTCGTGTACATAAAAATTCCCTACATAGTTCAGTCCTTCTACTCTAGATTCTAATTGGTATGTCCTGTCTTACTTGAACGAGTACTGGTAATATTGAATAGGACACCGACCTAATGGTGCATTGACTACAGTATGATGAATATTATTGGTCTTTCTATGCACTCACTCAATGAGGGTAAGGGTGGAAGCATCCTTCAAGTACTACTTCAAAACAGCACCAACATACCAGAGAAAGAGGACTGGGGTCAGGTCTCTTTCAAACAGATCGTAAAGAAGATGGTACGTTTGATCAACAATACAGACCAGTAGCTTTTGTGAGCAAACCCCTTTCTTCAACACATGAAAACTAAGCCAACATAGAACGTGAGATGTTAGATGAGATGTTAGCAATAAATAATGCAGAATTTATTCTAAACAAGACCAGAGCAGGTAAGTTCGTGGTCAAAGGGGGATAATTTTGATTTTTGTGTGGTCTTTGGTAGATTTAATGCTTCCGATTCCAAAGACTTGGATCAGACTCGGGGATATTTTACTTCATGGAATTGGCTAGTAATCAATTTTATGTTAAAAGCTGTAAGGGGTTCTTTTACATACTTTTGCACGTGATGCATGGTGTCTTTACAAATATTAGTTGTCCATTTATGAGTGCATTTAAAACCCTTCATCTTTGATCCCAGCTTTTTAAATGTAGTGTTGTCGACTTAATGATCTATGTCCTTAAAATAATAATACCTAAAGAAATTGCTCAACTGGTTATAACTGCAGTGAAGTGATTGAACTTTCGTGTACATAAAAATTCCCTACATAGTTCAGTCCTTCTACTCTAGATTCTAATTGGTATGTCCTGTCTTACTTGAACGAGTACTGGTAATATTGAATAGGACACCGACCTAATGGTGCATTGACTACAGTATGATGAATATTATTGGTCTTTCTATGCACTCACTCAATGAGGGTAAGGGTGGAAGCATCCTTCAAGTACTACTTCAAAACAGCACCAACATACCAGAGAAAGAGGACTGGGGTCAGGTCTCTTTCAAACAGATCGTAAAGAAGATGGTACGTTTGATCAACAATACAGACCAGTAGCTTTTGTGAGCAAACCCCTTTCTTCAACACATGAAAACTAAGCCAACATAGAACGTGAGATGTTAGATGAGATGTTAGCATTTAGTAACAATAAATAATGCAGAATTTATTCTAAACAAGAGCAGAGCAGGTAAGTTCGTGGTCAAAGGGGGATAATTTTGATTTTTGTGTGGTCTTTGGTAGATTTAATGCTTCCGATTCCAAAGACTTGGATCAGACTCGGGGATATTTTTACTTCATGGAATTGGCTAGTAATCAATTTTATGTTAAAAGCTGTAAGGGGTTCTTTTACATACTTTTGCACGTGATGCATGGTGTCTTTACAAATATTAGTTGTCCATTTATGAGTGCATTTAAAACCCTTCATCTTTGATCCCAGCTTTTTAAATGTAGTGTTGTCGACTTAATGATCTATGTCCTTAAAATAATAATACCTAAAGAAATTGCTCAACTGGTTATAACTGCAGTGAAGTGATTGAACTTTCGTGTACATAAAAATTCCCTACATAGTTCAGTCCTTCTACTCTAGATTCTAATTGGTATGTCCTGTCTTACTTGAACGAGTACTGGTAATATTGAATAGGACACCGACCTAATGGTGCATTGACTACAGTATGATGAATATTATTGGTCTTTCTATGCACTCACTCAATGAGGGTAAGGGTGGAAGCATCCTTCAAGTACTACTTCAAAACAGCACCAACATACCAGAGAAAGAGGACTGGGGTCAGGTCTCTTTCAAACAGATCGTAAAGAAGATGGTACGTTTGATCAACAATACAGACCAGTAGCTTTTGTGAGCAAACCCCTTTCTTCAACACATGAAAACTAAGCCAACATAGAACGTGAGATGTTAGATGAGATGTTAGCATTTAGTAACAATAAATAATGCAGAATTTATTCTAAACAAGACCAGAGCAGGTAAGTTCGTGGTCAAAGGGGGATAATTTTGATTTTTGTGTGGTCTTTGGTAGATTTAATGCTTCCTATTCCAAAGACTTGGATCAGACTCGGGGATATTTTACTTCATGGAATTGGCTAGTAATCAATTTTATGTTAAAAGCTGTAAGGGGTTCTTTTACATACTTTTGCACGTGATGCATGGTGTCTTTACAAATATTAGTTGTCCATTTATGAGTGCATTTAAAACCCTTCATCTTTGATCCCAGCTTTTAAATGTAGTGTTGTCGACTTAATGATCTATGTCCTTAAAATAATAATACCTAAAGAAATTGCTCAACTGGTTATAACTGCAGTGAAGTGATTGAACTTTCGTGTACATAAAAATTCCCTACATAGTTCAGTCCTTCTACTCTAGATTCTAATTGGTATGTCCTGTCTTACTTGAACGAGTACTGGTAATATTGAATAGGACACCGACCTAATGGTGCATTGACTACAGTATGATGAATATTATTGGTCTTTCTATGCACTCACTCAATGAGGGTAAGGGTGGAAGCATCCTTCAAGTACTACTTCAAAACAGCACCAACATACCAGAGAAAGAGGACTGGGGTCAGGTCTCTTTCAAACAGATCGTAAAGAAGATGGTACGTTTGATCAACAATACAGACCAGTAGCTTTTGTGAGCAAACCCCTTTCTTCAACACATGAAAACTAAGCCAACATAGAACGTGAGATGTTAGATGAGATGTTAGCATTTAGTAACAATAAATAATGCAGAATTTATTCTAAACAAGACCAGAGCAGGTAAGTTCGTGGTCAAAGGGGGATAATTTTGATTTTTGTGTGGTCTTTGGTAGATTTAATGCTTCCGATTCCAAAGACTTGGATCAGACTCGGGGATATTTTACTTCATGGAATTGGCTAGTAATCAATTTTATGTTAAAAGCTGTAAGGGGTTCTTTTACATACTTTTGCACGTGATGCATGGTGTCTTTACAAATATTAGTTGTCCATTTATGAGTGCATTTAAAACCCTTCATCTTTGATCCCAGCTTTTTAAATGTAGTGTTGTCGACTTAATGATCTATGTCCTTAAAATAATAATACCTAAAGAAATTGCTCAACTGGTTATAACTGCAGTGAAGTGATTGAACTTTCGTGTACATAAAAATTCCCTACATAGTTCAGTCCTTCTACTCTAGATTCTAATTGGTATGTCCTGTCTTACTTGAACGAGTACTGGTAATATTGAATAGGACACCGACCTAATGGTGCATTGACTACAGTATGATGAATATTATTGGTCTTTCTATGCACTCACTCAATGAGGGTAAGGGTGGAAGCATCCTTCAAGTACTACTTCAAAACAGCACCAACATACCAGAGAAAGAGGACTGGGGTCAGGTCTCTTTCAAACAGATCGTAAAGAAGATGGTACGTTTGATCAACAATACAGACCAGTAGCTTTTGTGAGCAAACCCCTTTCTTCAACACATGAAAACTAAGCCAACATAGAACGTGAGATGTTAGATGAGATGTTAGCATTTAGTAACAATAAATAATGCAGAATTTATTCTAAATAAGACCAGAGCAGGTAAGTTCGTGGTCAAAGGGGGATAATTTTGATTTTTGTGTGGTCTTTGGTAGATTTAATGCTTCCGATTCCAAAGACTTGGATCAGACTCGGGGATATTTTACTTCATGGAATTGGCTAGTAATCAATTTTATGTTAAAAGCTGTAAGGGGTTCTTTTACATACTTTTGCACGTGATGCATGGTGTCTTTACAAATATTAGTTGTCCATTTATGAGTGCATTTAAAACCCTTCATCTTTGATCCCAGCTTTTTAAATGTAGTGTTGTCGACTTAATGATCTATGTCCTTAAAATAATAATACCTAAAGAAATTGCTCAACTGGTTATAACTGCAGTGAAGTGATTGAACTTTCGTGTACATAAAAATTCCCTACATAGTTCAGTCCTTCTACTCTAGATTCTAATTGGTATGTCCTGTCTTACTTGAACGAGTACTGGTAATATTGAATAGGACACCGACCTAATGGTGCATTGACTACAGTATGATGAATATTATTGGTCTTTCTATGCACTCACTCAATGAGGGTAAGGGTGGAAGCATCCTTCAAGTACTACTTCAAAACAGCACCAACATACCAGAGAAAGAGGACTGGGGTCAGGTCTCTTTCAAACAGATCGTAAAGAAGATGGTACGTTTGATCAACAATACAGACCAGTAGCTTTTGTGAGCAAACCCCTTTCTTCAACACATGAAAACTAAGCCAACATAGAACGTGAGATGTTAGATGAGATGTTAGCATTTAGTAACAATAAATAATGCAGAATTTATTCTAAACAAGAGCAGAGCAGGTAAGTTCGTGGTCAAAGGGGGATAATTTTGATTTTTGTGTGGTCTTTGGTAGATTTAATGCTTCCGATTCCAAAGACTTGGATCAGACTCGGGGATATTTTTACTTCATGGAATTGGCTAGTAATCAATTTTATGTTAAAAGCTGTAAGGGGTTCTTTTACATACTTTTGCACGTGATGCATGGTGTCTTTACAAATATTAGTTGTCCATTTATGAGTGCATTTAAAACCCTTCATCTTTGATCCCAGCTTTTTAAATGTAGTGTTGTCGACTTAATGATCTATGTCCTTAAAATAATAATACCTAAAGAAATTGCTCAACTGGTTATAACTGCAGTGAAGTGATTGAACTTTCGTGTACATAAAAATTCCCTACATAGTTCAGTCCTTCTACTCTAGATTCTAATTGGTATGTCCTGTCTTACTTGAACGAGTACTGGTAATATTGAATAGGACACCGACCTAATGGTGCATTGACTACAGTATGATGAATATTATTGGTCTTTCTATGCACTCACTCAATGAGGGTAAGGGTGGAAGCATCCTTCAAGTACTACTTCAAAACAGCACCAACATACCAGAGAAAGAGGACTGGGGTCAGGTCTCTTTCAAACAGATCGTAAAGAAGATGGTACGTTTGATCAACAATACAGACCAGTAGCTTTTGTGAGCAAACCCCTTTCTTCAACACATGAAAACTAAGCCAACATAGAACGTGAGATGTTAGATGAGATGTTAGCATTTAGTAACAATAAATAATGCAGAATTTATTCTAAACAAGACCAGAGCAGGTAAGTTCGTGGTCAAAGGGGGATAATTTTGATTTTTGTGTGGTCTTTGGTAGATTTAATGCTTCCGATTCCAAAGACTTGGATCAGACTCGGGGATATTTTACTTCATGGAATTGGCTAGTAATCAATTTTATGTTAAAAGCTGTAAGGGGTTCTTTTACATACTTTTGCACGTGATGCATGGTGTCTTTACAAATATTAGTTGTCCATTTATGAGTGCATTTAAAACCCTTCATCTTTGATCCCAGCTTTTAAATGTAGTGTTGTCGACTTAATGATCTATGTCCTTAAAATAATAATACCTAAAGAAATTGCTCAACTGGTTATAACTGCAGTGAAGTGATTGAACTTTCGTGTACATAAAAATTCCCTACATAGTTCAGTCCTTCTACTCTAGATTCTAATTGGTATGTCCTGTCTTACTTGAACGAGTACTGGTAATATTGAATAGGACACCGACCTAATGGTGCATTGACTACAGTATGATGAATATTATTGGTCTTTCTATGCACTCACTCAATGAGGGTAAGGGTGGAAGCATCCTTCAAGTACTACTTCAAAACAGCACCAACATACCAGAGAAAGAGGACTGGGGTCAGGTCTCTTTCAAACAGATCGTAAAGAAGATGGTACGTTTGATCAACAATACAGACCAGTAGCTTTTGTGAGCAAACCCCTTTCTTCAACACATGAAAACTAAGCCAACATAGAACGTGAGATGTTAGATGAGATGTTAGCATTTAGTAACAATAAATAATGCAGAATTTATTCTAAACAAGACCAGAGCAGGTAAGTTCGTGGTCAAAGGGGGATAATTTTGATTTTTGTGTGGTCTTTGGTAGATTTAATGCTTCCGATTCCAAAGACTTGGATCAGACTCGGGGATATTTTACTTCATGGAATTGGCTAGTAATCAATTTTATGTTAAAAGCTGTAAGGGGTTCTTTTACATACTTTTGCACGTGATGCATGGTGTCTTTACAAATATTAGTTGTCCATTTATGAGTGCATTTAAAACCCTTCATCTTTGATCCCAGCTTTTTAAATGTAGTGTTGTCGACTTAATGATCTATGTCCTTAAAATAATAATACCTAAAGAAATTGCTCAACTGGTTATAACTGCAGTGAAGTGATTGAACTTTCGTGTACATAAAAATTCCCTACATAGTTCAGTCCTTCTACTCTAGATTCTAATTGGTATGTCCTGTCTTACTTGAACGAGTACTGGTAATATTGAATAGGACACCGACCTAATGGTGCATTGACTACAGTATGATGAATATTATTGGTCTTTCTATGCACTCACTCAATGAGGGTAAGGGTGGAAGCATCCTTCAAGTACTACTTCAAAACAGCACCAACATACCAGAGAAAGAGGACTGGGGTCAGGTCTCTTTCAAACAGATCGTAAAGAAGATGGTACGTTTGATCAACAATACAGACCAGTAGCTTTTGTGAGCAAACCCCTTTCTTCAACACATGAAAACTAAGCCAACATAGAACGTGAGATGTTAGATGAGATGTTAGCATTTAGTAACAATAAATAATGCAGAATTTATTCTAAACAAGACCAGAGCAGGTAAGTTCGTGGTCAAAGGGGGATAATTTTGATTTTTGTGTGGTCTTTGGTAGATTTAATGCTTCCGATTCCAAAGACTTGGATCAGACTCGGGGATATTTTACTTCATGGAATTGGCTAGTAATCAATTTTATGTTAAAAGCTGTAAGGGGTTCTTTTACATACTTTTGCACGTGATGCATGGTGTCTTTACAAATATTAGTTGTCCATTTATGAGTGCATTTAAAACCCTTCATCTTTGATCCCAGCTTTTTAAATGTAGTGTTGTCGACTTAATGATCTATGTCCTTAAAATAATAATACCTAAAGAAATTGCTCAACTGGTTATAACTGCAGTGAAGTGATTGAACTTTCTTGTACATAAAAATTCCCTACATAGTTCAGTCCTTCTACTCTAGATTCTAATTGGTATGTCCTGTCTTACTTGAACGAGTACTGGTAATATTGAATAGGACACCGACTTAATGGTGCATTGACTACAGTATGATGAATATTATTGGTATTTCTATGCACTCACTCAATGAGGGTAAGGGTGGAAGCATCCTTCAAGTACTACTTCAAAACAGCACCAACATACCAGAGAAAGAGGACTGGGGTCAGGTCTCTTTCAAACAGATCGTAAAGAAGATGGTACGTTTGATCAACAATACAGACCAGTAGCTTTTGTGAGCAAACCCCTTTCTTCAACACATGAAAACTAAGCCAACATAGAACGTGAGATGTTAGATGAGATGTTAGCATTTAGTAACAATAAATAATGCAGAATTTATTCTAAACAAGACCAGAGCAGGTAAGTTCGTGGTCAAAGGGGGATAATTTTGATTTTTGTGTGGTCTTTGGTAGATTTAATGCTTCCGATTCCAAAGACTTGGATCAGACTCGGGGATATTTTACTTCATGGAATTGGCTAGTAATCAATTTTATGTTAAAAGCTGTAAGGGGTTCTTTTACATACTTTTGCACGTGATGCATGGTGTCTTTACAAATATTAGTTGTCCATTTATGAGTGCATTTAAAACCCTTCATCTTTGATCCCAGCTTTTTAAATGTAGTGTTGTCGACTTAATGATCTATGTCCTTAAAATAATAATACCTAAAGAAATTGCTCAACTGGTTATAACTGCAGTGAAGTGATTGAACTTTCGTGTACATAAAAATTCCCTACATAGTTCAGTCCTTCTACTCTAGATTCTAATTGGTATGTCCTGTCTTACTTGCACGAGTACTGGTAATATTGAATAGGACACCGACCTAATGGTGCATTGACTACAGTATGATGAATATTATTGGTCTTTCTATGCACTCACTCAATGAGGGTAAGGGTGGAAGCATCCTTCAAGTACTACTTCAAAACAGCACCAACATACCAGAGAAAGAGGACTGGGGTCAGGTCTCTTTCAAACAGATCGTAAAGAAGATGGTACGTTTGATCAACAATACAGACCAGTAGCTTTTGTGAGCAAACCCCTTTCTTCAACACATGAAAACTAAGCCAACATAGAACGTGAGATGTTAGATGAGATGTTAGCATTTAGTAACAATAAATAATGCAGAATTTATTCTAAACAAGACCAGAGCAGGTAAGTTCGTGGTCAAAGGGGGATAATTTTGATTTTTGTGTGGTCTTTGGTAGATTTAATGCTTCCGATTCCAAAGACTTGGATCAGACTCGGGGATATTTTACTTCATGGAATTGGCTAGTAATCAATTTTATGTTAAAAGCTGTAAGGGGTTCTTTTACATACTTTTGCACGTGATGCATGGTGTCTTTACAAATATTAGTTGTCCATTTATGAGTGCATTTAAAACCCTTCATCTTTGATCCCAGCTTTTTAAATGTAGTGTTGTCGACTTAATGATCTATGTCCTTAAAATAATAATACCTAAAGAAATTGCTCAACTGGTTATAACTGCAGTGAAGTGATTGAACTTTCGTGTACATAAAAATTCCCTACATAGTTCAGTCCTTCTACTCTAGATTCTAATTGGTATGTCCTGTCTTACTTGAACGAGTACTGGTAATATTGAATAGGACACCGACCTAATGGTGCATTGACTACAGTATGATGAATATTATTGGTCTTTCTATGCACTCACTCAATGAGGGTAAGGGTGGAAGCATCCTTCAAGTACTACTTCAAAACAGCACCAACATACCAGAGAAAGAGGACTGGGGTCAGGTCTCTTTCAAACAGATCGTAAAGAAGATGGTACGTTTGATCAACAATACAGACCAGTAGCTTTTGTGAGCAAACCCCTTTCTTCAACACATGAAAACTAAGCCAATATAGAACGTGAGATGTTAGATGAGATGTTAGCATTTAGTAACAATAAATAATGCAGAATTTATTCTAAACAAGACCAGAGCAGGTAAGTTCGTGGTCAAAGGGGGATAATTTTGATTTTTGTGTGGTCTTTGGTAGATTTAATGCTTCCGATTCCAAAGACTTGGATCAGACTCGGGGATATTTTACTTCATGGAATTGGCTAGTAATCAATTTTATGTTAAAAGCTGTAAGGGGTTCTTTTACATACTTTTGCACGTGATGCATGGTGTCTTTACAAATATTAGTTGTCCATTTATGAGTGCATTTAAAACCCTTCATCTTTGATCCCAGCTTTTTAAATGTAGTGTTGTCGACTTAATGATCTATGTCCTTAAAATAATAATACCTAAAGAAATTGCTCAACTGGTTATAACTGCAGTGAAGTGATTGAACTTTCGTGTACATAAAAATTCCCTACATAGTTCAGTCCTTCTACTCTAGATTCTAATTGGTATGTCCTGTCTTATATGAACGAGTACTGGTAATATTGAATAGGACACCGACCTAATGGTGCATTGACTACAGTATGATGAATATTATTGGTCTTTCTATGCACTCACTCAATGAGGGTAAGGGTGGAAGCATCCTTCAAGTACTACTTCAAAACAGCACCAACATACCAGAGAAAGAGGACTGGGGTCAGGTCTCTTTCAAACAGATCGTAAAGAAGATGGTACGTTTGATCAACAATACAGACCAGTAGCTTTTGTGAGCAAACCCCTTTCTTCAACACATGAAAACTAAGCCAACATAGAACGTGAGATGTTAGATGAGATGTTAGCATTTAGTAACAATAAATAATGCAGAATTTATTCTAAACAAGACCAGAGCAGGTAAGTTCGTGGTCAAAGGGGGATAATTTTGATTTTTGTGTGGTCTTTGGTAGATTTAATGCTTCCGATTCCAAAGACTTGGATCAGACTCGGGGATATTTTACTTCATGGAATTGGCTAGTAATCAATTTTATGTTAAAAGCTGTAAGGGGTTCTTTTACATACTTTTGCACGTGATGCATGGTGTCTTTATAAATATTAGTTGTCCATTTATGAGTGCATTTAAAACCCTTCATCTTTGATCCCAGCTTTTTAAATGTAGTGTTGTCGACTTAATGATCTATGTCCTTAAAATAATAATACCTAAAGAAATTGCTCAACTGGTTATAACTGCAGTGAAGTGATTGAACTTTCGTGTACATAAAAATTCCCTACATAGTTCAGTCCTTCTACTCTAGATTCTAATTGGTATGTCCTGTCTTACTTGAACGAGTACTGGTAATATTGAATAGGACACCGACCTAATGGTGCATTGACTACAGTATGATGAATATTATTGGTCTTTCTATGCACTCACTCAATGAGGGTAAGGGTGGAAGCATCCTTCAAGTACTACTTCAAAACAGCACCAACATACCAGAGAAAGAGGACTGGGGTCAGGTCTCTTTCAAACAGATCGTAAAGAAGATGGTACGTTTGATCAACAATACAGACCAGTAGCTTTTGTGAGCAAACCCCTTTCTTCAACACATGAAAACTAAGCCAACATAGAACGTGAGATGTTAGATGAGATGTTAGCATTTAGTAACAATAAATAATGCAGAATTTATTCTAAACAAGAGCAGAGCAGGTAAGTTCGTGGTCAAAGGGGGATAATTTTGATTTTTGTGTGGTCTTTGGTAGATTTAATGCTTCCGATTCCAAAGACTTGGATCAGACTCGGGGATATTTTACTTCATGGAATTGGCTAGTAATCAATTTTATGTTAAAAGCTGTAAGGGGTTCTTTTACATACTTTTGCACGTGATGCATGGTGTCTTTACAAATATTAGTTGTCCATTTATGAGTGCATTTAAAACCCTTCATCTTTGATCCCAGCTTTTTAAATGTAGTGTTGTCGACTTAATGATCTATGTCCTTAAAATAATAATACCTAAAGAAATTGCTCAACTGGTTATAACTGCAGTGAAGTGATTGAACTTTCGTGTACATAAAAATTCCCTACATAGTTCAGTCCTTCTACTCTAGATTCTAATTGGTATGTCCTGTCTTACTTGAACGAGTACTGGTAATATTGAATAGGACACCGACCTAATGGTGCATTGACTACAGTATGATGAATATTATTGGTCTTTCTATGCACTCACTCAATGAGGGTAAGGGTGGAAGCATCCTTCAAGTACTACTTCAAAACAGCACCAACATACCAGAGAAAGAGGACTGGGGTCAGGTCTCTTTCAAACAGATCGTAAAGAAGATGGTACGTTTGATCAACAATACAGACCAGTAGCTTTTGTGAGCAAACCCCTTTCTTCAACACATGAAAACTAAGCCAACATAGAACGTGAGATGTTAGATGAGATGTTAGCATTTAGTAACAATAAATAATGCAGAATTTATTCTAAACAAGACCAGAGCAGGTAAGTTCGTGGTCAAAGGGGGATAATTTTGATTTTTGTGTGGTCTTTGGTAGATTTAATGCTTCCGATTCCAAAGACTTGGATCAGACTCGGGGATATTTTACTTCATGGAATTGGCTAGTAATCAATTTTATGTTAAAAGCTGTAAGGGGTTCTTTTACATACTTTTGCACGTGATGCATGGTGTCTTTACAAATATTAGTTGTCCATTTATGAGTGCATTTAAAACCCTTCATCTTTGATCCCAGCTTTTTAAATGTAGTGTTGTCGACTTAATGATCTATGTCCTTAAAATAATAATACCTAAAGAAATTGCTCAACTGGTTATAACTGCAGTGAAGTGATTGAACTTTCGTGTACATAAAAATTCCCTACATAGTTCAGTCCTTCTACTCTAGATTCTAATTGGTATGTCCTGTCTTACTTGAACGAGTACTGGTAATATTGAATAGGACACCGACCTAATGGTGCATTGACTACAGTATGATGAATATTATTGGTCTTTCTATGCACTCACTCAATGAGGGTAAGGGTGGAAGCATCCTTCAAGTACTACTTCAAAACAGCACCAACATACCAGAGAAAGAGGACTGGGGTCAGGTCTCTTTCAAACAGATCGTAAAGAAGATGGTACGTTTGATCAACAATACAGACCAGTAGCTTTTGTGAGCAAACCCCTTTCTTCAACACATGAAAACTAAGCCAACATAGAACGTGAGATGTTAGATGAGATGTTAGCATTTAGTAACAATAAATAATGCAGAATTTATTCTAAACAAGAGCAGAGCAGGTAAGTTCGTGGTCAAAGGGGGATAATTTTGATTTTTGTGTGGTCTTTGGTAGATTTAATGCTTCCGATTCCAAAGACTTGGATCAGACTCGGGGATATTTTACTTCATGGAATTGGCTAGTAATCAATTTTATGTTAAAAGCTGTAAGGGGTTCTTTTACATACTTTTGCACGTGATGCATGGTGTCTTTACAAATATTAGTTGTCCATTTATGAGTGCATTTAAAACCCTTCATCTTTGATCCCAGCTTTTTAAATGTAGTGTTGTCGACTTAATGATCTATGTCCTTAAAATAATAATACCTAAAGAAATTGCTCAACTGGTTATAACTGCAGTGAAGTGATTGAACTTTCGTGTACATAAAAATTCCCTACATAGTTCAGTCCTTCTACTCTAGATTCTAATTGGTATGTCCTGTCTTACTTGAACGAGTACTGGTAATATTGAATAGGACACCGACCTAATGGTGCATTGACTACAGTATGATGAATATTATTGGTCTTTCTATGCACTCACTCAATGAGGGTAAGGGTGGAAGCATCCTTCAAGTACTACTTCAAAACAGCACCAACATACCAGAGAAAGAGGACTGGGGTCAGGTCTCTTTCAAACAGATCGTAAAGAAGATGGTACGTTTGATCAACAATACAGACCAGTAGCTTTTGTGAGCAAACCCCTTTCTTCAACACATGAAAACTAAGCCAACATAGAACGTGAGATGTTAGATGAGATGTTAGCATTTAGTAACAATAAATAATGCAGAATTTATTCTAAACAAGACCAGAGCAGGTAAGTTCGTGGTCAAAGGGGGATAATTTTGATTTTTGTGTGGTCTTTGGTAGATTTAATGCTTCCGATTCCAAAGACTTGGATCAGACTCGGGGATATTTTACTTCATGGAATTGGCTAGTAATCAATTTTATGTTAAAAGCTGTAAGGGGTTCTTTTACATACTTTTGCACGTGATGCATGGTGTCTTTACAAATATTAGTTGTCCATTTATGAGTGCATTTAAAACCCTTCATCTTTGATCCCAGCTTTTTAAATGTAGTGTTGTCGACTTAATGATCTATGTCCTTAAAATAATAATACCTAAAGAAATTGCTCAACTGGTTATAACTGCAGTGAAGTGATTGAACTTTCTTGTACATAAAAATTCCCTACATAGTTCAGTCCTTCTACTCTAGATTCTAATTGGTATGTCCTGTCTTACTTGAACGAGTACTGGTAATATTGAATAGGACACCGACCTAATGGTGCATTGACTACAGTATGATGAATATTATTGGTCTTTCTATGCACTCACTCAATGAGGGTAAGGGTGGAAGCATCCTTCAAGTACTACTTCAAAACAGCACCAACATACCAGAGAAAGAGGACTGGGGTCAGGTCTCTTTCAAACAGATCGTAAAGAAGATGGTACGTTTGATCAACAATACAGACCAGTAGCTTTTGTGAGCAAACCCCTTTCTTCAACACATGAAAACTAAGCCAACATAGAACGTGAGATGTTAGATGAGATGTTAGCATTTAGTAACAATAAATAATGCAGAATTTATTCTAAACAAGACCAGAGCAGGTAAGTTCGTGGTCAAAGGGGGATAATTTTGATTTTTGTGTGGTCTTTGGTAGATTTAATGCTTCCGATTCCAAAGACTTGGATCAGACTCGGGGATATTTTACTTCATGGAATTGGCTAGTAATCAATTTTATGTTAAAAGCTGTAAGGGGTTCTTTTACATACTTTTGCACGTGATGCATGGTGTCTTTACAAATATTAGTTGTCCATTTATGAGTGCATTTAAAACCCTTCATCTTTGATCCCAGCTTTTTAAATGTAGTGTTGTCGACTTAATGATCTATGTCCTTAAAATAATAATACCTAAAGAAATTGCTCAACTGGTTATAACTGCAGTGAAGTGATTGAACTTTCGTGTACATAAAAATTCCCTACATAGTTCAGTCCTTCTACTCTAGATTCTAATTGGTATGTCCTGTCTTACTTGAACGAGTACTGGTAATATTGAATAGGACACCGACCTAATGGTGCATTGACTACAGTATGATGAATATTATTGGTCTTTCTATGCACTCACTCAATGAGGGTAAGGGTGGAAGCATCCTTCAAGTACTACTTCAAAACAGCACCAACATACCAGAGAAAGAGGACTGGGGTCAGGTCTCTTTCAAACAGATCGTAAAGAAGATGGTACGTTTGATCAACAATACAGACCAGTAGCTTTTGTGAGCAAACCCCTTTCTTCAACACATGAAAACTAAGCCAACATAGAACGTGAGATGTTAGATGAGATGTTAGCATTTAGTAACAATAAATAATGCAGAATTTATTCTAAACAAGACCAGAGCAGGTAAGTTCGTGGTCAAAGGGGGATAATTTTGATTTTTGTGTGGTCTTTGGTAGATTTAATGCTTCCGATTCCAAAGACTTGGATCAGACTCGGGGATATTTTACTTCATGGAATTGGCTAGTAATCAATTTTATGTTAAAAGCTGTAAGGGGTTCTTTTACATACTTTTGCACGTGATGCATGGTGTCTTTACAAATATTAGTTGTCCATTTATGAGTGCATTTAAAACCCTTCATCTTTGATCCCAGCTTTTTAAATGTAGTGTTGTCGACTTAATGATCTATGTCCTTAAAATAATAATACCTAAAGAAATTGCTCAACTGGTTATAACTGCAGTGAAGTGATTGAACTTTCGTGTACATAAAAATTCCCTACATAGTTCAGTCCTTCTACTCTAGATTATAATTGGTATGTCCTGTCTTACTTGAACGAGTACTGGTAATATTGAATAGGACACCGACCTAATGGTGCATTGACTACAGTATGATGAATATTATTGGTCTTTCTATGCACTCACTCAATGAGGGTAAGGGTGGAAGCATCCTTCAAGTACTACTTCAAAACAGCACCAACATACCAGAGAAAGAGGACTGGGGTCAGGTCTCTTTCAAACAGATCGTAAAGAAGATGGTACGTTTGATCAACAATACAGACCAGTAGCTTTTGTGAGCAAACCCCTTTCTTCAACACATGAAAACTAAGCCAACATAGAACGTGAGATGTTAGATGAGATGTTAGCATTTAGTAACAATAAATAATGCAGAATTTATTCTAAACAAGACCAGAGCAGGTAAGTTCGTGGTCAAAGGGGGATAATTTTGATTTTTGTGTGGTCTTTGGTAGATTTAATGCTTCCGATTCCAAAGACTTGGATCAGACTCGGGGATATTTTACTTCATGGAATTGGCTAGTAATCAATTTTATGTTAAAAGCTGTAAGGGGTTCTTTTACATACTTTTGCACGTGATGCATGGTGTCTTTACAAATATTAGTTGTCCATTTATGAGTGCATTTAAAACCCTTCATCTTTGATCCCAGCTTTTTAAATGTAGTGTTGTCGACTTAATGATCTATGTCCTTAAAATAATAATACCTAAAGAAATTGCTCAACTGGTTATAACTGCAGTGAAGTGATTGAACTTTCTTGTACATAAAAATTCCCTACATAGTTCAGTCCTTCTACTCTAGATTCTAATTGGTATGTCCTGTCTTACTTGAACGAGTACTGGTAATATTGAATAGGACACCGACCTAATGGTGCATTGACTACAGTATGATGAATATTATTGGTCTTTCTATGCACTCACTCAATGAGGGTAAGGGTGGAAGCATCCTTCAAGTACTACTTCAAAACAGCACCAACATACCAGAGAAAGAGGACTGGGGTCAGGTCTCTTTCAAACAGATCGTAAAGAAGATGGTACGTTTGATCAACAATACAGACCAGTAGCTTTTGTGAGCAAACCCCTTTCTTCAACACATGAAAACTAAGCCAACATAGAACGTGAGATGTTAGATGAGATGTTAGCATTTAGTAACAATAAATAATGCAGAATTTATTCTAAACAAGACCAGAGCAGGTAAGTTCGTGGTCAAAGGGGGATAATTTTGATTTTTGTGTGGTCTTTGGTAGATTTAATGCTTCCGATTCCAAAGACTTGGATCAGACTCGGGGATATTTTACTTCATGGAATTGGCTAGTAATCAATTTTATGTTAAAAGCTGTAAGGGGTTCTTTTACATACTTTTGCACGTGATGCATGGTGTCTTTACAAATATTAGTTGTCCATTTATGAGTGCATTTAAAACCCTTCATCTTTGATCCCAGCTTTTTAAATGTAGTGTTGTCGACTTAATGATCTATGTCCTTAAAATAATAATACCTAAAGAAATTGCTCAACTGGTTATAACTGCAGTGAAGTGATTGAACTTTCGTGTACATAAAAATTCCCTACATAGTTCAGTCCTTCTACTCTAGATTCTAATTGGTATGTCCTGTCTTACTTGAACGAGTACTGGTAATATTGAATAGGACACCGACCTAATGGTGCATTGACTACAGTATGATGAATATTATTGGTCTTTCTATGCACTCACTCAATGAGGGTAAGGGTGGAAGCATCCTTCAAGTACTACTTCAAAACAGCACCAACATACCAGAGAAAGAGGACTGGGGTCAGGTCTCTTTCAAACAGATCGTAAAGAAGATGGTACGTTTGATCAACAATACAGACCAGTAGCTTTTGTGAGCAAACCCCTTTCTTCAACACATGAAAACTAAGCCAACATAGAACGTGAGATGTTAGATGAGATGTTAGCATTTAGTAACAATAAATAATGCAGAATTTATTCTAAACAAGACCAGAGCAGGTAAGTTCGTGGTCAAAGGGGGATAATTTTGATTTTTGTGTGGTCTTTGGTAGATTTAATGCTTCCGATTCCAAAGACTTGGATCAGACTCGGGGATATTTTACTTCATGGAATTGGCTAGTAATCAATTTTATGTTAAAAGCTGTAAGGGGTTCTTTTACATACTTTTGCACGTGATGCATGGTGTCTTTACAAATATTAGTTGTCCATTTATGAGTGCATTTAAAACCCTTCATCTTTGATCCCAGCTTTTTAAATGTAGTGTTGTCGACTTAATGATCTATGTCCTTAAAATAATAATACCTAAAGAAATTGCTCAACTGGTTATAACTGCAGTGAAGTGATTGAACTTTCGTGTACATAAAAATTCCCTACATAGTTCAGTCCTTCTACTCTAGATTATAATTGGTATGTCCTGTCTTACTTGAACGAGTACTGGTAATATTGAATAGGACACCGACCTAATGGTGCATTGACTACAGTATGATGAATATTATTGGTCTTTCTATGCACTCACTCAATGAGGGTAAGGGTGGAAGCATCCTTCAAGTACTACTTCAAAACAGCACCAACATACCAGAGAAAGAGGACTGGGGTCAGGTCTCTTTCAAACAGATCGTAAAGAAGATGGTACGTTTGATCAACAATACAGACCAGTAGCTTTTGTGAGCAAACCCCTTTCTTCAACACATGAAAACTAAGCCAACATAGAACGTGAGATGTTAGATGAGATGTTAGCATTTAGTAACAATAAATAATGCAGAATTTATTCTAAACAAGACCAGAGCAGGTAAGTTCGTGGTCAAAGGGGGATAATTTTGATTTTTGTGTGGTCTTTGGTAGATTTAATGCTTCCGATTCCAAAGACTTGGATCAGACTCGGGGATATTTTACTTCATGGAATTGGCTAGTAATCAATTTTATGTTAAAAGCTGTAAGGGGTTCTTTTACATACTTTTGCACGTGATGCATGGTGTCTTTACAAATATTAGTTGTCCATTTATGAGTGCATTTAAAACCCTTCATCTTTGATCCCAGCTTTTTAAATGTAGTGTTGTCGACTTAATGATCTATGTCCTTAAAATAATAATACCTAAAGAAATTGCTCAACTGGTTATAACTGCAGTGAAGTGATTGAACTTTCGTGTACATAAAAATTCCCTACATAGTTCAGTCCTTCTACTCTAGATTCTAATTGGTATGTCCTGTCTTACTTGAACGAGTACTGGTAATATTGAATAGGACACCGACCTAATGGTGCATTGACTACAGTATGATGAATATTATTGGTCTTTCTATGCACTCACTCAATGAGGGTAAGGGTGGAAGCATCCTTCAAGTACTACTTCAAAACAGCACCAACATACCAGAGAAAGAGGACTGGGGTCAGGTCTCTTTCAAACAGATCGTAAAGAAGATGGTACGTTTGATCAACAATACAGACCAGTAGCTTTTGTGAGCAAACCCCTTTCTTCAACACATGAAAACTAAGCCAACATAGAACGTGAGATGTTAGATGAGATGTTAGCATTTAGTAACAATAGATAATGCAGAATTTATTCTAAACAAGACCAGAGCAGGTAAGTTCGTGGTCAAAGGGGGATAATTTTGATTTTTGTGTGGTCTTTGGTAGATTTAATGCTTCCGATTCCAAAGACTTGGATCAGACTCGGGGATATTTTACTTCATGGAATTGGCTAGTAATCAATTTTATGTTAAAAGCTGTAAGGGGTTCTTTTACATACTTTTGCACGTGATGCATGGTGTCTTTACAAATATTAGTTGTCCATTTATGAGTGCATTTAAAACCCTTCATCTTTGATCCCAGCTTTTTAAATGTAGTGTTGTCGACTTAATGATCTATGTCCTTAAAATAATAATACCTAAAGAAATTGCTCAACTGGTTATAACTGCAGTGAAGTGATTGAACTTTCGTGTACATAAAAATTCCCTACATAGTTCAGTCCTTCTACTCTAGATTCTAATTGGTATGTCCTGTCTTACTTGAACGAGTACTGGTAATATTGAATAGGACACCGACCTAATGGTGCATTGACTACAGTATGATGAATATTATTGGTCTTTCTATGCACTCACTCAATGAGGGTAAGGGTGGAAGCATCCTTCAAGTACTACTTCAAAACAGCACCAACATACCAGAGAAAGAGGACTGGGGTCAGGTCTCTTTCAAACAGATCGTAAAGAAGATGGTACGTTTGATCAACAATACAGACCAGTAGCTTTTGTGAGCAAACCCCTTTCTTCAACACATGAAAACTAAGCCAACATAGAACGTGAGATGTTAGATGAGATGTTAGCATTTAGTAACAATAAATAATGCAGAATTTATTCTAAACAAGACCAGAGCAGGTAAGTTCGTGGTCAAAGGGGGATAATTTTGATTTTTGTGTGGTCTTTGGTAGATTTAATGCTTCCGATTCCAAAGACTTGGATCAGACTCGGGGATATTTTACTTCATGGAATTGGCTAGTAATCAATTTTATGTTAAAAGCTGTAAGGGGTTCTTTTACATACTTTTGCACGTGATGCATGGTGTCTTTACAAATATTAGTTGTCCATTTATGAGTGCATTTAAAACCCTTCATCTTTGATCCCAGCTTTTTAAATGTAGTGTTGTCGACTTAATGATCTATGTCCTTAAAATAATAATACCTAAAGAAATTGCTCAACTGGTTATAACTGCAGTGAAGTGATTGAACTTTCGTGTACATAAAAATTCCCTACATAGTTCAGTCCTTCTACTCTAGATTCTAATTGGTATGTCCTGTCTTACTTGAACGAGTACTGGTAATATTGAATAGGACACCGACCTAATGGTGCATTGACTACAGTATGATGAATATTATTGGTCTTTCTATGCACTCACTCAATGAGGGTAAGGGTGGAAGCATCCTTCAAGTACTACTTCAAAACAGCACCAACATACCAGAGAAAGAGGACTGGGGTCAGGTCTCTTTCAAACAGATCGTAAAGAAGATGGTACGTTTGATCAACAATACAGACCAGTAGCTTTTGTGAGCAAACCCCTTTCTTCAACACATGAAAACTAAGCCAACATAGAACGTGAGATGTTAGATGAGATGTTAGCATTTAGTAACAATAAATAATGCAGAATTTATTCTAAACAAGACCAGAGCAGGTAAGTTCGTGGTCAAAGGGGGATAATTTTGATTTTTGTGTGGTCTTTGGTGGATTTAATGCTTCCGATTCCAAAGACTTGGATCAGACTCGGGGATATTTTACTTCATGGAATTGGCTAGTAATCAATTTTATGTTAAAAGCTGTAAGGGGTTCTTTTACATACTTTTGCACGTGATGCATGGTGTCTTTACAAATATTAGTTGTCCATTTATGAGTGCATTTAAAACCCTTCATCTTTGATCCCAGCTTTTTAAATGTAGTGTTGTCGACTTAATGATCTATGTCCTTAAAATAATAATACCTAAAGAAATTGCTCAACTGGTTATAACTGCAGTGAAGTGATTGAACTTTCGTGTACATAAAAATTCCCTACATAGTTCAGTCCTTCTACTCTAGATTCTAATTGGTATGTCCTGTCTTACTTGAACGAGTACTGGTAATATTGAATAGGACACCGACCTAATGGTGCATTGACTACAGTATGATGAATATTATTGGTCTTTCTATGCACTCACTCAATGAGGGTAAGGGTGGAAGCATCCTTCAAGTACTACTTCAAAACAGCACCAACATACCAGAGAAAGAGGACTGGGGTCAGGTCTCTTTCAAACAGATCGTAAAGAAGATGGTACGTTTGATCAACAATACAGACCAGTAGCTTTTGTGAGCAAACCCCTTTCTTTAACACATGAAAACTAAGCCAACATAGAACGTGAGATGTTAGATGAGATGTTAGCATTTAGTAACAATAAATAATGCAGAATTTATTCTAAACAAGACCAGAGCAGGTAAGTTCGTGGTCAAAGGGGGATAATTTTGATTTTTGTGTGGTCTTTGGTAGATTTAATGCTTCCGATTCCAAAGACTTGGATCAGACTCGGGGATATTTTACTTCATGGAATTGGCTAGTAATCAATTTTATGTTAAAAGCTGTAAGGGGTTCTTTTACATACTTTTGCACGTGATGCATGGTGTCTTTACAAATATTAGTTGTCCATTTATGAGTGCATTTAAAACCCTTCATCTTTGATCCCAGCTTTTTAAATGTAGTGTTGTCGACTTAATGATCTATGTCCTTAAAATAATAATACCTAAAGAAATTGCTCAACTGGTTATAACTGCAGTGAAGTGATTGAACTTTCGTGTACATAAAAATTCCCTACATAGTTCAGTCCTTCTACTCTAGATTCTAATTGGTATGTCCTGTCTTACTTGAACGAGTACTGGTAATATTGAATAGGACACCGACCTAATGGTGCATTGACTACAGTATGATGAATATTATTGGTCTTTCTATGCACTCACTCAATGAGGGTAAGGGTGGAAGCATCCTTCAAGTACTACTTCAAAACAGCACCAACATACCAGAGAAAGAGGACTGGGGTCAGGTCTCTTTCAAACAGATCGTAAAGAAGATGGTACGTTTGATCAACAATACAGACCAGTAGCTTTTGTGAGCAAACCCCTTTCTTCAACACATGAAAACTAAGCCAACATAGAACGTGAGATGTTAGATGAGATGTTAGCATTTAGTAACAATAAATAATGCAGAATTTATTCTAAACAAGACCAGAGCAGGTAAGTTCGTGGTCAAAGGGGGATAATTTTGATTTTTGTGTGGTCTTTGGTAGATTTAATGCTTCCGATTCCAAAGACTTGGATCAGACTCGGGGATATTTTACTTCATGGAATTGGCTAGTAATCAATTTTATGTTAAAAGCTGTAAGGGGTTCTTTTACATACTTTTGCACGTGATGCATGGTGTCTTTACAAATATTAGTTGTCCATTTATGAGTGCATTTAAAACCCTTCATCTTTGATCCCAGCTTTTTAAATGTAGTGTTGTCGACTTAATGATCTATGTCCTTAAAATAATAATACCTAAAGAAATTGCTCAACTGGTTATAACTGCAGTGAAGTGATTGAACTTTCGTGTACATAAAAATTCCCTACATAGTTCAGTCCTTCTACTCTAGATTCTAATTGGTATGTCCTGTCTTACTTGAACGAGTACTGGTAATATTGAATAGGACACCGACCTAATGGTGCATTGACTACAGTATGATGAATATTATTGGTCTTTCTATGCACTCACTCAATGAGGGTAAGGGTGGAAGCATCCTTCAAGTACTACTTCAAAACAGCACCAACATACCAGAGAAAGAGGACTGGGGTCAGGTCTCTTTCAAACAGATCGTAAAGAAGATGGTACGTTTGATCAACAATACAGACCAGTAGCTTTTGTGAGCAAACCCCTTTCTTCAACACATGAAAACTAAGCCAACATAGAACGTGAGATGTTAGATGAGATGTTAGCATTTAGTAACAATAAATAATGCAGAATTTATTCTAAACAAGACCAGAGCAGGTAAGTTCGTGGTCAAAGGGGGATAATTTTGATTTTTGTGTGGTCTTTGGTAGATTTAATGCTTCCGATTCCAAAGACTTGGATCAGACTCGGGGATATTTTACTTCATGGAATTGGCTAGTAATCAATTTTATGTTAAAAGCTGTAAGGGGTTCTTTTACATACTTTTGCACGTGATGCATGGTGTCTTTACAAATATTAGTTGTCCATTTATGAGTGCATTTAAAACCCTTCATCTTTGATCCCAGCTTTTTAAATGTAGTGTTGTCGACTTAATGATCTATGTCCTTAAAATAATAATACCTAAAGAAATTGCTCAACTGGTTATAACTGCAGTGAAGTGATTGAACTTTCGTGTACATAAAAATTCCCTACATAGTTCAGTCCTTCTACTCTAGATTCTAATTGGTATGTCCTGTCTTACTTGAACGAGTACTGGTAATATTGAATAGGACACCGACCTAATGGTGCATTGACTACAGTATGATGAATATTATTGGTCTTTCTATGCACTCACTCAATGAGGGTAAGGGTGGAAGCATCCTTCAAGTACTACTTCAAAACAGCACCAACATACCAGAGAAAGAGGACTGGGGTCAGGTCTCTTTCAAACAGATCGTAAAGAAGATGGTACGTTTGATCAACAATACAGACCAGTAGCTTTTGTGAGCAAACCCCTTTCTTCAACACATGAAAACTAAGCCAACATAGAACGTGAGATGTTAGATGAGATGTTAGCATTTAGTAACAATAAATAATGCAGAATTTATTCTAAACAAGAGCAGAGCAGGTAAGTTCGTGGTCAAAGGGGGATAATTTTGATTTTTGTGTGGTCTTTGGTAGATTTAATGCTTCCGATTCCAAAGACTTGGATCAGACTCGGGGATATTTTTACTTCATGGAATTGGCTAGTAATCAATTTTATGTTAAAAGCTGTAAGGGGTTCTTTTACATACTTTTGCACGTGATGCATGGTGTCTTTACAAATATTAGTTGTCCATTTATGAGTGCATTTAAAACCCTTCATCTTTGATCCCAGCTTTTTAAATGTAGTGTTGTCGACTTAATGATCTATGTCCTTAAAATAATAATACCTAAAGAAATTGCTCAACTGGTTATAACTGCAGTGAAGTGATTGAACTTTCGTGTACATAAAAATTCCCTACATAGTTCAGTCCTTCTACTCTAGATTCTAATTGGTATGTCCTGTCTTACTTGAACGAGTACTGGTAATATTGAATAGGACACCGACCTAATGGTGCATTGACTACAGTATGATGAATATTATTGGTCTTTCTATGCACTCACTCAATGAGGGTAAGGGTGGAAGCATCCTTCAAGTACTACTTCAAAACAGCACCAACATACCAGAGAAAGAGGACTGGGGTCAGGTCTCTTTCAAACAGATCGTAAAGAAGATGGTACGTTTGATCAACAATACAGACCAGTAGCTTTTGTGAGCAAACCCCTTTCTTCAACACATGAAAACTAAGCCAACATAGAACGTGAGATGTTAGATGAGATGTTAGCATTTAGTAACAATAAATAATGCAGAATTTATTCTAAACAAGACCAGAGCAGGTAAGTTCGTGGTCAAAGGGGGATAATTTTGATTTTTGTGTGGTCTTTGGTAGATTTAATGCTTCCTATTCCAAAGACTTGGATCAGACTCGGGGATATTTTACTTCATGGAATTGGCTAGTAATCAATTTTATGTTAAAAGCTGTAAGGGGTTCTTTTACATACTTTTGCACGTGATGCATGGTGTCTTTACAAATATTAGTTGTCCATTTATGAGTGCATTTAAAACCCTTCATCTTTGATCCCAGCTTTTAAATGTAGTGTTGTCGACTTAATGATCTATGTCCTTAAAATAATAATACCTAAAGAAATTGCTCAACTGGTTATAACTGCAGTGAAGTGATTGAACTTTCGTGTACATAAAAATTCCCTACATAGTTCAGTCCTTCTACTCTAGATTCTAATTGGTATGTCCTGTCTTACTTGAACGAGTACTGGTAATATTGAATAGGACACCGACCTAATGGTGCATTGACTACAGTATGATGAATATTATTGGTCTTTCTATGCACTCACTCAATGAGGGTAAGGGTGGAAGCATCCTTCAAGTACTACTTCAAAACAGCACCAACATACCAGAGAAAGAGGACTGGGGTCAGGTCTCTTTCAAACAGATCGTAAAGAAGATGGTACGTTTGATCAACAATACAGACCAGTAGCTTTTGTGAGCAAACCCCTTTCTTCAACACATGAAAACTAAGCCAACATAGAACGTGAGATGTTAGATGAGATGTTAGCATTTAGTAACAATAAATAATGCAGAATTTATTCTAAACAAGACCAGAGCAGGTAAGTTCGTGGTCAAAGGGGGATAATTTTGATTTTTGTGTGGTCTTTGGTAGATTTAATGCTTCCGATTCCAAAGACTTGGATCAGACTCGGGGATATTTTACTTCATGGAATTGGCTAGTAATCAATTTTATGTTAAAAGCTGTAAGGGGTTCTTTTACATACTTTTGCACGTGATGCATGGTGTCTTTACAAATATTAGTTGTCCATTTATGAGTGCATTTAAAACCCTTCATCTTTGATCCCAGCTTTTTAAATGTAGTGTTGTCGACTTAATGATCTATGTCCTTAAAATAATAATACCTAAAGAAATTGCTCAACTGGTTATAACTGCAGTGAAGTGATTGAACTTTCGTGTACATAAAAATTCCCTACATAGTTCAGTCCTTCTACTCTAGATTCTAATTGGTATGTCCTGTCTTACTTGAACGAGTACTGGTAATATTGAATAGGACACCGACCTAATGGTGCATTGACTACAGTATGATGAATATTATTGGTCTTTCTATGCACTCACTCAATGAGGGTAAGGGTGGAAGCATCCTTCAAGTACTACTTCAAAACAGCACCAACATACCAGAGAAAGAGGACTGGGGTCAGGTCTCTTTCAAACAGATCGTAAAGAAGATGGTACGTTTGATCAACAATACAGACCAGTAGCTTTTGTGAGCAAACCCCTTTCTTCAACACATGAAAACTAAGCCAACATAGAACGTGAGATGTTAGATGAGATGTTAGCATTTAGTAACAATAAATAATGCAGAATTTATTCTAAACAAGAGCAGAGCAGGTAAGTTCGTGGTCAAAGGGGGATAATTTTGATTTTTGTGTGGTCTTTGGTAGATTTAATGCTTCCGATTCCAAAGACTTGGATCAGACTCGGGGATATTTTTACTTCATGGAATTGGCTAGTAATCAATTTTATGTTAAAAGCTGTAAGGGGTTCTTTTACATACTTTTGCACGTGATGCATGGTGTCTTTACAAATATTAGTTGTCCATTTATGAGTGCATTTAAAACCCTTCATCTTTGATCCCAGCTTTTTAAATGTAGTGTTGTCGACTTAATGATCTATGTCCTTAAAATAATAATACCTAAAGAAATTGCTCAACTGGTTATAACTGCAGTGAAGTGATTGAACTTTCGTGTACATAAAAATTCCCTACATAGTTCAGTCCTTCTACTCTAGATTCTAATTGGTATGTCCTGTCTTACTTGAACGAGTACTGGTAATATTGAATAGGACACCGACCTAATGGTGCATTGACTACAGTATGATGAATATTATTGGTCTTTCTATGCACTCACTCAATGAGGGTAAGGGTGGAAGCATCCTTCAAGTACTACTTCAAAACAGCACCAACATACCAGAGAAAGAGGACTGGGGTCAGGTCTCTTTCAAACAGATCGTAAAGAAGATGGTACGTTTGATCAACAATACAGACCAGTAGCTTTTGTGAGCAAACCCCTTTCTTCAACACATGAAAACTAAGCCAACATAGAACGTGAGATGTTAGATGAGATGTTAGCATTTAGTAACAATAAATAATGCAGAATTTATTCTAAACAAGACCAGAGCAGGTAAGTTCGTGGTCAAAGGGGGATAATTTTGATTTTTGTGTGGTCTTTGGTAGATTTAATGCTTCCTATTCCAAAGACTTGGATCAGACTCGGGGATATTTTACTTCATGGAATTGGCTAGTAATCAATTTTATGTTAAAAGCTGTAAGGGGTTCTTTTACATACTTTTGCACGTGATGCATGGTGTCTTTACAAATATTAGTTGTCCATTTATGAGTGCATTTAAAACCCTTCATCTTTGATCCCAGCTTTTAAATGTAGTGTTGTCGACTTAATGATCTATGTCCTTAAAATAATAATACCTAAAGAAATTGCTCAACTGGTTATAACTGCAGTGAAGTGATTGAACTTTCGTGTACATAAAAATTCCCTACATAGTTCAGTCCTTCTACTCTAGATTCTAATTGGTATGTCCTGTCTTACTTGAACGAGTACTGGTAATATTGAATAGGACACCGACCTAATGGTGCATTGACTACAGTATGATGAATATTATTGGTCTTTCTATGCACTCACTCAATGAGGGTAAGGGTGGAAGCATCCTTCAAGTACTACTTCAAAACAGCACCAACATACCAGAGAAAGAGGACTGGGGTCAGGTCTCTTTCAAACAGATCGTAAAGAAGATGGTACGTTTGATCAACAATACAGACCAGTAGCTTTTGTGAGCAAACCCCTTTCTTCAACACATGAAAACTAAGCCAACATAGAACGTGAGATGTTAGATGAGATGTTAGCATTTAGTAACAATAAATAATGCAGAATTTATTCTAAACAAGACCAGAGCAGGTAAGTTCGTGGTCAAAGGGGGATAATTTTGATTTTTGTGTGGTCTTTGGTAGATTTAATGCTTCCGATTCCAAAGACTTGGATCAGACTCGGGGATATTTTACTTCATGGAATTGGCTAGTAATCAATTTTATGTTAAAAGCTGTAAGGGGTTCTTTTACATACTTTTGCACGTGATGCATGGTGTCTTTACAAATATTAGTTGTCCATTTATGAGTGCATTTAAAACCCTTCATCTTTGATCCCAGCTTTTTAAATGTAGTGTTGTCGACTTAATGATCTATGTCCTTAAAATAATAATACCTAAAGAAATTGCTCAACTGGTTATAACTGCAGTGAAGTGATTGAACTTTCGTGTACATAAAAATTCCCTACATAGTTCAGTCCTTCTACTCTAGATTCTAATTGGTATGTCCTGTCTTACTTGAACGAGTACTGGTAATATTGAATAGGACACCGACCTAATGGTGCATTGACTACAGTATGATGAATATTATTGGTCTTTCTATGCACTCACTCAATGAGGGTAAGGGTGGAAGCATCCTTCAAGTACTACTTCAAAACAGCACCAACATACCAGAGAAAGAGGACTGGGGTCAGGTCTCTTTCAAACAGATCGTAAAGAAGATGGTACGTTTGATCAACAATACAGACCAGTAGCTTTTGTGAGCAAACCCCTTTCTTCAACACATGAAAACTAAGCCAACATAGAACGTGAGATGTTAGATGAGATGTTAGCATTTAGTAACAATAAATAATGCAGAATTTATTCTAAACAAGACCAGAGCAGGTAAGTTCGTGGTCAAAGGGGGATAATTTTGATTTTTGTGTGGTCTTTGGTAGATTTAATGCTTCCGATTCCAAAGACTTGGATCAGACTCGGGGATATTTTACTTCATGGAATTGGCTAGTAATCAATTTTATGTTAAAAGCTGTAAGGGGTTCTTTTACATACTTTTGCACGTGATGCATGGTGTCTTTACAAATATTAGTTGTCCATTTATGAGTGCATTTAAAACCCTTCATCTTTGATCCCAGCTTTTTAAATGTAGTGTTGTCGACTTAATGATCTATGTCCTTAAAATAATAATACCTAAAGAAATTGCTCAACTGGTTATAACTGCAGTGAAGTGATTGAACTTTCGTGTACATAAAAATTCCCTACATAGTTCAGTCCTTCTACTCTAGATTATAATTGGTATGTCCTGTCTTACTTGAACGAGTACTGGTAATATTGAATAGGACACCGACCTAATGGTGCATTGACTACAGTATGATGAATATTATTGGTCTTTCTATGCACTCACTCAATGAGGGTAAGGGTGGAAGCATCCTTCAAGTACTACTTCAAAACAGCACCAACATACCAGAGAAAGAGGACTGGGGTCAGGTCTCTTTCAAACAGATCGTAAAGAAGATGGTACGTTTGATCAACAATACAGACCAGTAGCTTTTGTGAGCAAACCCCTTTCTTCAACACATGAAAACTAAGCCAACATAGAACGTGAGATGTTAGATGAGATGTTAGCATTTAGTAACAATAAATAATGCAGAATTTATTCTAAACAAGACCAGAGCAGGTAAGTTCGTGGTCAAAGGGGGATAATTTTGATTTTTGTGTGGTCTTTGGTAGATTTAATGCTTCCGATTCCAAAGACTTGGATCAGACTCGGGGATATTTTACTTCATGGAATTGGCTAGTAATCAATTTTATGTTAAAAGCTGTAAGGGGTTCTTTTACATACTTTTGCACGTGATGCATGGTGTCTTTACAAATATTAGTTGTCCATTTATGAGTGCATTTAAAACCCTTCATCTTTGATCCCAGCTTTTTAAATGTAGTGTTGTCGACTTAATGATCTATGTCCTTAAAATAATAATACCTAAAGAAATTGCTCAACTGGTTATAACTGCAGTGAAGTGATTGAACTTTCGTGTACATAAAAATTCCCTACATAGTTCAGTCCTTCTACTCTAGATTCTAATTGGTATGTCCTGTCTTACTTGAACGAGTACTGGTAATATTGAATAGGACACCGACCTAATGGTGCATTGACTACAGTATGATGAATATTATTGGTCTTTCTATGCACTCACTCAATGAGGGTAAGGGTGGAAGCATCCTTCAAGTACTACTTCAAAACAGCACCAACATACCAGAGAAAGAGGACTGGGGTCAGGTCTCTTTCAAACAGATCGTAAAGAAGATGGTACGTTTGATCAACAATACAGACCAGTAGCTTTTGTGAGCAAACCCCTTTCTTCAACACATGAAAACTAAGCCAACATAGAACGTGAGATGTTAGATGAGATGTTAGCATTTAGTAACAATAGATAATGCAGAATTTATTCTAAACAAGACCAGAGCAGGTAAGTTCGTGGTCAAAGGGGGATAATTTTGATTTTTGTGTGGTCTTTGGTAGATTTAATGCTTCCGATTCCAAAGACTTGGATCAGACTCGGGGATATTTTACTTCATGGAATTGGCTAGTAATCAATTTTATGTTAAAAGCTGTAAGGGGTTCTTTTACATACTTTTGCACGTGATGCATGGTGTCTTTACAAATATTAGTTGTCCATTTATGAGTGCATTTAAAACCCTTCATCTTTGATCCCAGCTTTTTAAATGTAGTGTTGTCGACTTAATGATCTATGTCCTTAAAATAATAATACCTAAAGAAATTGCTCAACTGGTTATAACTGCAGTGAAGTGATTGAACTTTCGTGTACATAAAAATTCCCTACATAGTTCAGTCCTTCTACTCTAGATTCTAATTGGTATGTCCTGTCTTACTTGAACGAGTACTGGTAATATTGAATAGGACACCGACCTAATGGTGCATTGACTACAGTATGATGAATATTATTGGTCTTTCTATGCACTCACTCAATGAGGGTAAGGGTGGAAGCATCCTTCAAGTACTACTTCAAAACAGCACCAACATACCAGAGAAAGAGGACTGGGGTCAGGTCTCTTTCAAACAGATCGTAAAGAAGATGGTACGTTTGATCAACAATACAGACCAGTAGCTTTTGTGAGCAAACCCCTTTCTTCAACACATGAAAACTAAGCCAACATAGAACGTGAGATGTTAGATGAGATGTTAGCATTTAGTAACAATAAATAATGCAGAATTTATTCTAAACAAGACCAGAGCAGGTAAGTTCGTGGTCAAAGGGGGATAATTTTGATTTTTGTGTGGTCTTTGGTAGATTTAATGCTTCCGATTCCAAAGACTTGGATCAGACTCGGGGATATTTTACTTCATGGAATTGGCTAGTAATCAATTTTATGTTAAAAGCTGTAAGGGGTTCTTTTACATACTTTTGCACGTGATGCATGGTGTCTTTACAAATATTAGTTGTCCATTTATGAGTGCATTTAAAACCCTTCATCTTTGATCCCAGCTTTTTAAATGTAGTGTTGTCGACTTAATGATCTATGTCCTTAAAATAATAATACCTAAAGAAATTGCTCAACTGGTTATAACTGCAGTGAAGTGATTGAACTTTCGTGTACATAAAAATTCCCTACATAGTTCAGTCCTTCTACTCTAGATTCTAATTGGTATGTCCTGTCTTACTTGAACGAGTACTGGTAATATTGAATAGGACACCGACCTAATGGTGCATTGACTACAGTATGATGAATATTATTGGTCTTTCTATGCACTCACTCAATGAGGGTAAGGGTGGAAGCATCCTTCAAGTACTACTTCAAAACAGCACCAACATACCAGAGAAAGAGGACTGGGGTCAGGTCTCTTTCAAACAGATCGTAAAGAAGATGGTACGTTTGATCAACAATACAGACCAGTAGCTTTTGTGAGCAAACCCCTTTCTTCAACACATGAAAACTAAGCCAACATAGAACGTGAGATGTTAGATGAGATGTTAGCATTTAGTAACAATAAATAATGCAGAATTTATTCT
Organism: Lottia scabra; assembly: GCA_029955415.1. Taxonomy (NCBI): domain Eukaryota; kingdom Metazoa; phylum Mollusca; class Gastropoda; family Lottiidae; genus Lottia; species Lottia scabra. Next base: position 3,087,897 of record JARJEI010000023.1, on the reverse strand, counting down.
AAACAAGACCAGAGCAGGTAAGTTCGTGGTCAAAGGGGGATAATTTTGATTTTTGTGTGGTCTTTGGTGGATTTAATGCTTCCGATTCCAAAGACTTGGATCAGACTCGGGGATATTTTACTTCATGGAATTGGCTAGTAATCAATTTTATGTTAAAAGCTGTAAGGGGTTCTTTTACATACTTTTGCACGTGATGCATGGTGTCTTTACAAATATTAGTTGTCCATTTATGAGTGCATTTAAAACCCTTCATCTTTGATCCCAGCTTTTTAAATGTAGTGTTGTCGACTTAATGATCTATGTCCTTAAAATAATAATACCTAAAGAAATTGCTCAACTGGTTATAACTGCAGTGAAGTGATTGAACTTTCGTGTACATAAAAATTCCCTACATAGTTCAGTCCTTCTACTCTAGATTCTAATTGGTATGTCCTGTCTTACTTGAACGAGTACTGGTAATATTGAATAGGACACCGACCTAATGGTGCATTGACTACAGTATGATGAATATTATTGGTCTTTCTATGCACTCACTCAATGAGGGTAAGGGTGGAAGCATCCTTCAAGTACTACTTCAAAACAGCACCAACATACCAGAGAAAGAGGACTGGGGTCAGGTCTCTTTCAAACAGATCGTAAAGAAGATGGTACGTTTGATCAACAATACAGACCAGTAGCTTTTGTGAGCAAACCCCTTTCTTTAACACATGAAAACTAAGCCAACATAGAACGTGAGATGTTAGATGAGATGTTAGCATTTAGTAACAATAAATAATGCAGAATTTATTCTAAACAAGACCAGAGCAGGTAAGTTCGTGGTCAAAGGGGGATAATTTTGATTTTTGTGTGGTCTTTGGTAGATTTAATGCTTCCGATTCCAAAGACTTGGATCAGACTCGGGGATATTTTACTTCATGGAATTGGCTAGTAATCAATTTTATGTTAAAAGCTGTAAGGGGTTCTTTTACATACTTTTGCACGTGATGCATGGTGTCTTTACAAATATTAGTTGTCCATTTATGAGTGCATTTAAAACCCTTCATCTTTGATCCCAGCTTTTTAAATGTAGTGTTGTCGACTTAATGATCTATGTCCTTAAAATAATAATACCTAAAGAAATTGCTCAACTGGTTATAACTGCAGTGAAGTGATTGAACTTTCGTGTACATAAAAATTCCCTACATAGTTCAGTCCTTCTACTCTAGATTCTAATTGGTATGTCCTGTCTTACTTGAACGAGTACTGGTAATATTGAATAGGACACCGACCTAATGGTGCATTGACTACAGTATGATGAATATTATTGGTCTTTCTATGCACTCACTCAATGAGGGTAAGGGTGGAAGCATCCTTCAAGTACTACTTCAAAACAGCACCAACATACCAGAGAAAGAGGACTGGGGTCAGGTCTCTTTCAAACAGATCGTAAAGAAGATGGTACGTTTGATCAACAATACAGACCAGTAGCTTTTGTGAGCAAACCCCTTTCTTCAACACATGAAAACTAAGCCAACATAGAACGTGAGATGTTAGATGAGATGTTAGCATTTAGTAACAATAAATAATGCAGAATTTATTCTAAACAAGACCAGAGCAGGTAAGTTCGTGGTCAAAGGGGGATAATTTTGATTTTTGTGTGGTCTTTGGTAGATTTAATGCTTCCGATTCCAAAGACTTGGATCAGACTCGGGGATATTTTACTTCATGGAATTGGCTAGTAATCAATTTTATGTTAAAAGCTGTAAGGGGTTCTTTTACATACTTTTGCACGTGATGCATGGTGTCTTTACAAATATTAGTTGTCCATTTATGAGTGCATTTAAAACCCTTCATCTTTGATCCCAGCTTTTTAAATGTAGTGTTGTCGACTTAATGATCTATGTCCTTAAAATAATAATACCTAAAGAAATTGCTCAACTGGTTATAACTGCAGTGAAGTGATTGAACTTTCGTGTACATAAAAATTCCCTACATAGTTCAGTCCTTCTACTCTAGATTCTAATTGGTATGTCCTGTCTTACTTGAACGAGTACTGGTAATATTGAATAGGACACCGACCTAATGGTGCATTGACTACAGTATGATGAATATTATTGGTCTTTCTATGCACTCACTCAATGAGGGTAAGGGTGGAAGCATCCTTCAAGTACTACTTCAAAACAGCACCAACATACCAGAGAAAGAGGACTGGGGTCAGGTCTCTTTCAAACAGATCGTAAAGAAGATGGTACGTTTGATCAACAATACAGACCAGTAGCTTTTGTGAGCAAACCCCTTTCTTCAACACATGAAAACTAAGCCAACATAGAACGTGAGATGTTAGATGAGATGTTAGCATTTAGTAACAATAAATAATGCAGAATTTATTCTAAACAAGACCAGAGCAGGTAAGTTCGTGGTCAAAGGGGGATAATTTTGATTTTTGTGTGGTCTTTGGTAGATTTAATGCTTCCGATTCCAAAGACTTGGATCAGACTCGGGGATATTTTACTTCATGGAATTGGCTAGTAATCAATTTTATGTTAAAAGCTGTAAGGGGTTCTTTTACATACTTTTGCACGTGATGCATGGTGTCTTTACAAATATTAGTTGTCCATTTATGAGTGCATTTAAAACCCTTCATCTTTGATCCCAGCTTTTTAAATGTAGTGTTGTCGACTTAATGATCTATGTCCTTAAAATAATAATACCTAAAGAAATTGCTCAACTGGTTATAACTGCAGTGAAGTGATTGAACTTTCGTGTACATAAAAATTCCCTACATAGTTCAGTCCTTCTACTCTAGATTCTAATTGGTATGTCCTGTCTTACTTGAACGAGTACTGGTAATATTGAATAGGACACCGACCTAATGGTGCATTGACTACAGTATGATGAATATTATTGGTCTTTCTATGCACTCACTCAATGAGGGTAAGGGTGGAAGCATCCTTCAAGTACTACTTCAAAACAGCACCAACATACCAGAGAAAGAGGACTGGGGTCAGGTCTCTTTCAAACAGATCGTAAAGAAGATGGTACGTTTGATCAACAATACAGACCAGTAGCTTTTGTGAGCAAACCCCTTTCTTCAACACATGAAAACTAAGCCAACATAGAACGTGAGATGTTAGATGAGATGTTAGCATTTAGTAACAATAAATAATGCAGAATTTATTCTAAACAAGAGCAGAGCAGGTAAGTTCGTGGTCAAAGGGGGATAATTTTGATTTTTGTGTGGTCTTTGGTAGATTTAATGCTTCCGATTCCAAAGACTTGGATCAGACTCGGGGATATTTTTACTTCATGGAATTGGCTAGTAATCAATTTTATGTTAAAAGCTGTAAGGGGTTCTTTTACATACTTTTGCACGTGATGCATGGTGTCTTTACAAATATTAGTTGTCCATTTATGAGTGCATTTAAAACCCTTCATCTTTGATCCCAGCTTTTTAAATGTAGTGTTGTCGACTTAATGATCTATGTCCTTAAAATAATAATACCTAAAGAAATTGCTCAACTGGTTATAACTGCAGTGAAGTGATTGAACTTTCGTGTACATAAAAATTCCCTACATAGTTCAGTCCTTCTACTCTAGATTCTAATTGGTATGTCCTGTCTTACTTGAACGAGTACTGGTAATATTGAATAGGACACCGACCTAATGGTGCATTGACTACAGTATGATGAATATTATTGGTCTTTCTATGCACTCACTCAATGAGGGTAAGGGTGGAAGCATCCTTCAAGTACTACTTCAAAACAGCACCAACATACCAGAGAAAGAGGACTGGGGTCAGGTCTCTTTCAAACAGATCGTAAAGAAGATGGTACGTTTGATCAACAATACAGACCAGTAGCTTTTGTGAGCAAACCCCTTTCTTCAACACATGAAAACTAAGCCAACATAGAACGTGAGATGTTAGATGAGATGTTAGCATTTAGTAACAATAAATAATGCAGAATTTATTCTAAACAAGACCAGAGCAGGTAAGTTCGTGGTCAAAGGGGGATAATTTTGATTTTTGTGTGGTCTTTGGTAGATTTAATGCTTCCTATTCCAAAGACTTGGATCAGACTCGGGGATATTTTACTTCATGGAATTGGCTAGTAATCAATTTTATGTTAAAAGCTGTAAGGGGTTCTTTTACATACTTTTGCACGTGATGCATGGTGTCTTTACAAATATTAGTTGTCCATTTATGAGTGCATTTAAAACCCTTCATCTTTGATCCCAGCTTTTAAATGTAGTGTTGTCGACTTAATGATCTATGTCCTTAAAATAATAATACCTAAAGAAATTGCTCAACTGGTTATAACTGCAGTGAAGTGATTGAACTTTCGTGTACATAAAAATTCCCTACATAGTTCAGTCCTTCTACTCTAGATTCTAATTGGTATGTCCTGTCTTACTTGAACGAGTACTGGTAATATTGAATAGGACACCGACCTAATGGTGCATTGACTACAGTATGATGAATATTATTGGTCTTTCTATGCACTCACTCAATGAGGGTAAGGGTGGAAGCATCCTTCAAGTACTACTTCAAAACAGCACCAACATACCAGAGAAAGAGGACTGGGGTCAGGTCTCTTTCAAACAGATCGTAAAGAAGATGGTACGTTTGATCAACAATACAGACCAGTAGCTTTTGTGAGCAAACCCCTTTCTTCAACACATGAAAACTAAGCCAACATAGAACGTGAGATGTTAGATGAGATGTTAGCATTTAGTAACAATAAATAATGCAGAATTTATTCTAAACAAGACCAGAGCAGGTAAGTTCGTGGTCAAAGGGGGATAATTTTGATTTTTGTGTGGTCTTTGGTAGATTTAATGCTTCCGATTCCAAAGACTTGGATCAGACTCGGGGATATTTTACTTCATGGAATTGGCTAGTAATCAATTTTATGTTAAAAGCTGTAAGGGGTTCTTTTACATACTTTTGCACGTGATGCATGGTGTCTTTACAAATATTAGTTGTCCATTTATGAGTGCATTTAAAACCCTTCATCTTTGATCCCAGCTTTTTAAATGTAGTGTTGTCGACTTAATGATCTATGTCCTTAAAATAATAATACCTAAAGAAATTGCTCAACTGGTTATAACTGCAGTGAAGTGATTGAACTTTCGTGTACATAAAAATTCCCTACATAGTTCAGTCCTTCTACTCTAGATTCTAATTGGTATGTCCTGTCTTACTTGAACGAGTACTGGTAATATTGAATAGGACACCGACCTAATGGTGCATTGACTACAGTATGATGAATATTATTGGTCTTTCTATGCACTCACTCAATGAGGGTAAGGGTGGAAGCATCCTTCAAGTACTACTTCAAAACAGCACCAACATACCAGAGAAAGAGGACTGGGGTCAGGTCTCTTTCAAACAGATCGTAAAGAAGATGGTACGTTTGATCAACAATACAGACCAGTAGCTTTTGTGAGCAAACCCCTTTCTTCAACACATGAAAACTAAGCCAACATAGAACGTGAGATGTTAGATGAGATGTTAGCATTTAGTAACAATAAATAATGCAGAATTTATTCTAAACAAGAGCAGAGCAGGTAAGTTCGTGGTCAAAGGGGGATAATTTTGATTTTTGTGTGGTCTTTGGTAGATTTAATGCTTCCGATTCCAAAGACTTGGATCAGACTCGGGGATATTTTTACTTCATGGAATTGGCTAGTAATCAATTTTATGTTAAAAGCTGTAAGGGGTTCTTTTACATACTTTTGCACGTGATGCATGGTGTCTTTACAAATATTAGTTGTCCATTTATGAGTGCATTTAAAACCCTTCATCTTTGATCCCAGCTTTTTAAATGTAGTGTTGTCGACTTAATGATCTATGTCCTTAAAATAATAATACCTAAAGAAATTGCTCAACTGGTTATAACTGCAGTGAAGTGATTGAACTTTCGTGTACATAAAAATTCCCTACATAGTTCAGTCCTTCTACTCTAGATTCTAATTGGTATGTCCTGTCTTACTTGAACGAGTACTGGTAATATTGAATAGGACACCGACCTAATGGTGCATTGACTACAGTATGATGAATATTATTGGTCTTTCTATGCACTCACTCAATGAGGGTAAGGGTGGAAGCATCCTTCAAGTACTACTTCAAAACAGCACCAACATACCAGAGAAAGAGGACTGGGGTCAGGTCTCTTTCAAACAGATCGTAAAGAAGATGGTACGTTTGATCAACAATACAGACCAGTAGCTTTTGTGAGCAAACCCCTTTCTTCAACACATGAAAACTAAGCCAACATAGAACGTGAGATGTTAGATGAGATGTTAGCATTTAGTAACAATAAATAATGCAGAATTTATTCTAAACAAGACCAGAGCAGGTAAGTTCGTGGTCAAAGGGGGATAATTTTGATTTTTGTGTGGTCTTTGGTAGATTTAATGCTTCCTATTCCAAAGACTTGGATCAGACTCGGGGATATTTTACTTCATGGAATTGGCTAGTAATCAATTTTATGTTAAAAGCTGTAAGGGGTTCTTTTACATACTTTTGCACGTGATGCATGGTGTCTTTACAAATATTAGTTGTCCATTTATGAGTGCATTTAAAACCCTTCATCTTTGATCCCAGCTTTTAAATGTAGTGTTGTCGACTTAATGATCTATGTCCTTAAAATAATAATACCTAAAGAAATTGCTCAACTGGTTATAACTGCAGTGAAGTGATTGAACTTTCGTGTACATAAAAATTCCCTACATAGTTCAGTCCTTCTACTCTAGATTCTAATTGGTATGTCCTGTCTTACTTGAACGAGTACTGGTAATATTGAATAGGACACCGACCTAATGGTGCATTGACTACAGTATGATGAATATTATTGGTCTTTCTATGCACTCACTCAATGAGGGTAAGGGTGGAAGCATCCTTCAAGTACTACTTCAAAACAGCACCAACATACCAGAGAAAGAGGACTGGGGTCAGGTCTCTTTCAAACAGATCGTAAAGAAGATGGTACGTTTGATCAACAATACAGACCAGTAGCTTTTGTGAGCAAACCCCTTTCTTCAACACATGAAAACTAAGCCAACATAGAACGTGAGATGTTAGATGAGATGTTAGCATTTAGTAACAATAAATAATGCAGAATTTATTCTAAACAAGACCAGAGCAGGTAAGTTCGTGGTCAAAGGGGGATAATTTTGATTTTTGTGTGGTCTTTGGTAGATTTAATGCTTCCGATTCCAAAGACTTGGATCAGACTCGGGGATATTTTACTTCATGGAATTGGCTAGTAATCAATTTTATGTTAAAAGCTGTAAGGGGTTCTTTTACATACTTTTGCACGTGATGCATGGTGTCTTTACAAATATTAGTTGTCCATTTATGAGTGCATTTAAAACCCTTCATCTTTGATCCCAGCTTTTTAAATGTAGTGTTGTCGACTTAATGATCTATGTCCTTAAAATAATAATACCTAAAGAAATTGCTCAACTGGTTATAACTGCAGTGAAGTGATTGAACTTTCGTGTACATAAAAATTCCCTACATAGTTCAGTCCTTCTACTCTAGATTCTAATTGGTATGTCCTGTCTTACTTGAACGAGTACTGGTAATATTGAATAGGACACCGACCTAATGGTGCATTGACTACAGTATGATGAATATTATTGGTCTTTCTATGCACTCACTCAATGAGGGTAAGGGTGGAAGCATCCTTCAAGTACTACTTCAAAACAGCACCAACATACCAGAGAAAGAGGACTGGGGTCAGGTCTCTTTCAAACAGATCGTAAAGAAGATGGTACGTTTGATCAACAATACAGACCAGTAGCTTTTGTGAGCAAACCCCTTTCTTCAACACATGAAAACTAAGCCAACATAGAACGTGAGATGTTAGATGAGATGTTAGCATTTAGTAACAATAAATAATGCAGAATTTATTCTAAACAAGACCAGAGCAGGTAAGTTCGTGGTCAAAGGGGGATAATTTTGATTTTTGTGTGGTCTTTGGTAGATTTAATGCTTCCGATTCCAAAGACTTGGATCAGACTCGGGGATATTTTACTTCATGGAATTGGCTAGTAATCAATTTTATGTTAAAAGCTGTAAGGGGTTCTTTTACATACTTTTGCACGTGATGCATGGTGTCTTTACAAATATTAGTTGTCCATTTATGAGTGCATTTAAAACCCTTCATCTTTGATCCCAGCTTTTTAAATGTAGTGTTGTCGACTTAATGATCTATGTCCTTAAAATAATAATACCTAAAGAAATTGCTCAACTGGTTATAACTGCAGTGAAGTGATTGAACTTTCGTGTACATAAAAATTCCCTACATAGTTCAGTCCTTCTACTCTAGATTCTAATTGGTATGTCCTGTCTTACTTGAACGAGTACTGGTAATATTGAATAGGACACCGACCTAATGGTGCATTGACTACAGTATGATGAATATTATTGGTCTTTCTATGCACTCACTCAATGAGGGTAAGGGTGGAAGCATCCTTCAAGTACTACTTCAAAACAGCACCAACATACCAGAGAAAGAGGACTGGGGTCAGGTCTCTTTCAAACAGATCGTAAAGAAGATGGTACGTTTGATCAACAATACAGACCAGTAGCTTTTGTGAGCAAACCCCTTTCTTCAACACATGAAAACTAAGCCAACATAGAACGTGAGATGTTAGATGAGATGTTAGCATTTAGTAACAATAAATAATGCAGAATTTATTCTAAACAAGAGCAGAGCAGGTAAGTTCGTGGTCAAAGGGGGATAATTTTGATTTTTGTGTGGTCTTTGGTAGATTTAATGCTTCCGATTCCAAAGACTTGGATCAGACTCGGGGATATTTTTACTTCATGGAATTGGCTAGTAATCAATTTTATGTTAAAAGCTGTAAGGGGTTCTTTTACATACTTTTGCACGTGATGCATGGTGTCTTTACAAATATTAGTTGTCCATTTATGAGTGCATTTAAAACCCTTCATCTTTGATCCCAGCTTTTTAAATGTAGTGTTGTCGACTTAATGATCTATGTCCTTAAAATAATAATACCTAAAGAAATTGCTCAACTGGTTATAACTGCAGTGAAGTGATTGAACTTTCGTGTACATAAAGATAGTGGACCACGGCCATATACGCCTAACGAAAAAGTCGAAAATTTAATCAGGAGAAAACTAAACTTTCTCAAACCTTTCGATTTAGGTCCAATAACATCCATTTTAAGTTTCATCAAAATCGGTTGAAAACTAAGAGAGTAATAGCATATTTAAGATTTTGGGCAAGGGCAATAACTCTGCTTGTAACGATCGAAAATAGCTCAAATTCGAACTTGATCTTCGTTTTCTGAATATATATACACATATCAAATTTCATTTGATTCCGTCAAAAACTCTAGTTTTTAGAGCGTTTACAAGGAAATGTTGATGGACGGACCGACGGATTTGGGGCAAGGGCAATAACTCTGCTTCTAACGATCGAAAATAGCTCAAATTCGAACTTGATCTTCGTTTTATGGATATGTATACACATATCAAATTTCATTTGATTCTGTCAACAACTCTAGTTTTTAGAGCGTTTACAAGCAAATGTTGATGGACAGACCGACGGATTTGGGGCAAGGGCAATAACTCTGCTTCTGACGATCGAAAATAGCTCAAATTCGAACTTGATCTTCGTTTTATGAATATGTATACACATATCAAATTTCATTTGATTCCGTCAAAAACTCTAGTTTTTAGAGCGTTTACGAGCAAATGTTGACGGACGGACGGACCGACGGACGGACGGACGGACGGACCGACGGACGGACGGACGGACGGACAGGGGTGACTACAATATACGTCCTCATAGAGAGATGAGGGCGTATAAAAATTCCCTACATAGTTCAGTCCTTCTACTCTAGATTCTAATTGGTATGTCCTGTCTTACTTGAACGAGTACTGGTAATATTGAATAGGACACCGACCTAATGGTGCATTGACTACAGTATGATGAATATTATTGGTCTTTCTATGCACTCACTCAATGAGGGTAAGGGTGGAAGCATCCTTCAAGTACTACTTCAAAACAGCACCAACATACCAGAGAAAGAGGACTGGGGTCAGGTCTCTTTCAAACAGATCGTAAAGAAGATGGTACGTTTGATCAACAATACAGACCAGTAGCTTTTGTGAGCAAACCCCTTTCTTCAACACATGAAAACTAAGCCAACATAGAACGTGAGATGTTAGATGAGATGTTAGCATTTAGTAACAATAAATAATGCAGAATTTATTCTAAACAAGACCAGAGCAGGTAAGTTCGTGGTCAAAGGGGGATAATTTTGATTTTTGTGTGGTCTTTGGTAGATTTAATGCTTCCTATTCCAAAGACTTGGATCAGACTCGGGGATATTTTACTTCATGGAATTGGCTAGTAATCAATTTTATGTTAAAAGCTGTAAGGGGTTCTTTTACATACTTTTGCACGTGATGCATGGTGTCTTTACAAATATTAGTTGTCCATTTATGAGTGCATTTAAAACCCTTCATCTTTGATCCCAGCTTTTAAATGTAGTGTTGTCGACTTAATGATCTATGTCCTTAAAATAATAATACCTAAAGAAATTGCTCAACTGGTTATAACTGCAGTGAAGTGATTGAACTTTCGTGTACATAAAAATTCCCTACATAGTTCAGTCCTTCTACTCTAGATTCTAATTGGTATGTCCTGTCTTACTTGAACGAGTACTGGTAATATTGAATAGGACACCGACCTAATGGTGCATTGACTACAGTATGATGAATATTATTGGTCTTTCTATGCACTCACTCAATGAGGGTAAGGGTGGAAGCATCCTTCAAGTACTACTTCAAAACAGCACCAACATACCAGAGAAAGAGGACTGGGGTCAGGTCTCTTTCAAACAGATCGTAAAGAAGATGGTACGTTTGATCAACAATACAGACCAGTAGCTTTTGTGAGCAAACCCCTTTCTTCAACACATGAAAACTAAGCCAACATAGAACGTGAGATGTTAGATGAGATGTTAGCATTTAGTAACAATAAATAATGCAGAATTTATTCTAAACAAGACCAGAGCAGGTAAGTTCGTGGTCAAAGGGGGATAATTTTGATTTTTGTGTGGTCTTTGGTAGATTTAATGCTTCCGATTCCAAAGACTTGGATCAGACTCGGGGATATTTTACTTCATGGAATTGGCTAGTAATCAATTTTATGTTAAAAGCTGTAAGGGGTTCTTTTACATACTTTTGCACGTGATGCATGGTGTCTTTACAAATATTAGTTGTCCATTTATGAGTGCATTTAAAACCCTTCATCTTTGATCCCAGCTTTTTAAATGTAGTGTTGTCGACTTAATGATCTATGTCCTTAAAATAATAATACCTAAAGAAATTGCTCAACTGGTTATAACTGCAGTGAAGTGATTGAACTTTCGTGTACATAAAAATTCCCTACATAGTTCAGTCCTTCTACTCTAGATTCTAATTGGTATGTCCTGTCTTACTTGAACGAGTACTGGTAATATTGAATAGGACACCGACCTAATGGTGCATTGACTACAGTATGATGAATATTATTGGTCTTTCTATGCACTCACTCAATGAGGGTAAGGGTGGAAGCATCCTTCAAGTACTACTTCAAAACAGCACCAACATACCAGAGAAAGAGGACTGGGGTCAGGTCTCTTTCAAACAGATCGTAAAGAAGATGGTACGTTTGATCAACAATACAGACCAGTAGCTTTTGTGAGCAAACCCCTTTCTTCAACACATGAAAACTAAGCCAACATAGAACGTGAGATGTTAGATGAGATGTTAGCATTTAGTAACAATAAATAATGCAGAATTTATTCTAAACAAGACCAGAGCAGGTAAGTTCGTGGTCAAAGGGGGATAATTTTGATTTTTGTGTGGTCTTTGGTAGATTTAATGCTTCCGATTCCAAAGACTTGGATCAGACTCGGGGATATTTTACTTCATGGAATTGGCTAGTAATCAATTTTATGTTAAAAGCTGTAAGGGGTTCTTTTACATACTTTTGCACGTGATGCATGGTGTCTTTACAAATATTAGTTGTCCATTTATGAGTGCATTTAAAACCCTTCATCTTTGATCCCAGCTTTTTAAATGTAGTGTTGTCGACTTAATGATCTATGTCCTTAAAATAATAATACCTAAAGAAATTGCTCAACTGGTTATAACTGCAGTGAAGTGATTGAACTTTCTTGTACATAAAAATTCCCTACATAGTTCAGTCCTTCTACTCTAGATTCTAATTGGTATGTCCTGTCTTACTTGAACGAGTACTGGTAATATTGAATAGGACACCGACCTAATGGTGCATTGACTACAGTATGATGAATATTATTGGTCTTTCTATGCACTCACTCAATGAGGGTAAGGGTGGAAGCATCCTTCAAGTACTACTTCAAAACAGCACCAACATACCAGAGAAAGAGGACTGGGGTCAGGTCTCTTTCAAACAGATCGTAAAGAAGATGGTACGTTTGATCAACAATACAGACCAGTAGCTTTTGTGAGCAAACCCCTTTCTTCAACACATGAAAACTAAGCCAACATAGAACGTGAGATGTTAGATGAGATGTTAGCATTTAGTAACAATAAATAATGCAGAATTTATTCTAAACAAGACCAGAGCAGGTAAGTTCGTGGTCAAAGGGGGATAATTTTGATTTTTGTGTGGTCTTTGGTAGATTTAATGCTTCCGATTCCAAAGACTTGGATCAGACTCGGGGATATTTTACTTCATGGAATTGGCTAGTAATCAATTTTATGTTAAAAGCTGTAAGGGGTTCTTTTACATTATACTTTTGCACGTGATGCATGGTGTCTTTACAAATATTAGTTGTCCATTTATGAGTGCATTTAAAACCCTTCATCTTTGATCCCAGCTTTTTAAATGTAGTGTTGTCGACTTAATGATCTATGTCCTTAAAATAATAATACCTAAAGAAATTGCTCAACTGGTTATAACTGCAGTGAAGTGATTGAACTTTCGTGTACATAAAAATTCCCTACATAGTTCAGTCCTTCTACTCTAGATTCTAATTGGTATGTCCTGTCTTACTTGCACGAGTACTGGTAATATTGAATAGGACACCGACCTAATGGTGCATTGACTACAGTATGATGAATATTATTGGTCTTTCTATGCACTCACTCAATGAGGGTAAGGGTGGAAGCATCCTTCAAGTACTACTTCAAAACAGCACCAACATACCAGAGAAAGAGGACTGGGGTCAGGTCTCTTTCAAACAGATCGTAAAGAAGATGGTACGTTTGATCAACAATACAGACCAGTAGCTTTTGTGAGCAAACCCCTTTCTTCAACACATGAAAACTAAGCCAACATAGAACGTGAGATGTTAGATGAGATGTTAGCAATAAATAATGCAGAATTTATTCTAAACAAGAGCAGAGCAGGTAAGTTCGTGGTCAAAGGGGGATAATTTTGATTTTTGTGTGGTCTTTGGTAGATTTAATGCTTCCGATTCCAAAGACTTGGATCAGACTCGGGGATATTTTACTTCATGGAATTGGCTAGTAATCAATTTTATGTTAAAAGCTGTAAGGGGTTCTTTTACATACTTTTGCACGTGATGCATGGTGTCTTTACAAATATTAGTTGTCCATTTATGAGTGCATTTAAAACCCTTCATCTTTGATCCCAGCTTTTTAAATGTAGTGTTGTCGACTTAATGATCTATGTCCTTAAAATAATAATACCTAAAGAAATTGCTCAACTGGTTATAACTGCAGTGAAGTGATTGAACTTTCGTGTACATAAAAATTCCCTACATAGTTCAGTCCTTCTACTCTAGATTCTAATTGGTATGTCCTGTCTTACTTGAACGAGTACTGGTAATATTGAATAGGACACCGACCTAATGGTGCATTGACTACAGTATGATGAATATTATTGGTCTTTCTATGCACTCACTCAATGAGGGTAAGGGTGGAAGCATCCTTCAAGTACTACTTCAAAACAGCACCAACATACCAGAGAAAGAGGACTGGGGTCAGGTCTCTTTCAAACAGATCGTAAAGAAGATGGTACGTTTGATCAACAATACAGACCAGTAGCTTTTGTGAGCAAACCCCTTTCTTCAACACATGAAAACTAAGCCAACATAGAACGTGAGATGTTAGATGAGATGTTAGCATTTAGTAACAATAAATAATGAAGAATTTATTCTAAACAAGACCAGAGCAGGTAAGTTCGTGGTCAAAGGGGGATAATTTTGATTTTTGTGTGGTCTTTGGTAGATTTAATGCTTCCGATTCCAAAGACTTGGATCAGACTCGGGGATATTTTACTTCATGGAATTGGCTAGTAATCAATTTTATGTTAAAAGCTGTAAGGGGTTCTTTTACATACTTTTGCACGTGATGCATGGTGTCTTTACAAATATTAGTTGTCCATTTATGAGTGCATTTAAAACCCTTCATCTTTGATCCCAGCTTTTTAAATGTAGTGTTGTCGACTTAATGATCTATGTCCTTAAAATAATAATACCTAAAGAAATTGCTCAACTGGTTATAACTGCAGTGAAGTGATTGAACTTTCGTGTACATAAAAATTCCCTACATAGTTCAGTCCTTCTACTCTAGATTCTAATTGGTATGTCCTGTCTTACTTGAACGAGTACTGGTAATATTGAATAGGACACCGACCTAATGGTGCATTGACTACAGTATGATGAATATTATTGGTCTTTCTATGCACTCACTCAATGAGGGTAAGGGTGGAAGCATCCTTCAAGTACTACTTCAAAACAGCACCAACATACCAGAGAAAGAGGACTGGGGTCAGGTCTCTTTCAAACAGATCGTAAAGAAGATGGTACGTTTGATCAACAATACAGACCAGTAGCTTTTGTGAGCAAACCCCTTTCTTCAACACATGAAAACTAAGCCAACATAGAACGTGAGATGTTAGATGAGATGTTAGCATTTAGTAACAATAAATAATGCAGAATTTATTCTAAACAAGACCAGAGCAGGTAAGTTCGTGGTCAAAGGGGGATAATTTTGATTTTTGTGTGGTCTTTGGTAGATTTAATGCTTCCGATTCCAAAGACTTGGATCAGACTCGGGGATATTTTACTTCATGGAATTGGCTAGTAATCAATTTTATGTTAAAAGCTGTAAGGGGTTCTTTTACATACTTTTGCACGTGATGCATGGTGTCTTTACAAATATTAGTTGTCCATTTATGAGTGCATTTAAAACCCTTCATCTTTGATCCCAGCTTTTTAAATGTAGTGTTGTCGACTTAATGATCTATGTCCTTAAAATAATAATACCTAAAGAAATTGCTCAACTGGTTATAACTGCAGTGAAGTGATTGAACTTTCGTGTACATAAAAATTCCCTACATAGTTCAGTCCTTCTACTCTAGATTCTAATTGGTATGTCCTGTCTTACTTGAACGAGTACTGGTAATATTGAATAGGACACCGACCTAATGGTGCATTGACTACAGTATGATGAATATTATTGGTCTTTCTATGCACTCACTCAATGAGGGTAAGGGTGGAAGCATCCTTCAAGTACTACTTCAAAACAGCACCAACATACCAGAGAAAGAGGACTGGGGTCAGGTCTCTTTCAAACAGATCGTAAAGAAGATGGTACGTTTGATCAACAATACAGACCAGTAGCTTTTGTGAGCAAACCCCTTTCTTCAACACATGAAAACTAAGCCAACATAGAACGTGAGATGTTAGATGAGATGTTAGCATTTAGTAACAATAAATAATGCAGAATTTATTCTAAACAAGACCAGAGCAGGTAAGTTCGTGGTCAAAGGGGGATAATTTTGATTTTTGTGTGGTCTTTGGTAGATTTAATGCTTCCGATTCCAAAGACTTGGATCAGACTCGGGGATATTTTACTTCATGGAATTGGCTAGTAATCAATTTTATGTTAAAAGCTGTAAGGGGTTCTTTTACATACTTTTGCACGTGATGCATGGTGTCTTTACAAATATTAGTTGTCCATTTATGAGTGCATTTAAAACCCTTCATCTTTGATCCCAGCTTTTTAAATGTAGTGTTGTCGACTTAATGATCTATGTCCTTAAAATAATAATACCTAAAGAAATTGCTCAACTGGTTATAACTGCAGTGAAGTGATTGAACTTTCGTGTACATAAAAATTCCCTACATAGTTCAGTCCTTCTACTCTAGATTCTAATTGGTATGTCCTGTCTTACTTGAACGAGTACTGGTAATATTGAATAGGACACCGACCTAATGGTGCATTGACTACAGTATGATGAATATTATTGGTCTTTCTATGCACTCACTCAATGAGGGTAAGGGTGGAAGCATCCTTCAAGTACTACTTCAAAACAGCACCAACATACCAGAGAAAGAGGACTGGGGTCAGGTCTCTTTCCAACAGATCGTAAAGAAGATGGTACGTTTGATCAACAATACAGACCAGTAGCTTTTGTGAGCAAACCCCTTTCTTCAACACATGAAAACTAAGCCAACATAGAACGTGAGATGTTAGATGAGATGTTAGCAATAAATAATGCAGAATTTATTCTAAACAAGACCAGAGCAGGTAAGTTCGTGGTCAAAGGGGGATAATTTTGATTTTTGTGTGGTCTTTGGTAGATTTAATGCTTCCGATTCCAAAGACTTGGATCAGACTCGGGGATATTTTACTTCATGGAATTGGCTAGTAATCAATTTTATGTTAAAAGCTGTAAGGGGTTCTTTTACATACTTTTGCACGTGATGCATGGTGTCTTTACAAATATTAGTTGTCCATTTATGAGTGCATTTAAAACCCTTCATCTTTGATCCCAGCTTTTTAAATGTAGTGTTGTCGACTTAATGATCTATGTCCTTAAAATAATAATACCTAAAGAAATTGCTCAACTGGTTATAACTGCAGTGAAGTGATTGAACTTTCGTGTACATAAAAATTCCCTACATAGTTCAGTCCTTCTACTCTAGATTCTAATTGGTATGTCCTGTCTTACTTGAACGAGTACTGGTAATATTGAATAGGACACCGACCTAATGGTGCATTGACTACAGTATGATGAATATTATTGGTCTTTCTATGCACTCACTCAATGAGGGTAAGGGTGGAAGCATCCTTCAAGTACTACTTCAAAACAGCACCAACATACCAGAGAAAGAGGACTGGGGTCAGGTCTCTTTCAAACAGATCGTAAAGAAGATGGTACGTTTGATCAACAATACAGACCAGTAGCTTTTGTGAGCAAACCCCTTTCTTCAACACATGAAAACTAAGCCAATATAGAACGTGAGATGTTAGATGAGATGTTAGCATTTAGTAACAATAAATAATGCAGAATTTATTCTAAACAAGACCAGAGCAGGTAAGTTCGTGGTCAAAGGGGGATAATTTTGATTTTTGTGTGGTCTTTGGTAGATTTAATGCTTCCGATTCCAAAGACTTGGATCAGACTCGGGGATATTTTACTTCATGGAATTGGCTAGTAATCAATTTTATGTTAAAAGCTGTAAGGGGTTCTTTTACATACTTTTGCACGTGATGCATGGTGTCTTTACAAATATTAGTTGTCCATTTATGAGTGCATTTAAAACCCTTCATCTTTGATCCCAGCTTTTTAAATGTAGTGTTGTCGACTTAATGATCTATGTCCTTAAAATAATAATACCTAAAGAAATTGCTCAACTGGTTATAACTGCAGTGAAGTGATTGAACTTTCGTGTACATAAAAATTCCCTACATAGTTCAGTCCTTCTACTCTAGATTCTAATTGGTATGTCCTGTCTTACTTGAACGAGTACTGGTAATATTGAATAGGACACCGACCTAATGGTGCATTGACTACAGTATGATGAATATTATTGGTCTTTCTATGCACTCACTCAATGAGGGTAAGGGTGGAAGCATCCTTCAAGTACTACTTCAAAACAGCACCAACATACCAGAGAAAGAGGACTGGGGTCAGGTCTCTTTCAAACAGATCGTAAAGAAGATGGTACGTTTGATCAACAATACAGACCAGTAGCTTTTGTGAGCAAACCCCTTTCTGCAACACATGAAAACTAAGCCAACATAGAACGTGAGATGTTAGATGAGATGTTAGCAATAAATAATGCAGAATTTATTCTAAACAAGACCAGAGCAGGTAAGTTCGTGGTCAAAGGGGGATAATTTTGATTTTTGTGTGGTCTTTGGTAGATTTAATGCTTCCGATTCCAAAGACTTGGATCAGACTCGGGGATATTTTACTTCATGGAATTGGCTAGTAATCAATTTTATGTTAAAAGCTGTAAGGGGTTCTTTTACATACTTTTGCACGTGATGCATGGTGTCTTTACAAATATTAGTTGTCCATTTATGAGTGCATTTAAAACCCTTCATCTTTGATCCCAGCTTTTTAAATGTAGTGTTGTCGACTTAATGATCTATGTCCTTAAAATAATAATACCTAAAGAAATTGCTCAACTGGTTATAACTGCAGTGAAGTGATTGAACTTTCGTGTACATAAAAATTCCCTACATAGTTCAGTCCTTCTACTCTAGATTCTAATTGGTATGTCCTGTCTTACTTGAACGAGTACTGGTAATATTGAATAGGACACCGACCTAATGGTGCATTGACTACAGTATGATGAATATTATTGGTCTTTCTATGCACTCACTCAATGAGGGTAAGGGTGGAAGCATCCTTCAAGTACTACTTCAAAACAGCACCAACATACCAGAGAAAGAGGACTGGGGTCAGGTCTCTTTCAAACAGATCGTAAAGAAGATGGTACGTTTGATCAACAATACAGACCAGTAGCTTTTGTGAGCAAACCCCTTTCTTCAACACATGAAAACTAAGCCAACATAGAACGTGAGATGTTAGATGAGATGTTAGCAATAAATAATGCAGAATTTATTCTAAACAAGACCAGAGCAGGTAAGTTCGTGGTCAAAGGGGGATAATTTTGATTTTTGTGTGGTCTTTGGTAGATTTAATGCTTCCGATTCCAAAGACTTGGATCAGACTCGGGGATATTTTACTTCATGGAATTGGCTAGTAATCAATTTTATGTTAAAAGCTGTAAGGGGTTCTTTTACATACTTTTGCATGTGATGCATGGTGTCTTTACAAATATTAGTTGTCCATTTATGAGTGCATTTAAAACCCTTCATCTTTGATCCCAGCTTTTTAAATGTAGTGTTGTCGACTTAATGATCTATGTCCTTAAAATAATAATACCTAAAGAAATTGCTCAACTGGTTATAACTGCAGTGAAGTGATTGAACTTTCGTGTACATAAAAATTCCCTACATAGTTCAGTCCTTCTACTCTAGATTCTAATTGGTATGTCCTGTCTTACTTGAACGAGTACTGGTAATATTGAATAGGACACCGACCTAATGGTGCATTGACTACAGTATGATGAATATTATTGGTCTTTCTATGCACTCACTCAATGAGGGTAAGGGTGGAAGCATCCTTCAAGTACTACTTCAAAACAGCACCAACATACCAGAGAAAGAGGACTGGGGTCAGGTCTCTTTCAAACAGATCGTAAAGAAGATGGTACGTTTGATCAACAATACAGACCAGTAGCTTTTGTGAGCAAACCCCTTTCTTCAACACATGAAAACTAAGCCAACATAGAACGTGAGATGTTAGATGAGATGTTAGCAATAAATAATGCAGAATTTATTCTAAACAAGACCAGAGCAGGTAAGTTCGTGGTCAAAGGGGGATAATTTTGATTTTTGTGTGGTCTTTGGTAGATTTAATGCTTCCGATTCCAAAGACTTGGATCAGACTCGGGGATATTTTACTTCATGGAATTGGCTAGTAATCAATTTTATGTTAAAAGCTGTAAGGGGTTCTTTTACATACTTTTGCACGTGATGCATGGTGTCTTTACAAATATTAGTTGTCCATTTATGAGTGCATTTAAAACCCTTCATCTTTGATCCCAGCTTTTTAAATGTAGTGTTGTCGACTTAATGATCTATGTCCTTAAAATAATAATACCTAAAGAAATTGCTCAACTGGTTATAACTGCAGTGAAGTGATTGAACTTTCGTGTACATAAAAATTCCCTACATAGTTCAGTCCTTCTACTCTAGATTCTAATTGGTATGTCCTGTCTTACTTGAACGAGTACTGGTAATATTGAATAGGACACCGACCTAATGGTGCATTGACTACAGTATGATGAATATTATTGGTCTTTCTATGCACTCACTCAATGAGGGTAAGGGTGGAAGCATCCTTCAAGTACTACTTCAAAACAGCACCAACATACCAGAGAAAGAGGACTGGGGTCAGGTCTCTTTCAAACAGATCGTAAAGAAGATGGTACGTTTGATCAACAATACAGACCAGTAGCTTTTGTGAGCAAACCCCTTTCTTCAACACATGAAAACTAAGCCAACATAGAACGTGAGATGTTAGATGAGATGTTAGCAATAAATAATGCAGAATTTATTCTAAACAAGACCAGAGCAGGTAAGTTCGTGGTCAAAGGGGGATAATTTTGATTTTTGTGTGGTCTTTGGTAGATTTAATGCTTCCGATTCCAAAGACTTGGATCAGACTCGGGGATATTTTACTTCATGGAATTGGCTAGTAATCAATTTTATGTTAAAAGCTGTAAGGGGTTCTTTTACATACTTTTGCACGTGATGCATGGTGTCTTTACAAATATTAGTTGTCCATTTATGAGTGCATTTAAAACCCTTTATCTTTGATCCCAGCTTTTTAAATGTAGTGTTGTCGACTTAATGATCTATGTCCTTAAAATAATAATACCTAAAGAAATTGCTCAACTGGTTATAACTGCAGTGAAGTGATTGAACTTTCGTGTACATAAAAATTCCCTACATAGTTCAGTCCTTCTACTCTAGATTCTAATTGGTATGTCCTGTCTTACTTGAACGAGTACTGGTAATATTGAATAGGACACCGACCTAATGGTGCATTGACTACAGTATGATGAATATTATTGGTCTTTCTATGCACTCACTCAATGAGGGTAAGGGTGGAAGCATCCTTCAAGTACTACTTCAAAACAGCACCAACATACCAGAGAAAGAGGACTGGGGTCAGGTCTCTTTCAAACAGATCGTAAAGAAGATGGTACGTTTGATCAACAATACAGACCAGTAGCTTTTGTGAGCAAACCCCTTTCTTCAACACATGAAAACTAAGCCAACATAGAACGTGAGATGTTAGATGAGATGTTAGCATTTAGTAACAATAAATAATGCAGAATTTATTCTAAACAAGACCAGAGCAGGTAAGTTCGTGGTCAAAGGGGGATAATTTTGATTTTTGTGTGGTCTTTGGTAGATTTAATGCTTCCGATTCCAAAGACTTGGATCAGACTCGGGGATATTTTACTTCATGGAATTGGCTAGTAATCAATTTTATGTTAAAAGCTGTAAGGGGTTCTTTTACATACTTTTGCACGTGATGCATGGTGTCTTTACAAATATTAGTTGTCCATTTATGAGTGCATTTAAAACCCTTCATCTTTGATCCCAGCTTTTAAATGTAGTGTTGTCGACTTAATGATCTATGTCCTTAAAATAATAATACCTAAAGAAATTGCTCAACTGGTTATAACTGCAGTGAAGTGATTGAACTTTCGTGTACATAAAAATTCCCTACATAGTTCAGTCCTTCTACTCTAGATTCTAATTGGTATGTCCTGTCTTACTTGAACGAGTACTGGTAATATTGAATAGGACACCGACCTAATGGTGCATTGACTACAGTATGATGAATATTATTGGTCTTTCTATGCACTCACTCAATGAGGGTAAGGGTGGAAGCATCCTTCAAGTACTACTTCAAAACAGCACCAACATACCAGAGAAAGAGGACTGGGGTCAGGTCTCTTTCAAACAGATCGTAAAGAAGATGGTACGTTTGATCAACAATACAGACCAGTAGCTTTTGTGAGCAAACCCCTTTCTTCAACACATGAAAACTAAGCCAACATAGAACGTGAGATGTTAGATGAGATGTTAGCATTTAGTAACAATAAATAATGCAGAATTTATTCTAAACAAGACCAGAGCAGGTAAGTTCGTGGTCAAAGGGGGATAATTTTGATTTTTGTGTGGTCTTTGGTAGATTTAATGCTTCCGATTCCAAAGACTTGGATCAGACTCGGGGATATTTTACTTCATGGAATTGGCTAGTAATCAATTTTATGTTAAAAGCTGTAAGGGGTTCTTTTACATACTTTTGCACGTGATGCATGGTGTCTTTACAAATATTAGTTGTCCATTTATGAGTGCATTTAAAACCCTTCATCTTTGATCCCAGCTTTTTAAATGTAGTGTTGTCGACTTAATGATCTATGTCCTTAAAATAATAATACCTAAAGAAATTGCTCAACTGGTTATAACTGCAGTGACGTGATTGAACTTTCGTGTACATAAAAATTCCCTACATAGTTCAGTCCTTCTACTCTAGATTCTAATTGGTATGTCCTGTCTTACTTGAACGAGTACTGGTAATATTGAATAGGACACCGACCTAATGGTGCATTGACTACAGTATGATGAATATTATTGGTCTTTCTATGCACTCACTCAATGAGGGTAAGGGTGGAAGCATCCTTCAAGTACTACTTCAAAACAGCACCAACATACCAGAGAAAGAGGACTGGGGTCAGGTCTCTTTCAAACAGATCGTAAAGAAGATGGTACGTTTGATCAACAATACAGACCAGTAGCTTTTGTGAGCAAACCCCTTTCTTCAACACATGAAAACTAAGCCAACATAGAACGTGAGATGTTAGATGAGATGTTAGCATTTAGTAACAATAAATAATGCAGAATTTATTCTAAACAAGACCAGAGCAGGTAAGTTCGTGGTCAAAGGGGGATAATTTTGATTTTTGTGTGGTCTTTGGTAGATTTAATGCTTCCGATTCCAAAGACTTGGATCAGACTCGGGGATATTTTACTTCATGGAATTGGCTAGTAATCAATTTTATGTTAAAAGCTGTAAGGGGTTCTTTTACATACTTTTGCACGTGATGCATGGTGTCTTTACAAATATTAGTTGTCCATTTATGAGTGCATTTAAAACCCTTCATCTTTGATCCCAGCTTTTTAAATGTAGTGTTGTCGACTTAATGATCTATGTCCTTAAAATAATAATACCTAAAGAAATTGCTCAACTGGTTATAACTGCAGTGAAGTGATTGAACTTTCGTGTACATAAAAATTCCCTACATAGTTCAGTCCTTCTACTCTAGATTCTAATTGGTATGTCCTGTCTTACTTGAACGAGTACTGGTAATATTGAATAGGACACCGACCTAATGGTGCATTGACTACAGTATGATGAATATTATTGGTCTTTCTATGCACTCACTCAATGAGGGTAAGGGTGGAAGCATCCTTCAAGTACTACTTCAAAACAGCACCAACATACCAGAGAAAGAGGACTGGGGTCAGGTCTCTTTCAAACAGATCGTAAAGAAGATGGTACGTTTGATCAACAATACAGACCAGTAGCTTTTGTGAGCAAACCCCTTTCTTCAACACATGAAAACTAAGCCAACATAGAACGTGAGATGTTAGATGAGATGTTAGCAATAAATAATGCAGAATTTATTCTAAACAAGACCAGAGCAGGTAAGTTCGTGGTCAAAGGGGGATAATTTTGATTTTTGTGTGGTCTTTGGTAGATTTAATGCTTCCGATTCCAAAGACTTGGATCAGACTCGGGGATATTTTACTTCATGGAATTGGCTAGTAATCAATTTTATGTTAAAAGCTGTAAGGGGTTCTTTTACATACTTTTGCACGTGATGCATGGTGTCTTTACAAATATTAGTTGTCCATTTATGAGTGCATTTAAAACCCTTCATCTTTGATCCCAGCTTTTTAAATGTAGTGTTGTCGACTTAATGATCTATGTCCTTAAAATAATAATACCTAAAGAAATTGCTCAACTGGTTATAACTGCAGTGAAGTGATTGAACTTTCGTGTACATAAAAATTCCCTACATAGTTCAGTCCTTCTACTCTAGATTCTAATTGGTATGTCCTGTCTTACTTGAACGAGTACTGGTAATATTGAATAGGACACCGACCTAATGGTGCATTGACTACAGTATGATGAATATTATTGGTCTTTCTATGCACTCACTCAATGAGGGTAAGGGTGGAAGCATCCTTCAAGTACTACTTCAAAACAGCACCAACATACCAGAGAAAGAGGACTGGGGTCAGGTCTCTTTCAAACAGATCGTAAAGAAGATGGTACGTTTGATCAACAATACAGACCAGTAGCTTTTGTGAGCAAACCCCTTTCTTCAACACATGAAAACTAAGCCAACATAGAACGTGAGATGTTAGATGAGATGTTAGCATTTAGTAACAATAAATAATGCAGAATTTATTCTAAACAAGAGCAGAGCAGGTAAGTTCGTGGTCAAAGGGGGATAATTTTGATTTTTGTGTGGTCTTTGGTAGATTTAATGCTTCCGATTCCAAAGACTTGGATCAGACTCGGGGATATTTTTACTTCATGGAATTGGCTAGTAATCAATTTTATGTTAAAAGCTGTAAGGGGTTCTTTTACATACTTTTGCACGTGATGCATGGTGTCTTTACAAATATTAGTTGTCCATTTATGAGTGCATTTAAAACCCTTCATCTTTGATCCCAGCTTTTTAAATGTAGTGTTGTCGACTTAATGATCTATGTCCTTAAAATAATAATACCTAAAGAAATTGCTCAACTGGTTATAACTGCAGTGAA
This sequence comes from Lottia scabra, assembly GCA_029955415.1. Taxonomy (NCBI): domain Eukaryota; kingdom Metazoa; phylum Mollusca; class Gastropoda; family Lottiidae; genus Lottia; species Lottia scabra. The sequence continues at coordinate 3,063,152 of JARJEI010000023.1, read as the reverse complement.
GTGATTGAACTTTCGTGTACATAAAAATTCCCTACATAGTTCAGTCCTTCTACTCTAGATTCTAATTGGTATGTCCTGTCTTACTTGAACGAGTACTGGTAATATTGAATAGGACACCGACCTAATGGTGCATTGACTACAGTATGATGAATATTATTGGTCTTTCTATGCACTCACTCAATGAGGGTAAGGGTGGAAGCATCCTTCAAGTACTACTTCAAAACAGCACCAACATACCAGAGAAAGAGGACTGGGGTCAGGTCTCTTTCAAACAGATCGTAAAGAAGATGGTACGTTTGATCAACAATACAGACCAGTAGCTTTTGTGAGCAAACCCCTTTCTTCAACACATGAAAACTAAGCCAACATAGAACGTGAGATGTTAGATGAGATGTTAGCATTTAGTAACAATAAATAATGCAGAATTTATTCTAAACAAGACCAGAGCAGGTAAGTTCGTGGTCAAAGGGGGATAATTTTGATTTTTGTGTGGTCTTTGGTAGATTTAATGCTTCCTATTCCAAAGACTTGGATCAGACTCGGGGATATTTTACTTCATGGAATTGGCTAGTAATCAATTTTATGTTAAAAGCTGTAAGGGGTTCTTTTACATACTTTTGCACGTGATGCATGGTGTCTTTACAAATATTAGTTGTCCATTTATGAGTGCATTTAAAACCCTTCATCTTTGATCCCAGCTTTTAAATGTAGTGTTGTCGACTTAATGATCTATGTCCTTAAAATAATAATACCTAAAGAAATTGCTCAACTGGTTATAACTGCAGTGAAGTGATTGAACTTTCGTGTACATAAAAATTCCCTACATAGTTCAGTCCTTCTACTCTAGATTCTAATTGGTATGTCCTGTCTTACTTGAACGAGTACTGGTAATATTGAATAGGACACCGACCTAATGGTGCATTGACTACAGTATGATGAATATTATTGGTCTTTCTATGCACTCACTCAATGAGGGTAAGGGTGGAAGCATCCTTCAAGTACTACTTCAAAACAGCACCAACATACCAGAGAAAGAGGACTGGGGTCAGGTCTCTTTCAAACAGATCGTAAAGAAGATGGTACGTTTGATCAACAATACAGACCAGTAGCTTTTGTGAGCAAACCCCTTTCTTCAACACATGAAAACTAAGCCAACATAGAACGTGAGATGTTAGATGAGATGTTAGCATTTAGTAACAATAAATAATGCAGAATTTATTCTAAACAAGACCAGAGCAGGTAAGTTCGTGGTCAAAGGGGGATAATTTTGATTTTTGTGTGGTCTTTGGTAGATTTAATGCTTCCGATTCCAAAGACTTGGATCAGACTCGGGGATATTTTACTTCATGGAATTGGCTAGTAATCAATTTTATGTTAAAAGCTGTAAGGGGTTCTTTTACATACTTTTGCACGTGATGCATGGTGTCTTTACAAATATTAGTTGTCCATTTATGAGTGCATTTAAAACCCTTCATCTTTGATCCCAGCTTTTTAAATGTAGTGTTGTCGACTTAATGATCTATGTCCTTAAAATAATAATACCTAAAGAAATTGCTCAACTGGTTATAACTGCAGTGAAGTGATTGAACTTTCGTGTACATAAAAATTCCCTACATAGTTCAGTCCTTCTACTCTAGATTCTAATTGGTATGTCCTGTCTTACTTGAACGAGTACTGGTAATATTGAATAGGACACCGACCTAATGGTGCATTGACTACAGTATGATGAATATTATTGGTCTTTCTATGCACTCACTCAATGAGGGTAAGGGTGGAAGCATCCTTCAAGTACTACTTCAAAACAGCACCAACATACCAGAGAAAGAGGACTGGGGTCAGGTCTCTTTCAAACAGATCGTAAAGAAGATGGTACGTTTGATCAACAATACAGACCAGTAGCTTTTGTGAGCAAACCCCTTTCTTCAACACATGAAAACTAAGCCAACATAGAACGTGAGATGTTAGATGAGATGTTAGCATTTAGTAACAATAAATAATGCAGAATTTATTCTAAATAAGACCAGAGCAGGTAAGTTCGTGGTCAAAGGGGGATAATTTTGATTTTTGTGTGGTCTTTGGTAGATTTAATGCTTCCGATTCCAAAGACTTGGATCAGACTCGGGGATATTTTACTTCATGGAATTGGCTAGTAATCAATTTTATGTTCAAAGCTGTAAGGGGTTCTTTTACATACTTTTGCACGTGATGCATGGTGTCTTTACAAATATTAGTTGTCCATTTATGAGTGCATTTAAAACCCTTCATCTTTGATCCCAGCTTTTTAAATGTAGTGTTGTCGACTTAATGATCTATGTCCTTAAAATAATAATACCTAAAGAAATTGCTCAACTGGTTATAACTGCAGTGAAGTGATTGAACTTTCGTGTACATAAAAATTCCCTACATAGTTCAGTCCTTCTACTCTAGATTCTAATTGGTATGTCCTGTCTTACTTGAACGAGTACTGGTAATATTGAATAGGACACCGACCTAATGGTGCATTGACTACAGTATGATGAATATTATTGGTCTTTCTATGCACTCACTCAATGAGGGTAAGGGTGGAAGCATCCTTCAAGTACTACTTCAAAACAGCACCAACATACCAGAGAAAGAGGACTGGGGTCAGGTCTCTTTCAAACAGATCGTAAAGAAGATGGTACGTTTGATCAACAATACAGACCAGTAGCTTTTGTGAGCAAACCCCTTTCTTCAACACATGAAAACTAAGCCAACATAGAACGTGAGATGTTAGATGAGATGTTAGCATTTAGTAACAATAAATAATGCAGAATTTATTCTAAACAAGAGCAGAGCAGGTAAGTTCGTGGTCAAAGGGGGATAATTTTGATTTTTGTGTGGTCTTTGGTAGATTTAATGCTTCCGATTCCAAAGACTTGGATCAGACTCGGGGATATTTTTACTTCATGGAATTGGCTAGTAATCAATTTTATGTTAAAAGCTGTAAGGGGTTCTTTTACATACTTTTGCACGTGATGCATGGTGTCTTTACAAATATTAGTTGTCCATTTATGAGTGCATTTAAAACCCTTCATCTTTGATCCCAGCTTTTTAAATGTAGTGTTGTCGACTTAATGATCTATGTCCTTAAAATAATAATACCTAAAGAAATTGCTCAACTGGTTATAACTGCAGTGAAGTGATTGAACTTTCGTGTACATAAAAATTCCCTACATAGTTCAGTCCTTCTACTCTAGATTCTAATTGGTATGTCCTGTCTTACTTGAACGAGTACTGGTAATATTGAATAGGACACCGACCTAATGGTGCATTGACTACAGTATGATGAATATTATTGGTCTTTCTATGCACTCACTCAATGAGGGTAAGGGTGGAAGCATCCTTCAAGTACTACTTCAAAACAGCACCAACATACCAGAGAAAGAGGACTGGGGTCAGGTCTCTTTCAAACAGATCGTAAAGAAGATGGTACGTTTGATCAACAATACAGACCAGTAGCTTTTGTGAGCAAACCCCTTTCTTCAACACATGAAAACTAAGCCAACATAGAACGTGAGATGTTAGATGAGATGTTAGCATTTAGTAACAATAAATAATGCAGAATTTATTCTAAACAAGACCAGAGCAGGTAAGTTCGTGGTCAAAGGGGGATAATTTTGATTTTTGTGTGGTCTTTGGTAGATTTAATGCTTCCTATTCCAAAGACTTGGATCAGACTCGGGGATATTTTACTTCATGGAATTGGCTAGTAATCAATTTTATGTTAAAAGCTGTAAGGGGTTCTTTTACATACTTTTGCACGTGATGCATGGTGTCTTTACAAATATTAGTTGTCCATTTATGAGTGCATTTAAAACCCTTCATCTTTGATCCCAGCTTTTAAATGTAGTGTTGTCGACTTAATGATCTATGTCCTTAAAATAATAATACCTAAAGAAATTGCTCAACTGGTTATAACTGCAGTGAAGTGATTGAACTTTCGTGTACATAAAAATTCCCTACATAGTTCAGTCCTTCTACTCTAGATTCTAATTGGTATGTCCTGTCTTACTTGAACGAGTACTGGTAATATTGAATAGGACACCGACCTAATGGTGCATTGACTACAGTATGATGAATATTATTGGTCTTTCTATGCACTCACTCAATGAGGGTAAGGGTGGAAGCATCCTTCAAGTACTACTTCAAAACAGCACCAACATACCAGAGAAAGAGGACTGGGGTCAGGTCTCTTTCAAACAGATCGTAAAGAAGATGGTACGTTTGATCAACAATACAGACCAGTAGCTTTTGTGAGCAAACCCCTTTCTTCAACACATGAAAACTAAGCCAACATAGAACGTGAGATGTTAGATGAGATGTTAGCATTTAGTAACAATAAATAATGCAGAATTTATTCTAAACAAGACCAGAGCAGGTAAGTTCGTGGTCAAAGGGGGATAATTTTGATTTTTGTGTGGTCTTTGGTAGATTTAATGCTTCCGATTCCAAAGACTTGGATCAGACTCGGGGATATTTTACTTCATGGAATTGGCTAGTAATCAATTTTATGTTAAAAGCTGTAAGGGGTTCTTTTACATACTTTTGCACGTGATGCATGGTGTCTTTACAAATATTAGTTGTCCATTTATGAGTGCATTTAAAACCCTTCATCTTTGATCCCAGCTTTTTAAATGTAGTGTTGTCGACTTAATGATCTATGTCCTTAAAATAATAATACCTAAAGAAATTGCTCAACTGGTTATAACTGCAGTGAAGTGATTGAACTTTCGTGTACATAAAAATTCCCTACATAGTTCAGTCCTTCTACTCTAGATTCTAATTGGTATGTCCTGTCTTACTTGAACGAGTACTGGTAATATTGAATAGGACACCGACCTAATGGTGCATTGACTACAGTATGATGAATATTATTGGTCTTTCTATGCACTCACTCAATGAGGGTAAGGGTGGAAGCATCCTTCAAGTACTACTTCAAAACAGCACCAACATACCAGAGAAAGAGGACTGGGGTCAGGTCTCTTTCAAACAGATCGTAAAGAAGATGGTACGTTTGATCAACAATACAGACCAGTAGCTTTTGTGAGCAAACCCCTTTCTTCAACACATGAAAACTAAGCCAACATAGAACGTGAGATGTTAGATGAGATGTTAGCATTTAGTAACAATAAATAATGCAGAATTTATTCTAAACAAGACCAGAGCAGGTAAGTTCGTGGTCAAAGGGGGATAATTTTGATTTTTGTGTGGTCTTTGGTAGATTTAATGCTTCCGATTCCAAAGACTTGGATCAGACTCGGGGATATTTTACTTCATGGAATTGGCTAGTAATCAATTTTATGTTAAAAGCTGTAAGGGGTTCTTTTACATACTTTTGCACGTGATGCATGGTGTCTTTACAAATATTAGTTGTCCATTTATGAGTGCATTTAAAACCCTTCATCTTTGATCCCAGCTTTTTAAATGTAGTGTTGTCGACTTAATGATCTATGTCCTTAAAATAATAATACCTAAAGAAATTGCTCAACTGGTTATAACTGCAGTGAAGTGATTGAACTTTCGTGTACATAAAAATTCCCTACATAGTTCAGTCCTTCTACTCTAGATTCTAATTGGTATGTCCTGTCTTACTTGAACGAGTACTGGTAATATTGAATAGGACACCGACCTAATGGTGCATTGACTACAGTATGATGAATATTATTGGTCTTTCTATGCACTCACTCAATGAGGGTAAGGGTGGAAGCATCCTTCAAGTACTACTTCAAAACAGCACCAACATACCAGAGAAAGAGGACTGGGGTCAGGTCTCTTTCAAACAGATCGTAAAGAAGATGGTACGTTTGATCAACAATACAGACCAGTAGCTTTTGTGAGCAAACCCCTTTCTTCAACACATGAAAACTAAGCCAACATAGAACGTGAGATGTTAGATGAGATGTTAGCATTTAGTAACAATAAATAATGCAGAATTTATTCTAAACAAGACCAGAGCAGGTAAGTTCGTGGTCAAAGGGGGATAATTTTGATTTTTGTGTGGTCTTTGGTAGATTTAATGCTTCCGATTCCAAAGACTTGGATCAGACTCGGGGATATTTTACTTCATGGAATTGGCTAGTAATCAATTTTATGTTAAAAGCTGTAAGGGGTTCTTTTACATACTTTTGCACGTGATGCATGGTGTCTTTACAAATATTAGTTGTCCATTTATGAGTGCATTTAAAACCCTTCATCTTTGATCCCAGCTTTTTAAATGTAGTGTTGTCGACTTAATGATCTATGTCCTTAAAATAATAATACCTAAAGAAATTGCTCAACTGGTTATAACTGCAGTGAAGTGATTGAACTTTCGTGTACATAAAAATTCCCTACATAGTTCAGTCCTTCTACTCTAGATTCTAATTGGTATGTCCTGTCTTACTTGCACGAGTACTGGTAATATTGAATAGGACACCGACCTAATGGTGCATTGACTACAGTATGATGAATATTATTGGTCTTTCTATGCACTCACTCAATGAGGGTAAGGGTGGAAGCATCCTTCAAGTACTACTTCAAAACAGCACCAACATACCAGAGAAAGAGGACTGGGGTCAGGTCTCTTTCAAACAGATCGTAAAGAAGATGGTACGTTTGATCAACAATACAGACCAGTAGCTTTTGTGAGCAAACCCCTTTCTTCAACACATGAAAACTAAGCCAACATAGAACGTGAGATGTTAGATGAGATGTTAGCATTTAGTAACAATAAATAATGCAGAATTTATTCTAAACAAGACCAGAGCAGGTAAGTTCGTGGTCAAAGGGGGATAATTTTGATTTTTGTGTGGTCTTTGGTAGATTTAATGCTTCCGATTCCAAAGACTTGGATCAGACTCGGGGATATTTTACTTCATGGAATTGGCTAGTAATCAATTTTATGTTAAAAGCTGTAAGGGGTTCTTTTACATACTTTTGCACGTGATGCATGGTGTCTTTACAAATATTAGTTGTCCATTTATGAGTGCATTTAAAACCCTTCATCTTTGATCCCAGCTTTTTAAATGTAGTGTTGTCGACTTAATGATCTATGTCCTTAAAATAATAATACCTAAAGAAATTGCTCAACTGGTTATAACTGCAGTGAAGTGATTGAACTTTCGTGTACATAAAAATTCCCTACATAGTTCAGTCCTTCTACTCTAGATTCTAATTGGTATGTCCTGTCTTACTTGAACGAGTACTGGTAATATTGAATAGGACACCGACCTAATGGTGCATTGACTACAGTATGATGAATATTATTGGTCTTTCTATGCACTCACTCAATGAGGGTAAGGGTGGAAGCATCCTTCAAGTACTACTTCAAAACAGCACCAACATACCAGAGAAAGAGGACTGGGGTCAGGTCTCTTTCAAACAGATCGTAAAGAAGATGGTACGTTTGATCAACAATACAGACCAGTAGCTTTTGTGAGCAAACCCCTTTCTTCAACACATGAAAACTAAGCCAATATAGAACGTGAGATGTTAGATGAGATGTTAGCATTTAGTAACAATAAATAATGCAGAATTTATTCTAAACAAGACCAGAGCAGGTAAGTTCGTGGTCAAAGGGGGATAATTTTGATTTTTGTGTGGTCTTTGGTAGATTTAATGCTTCCGATTCCAAAGACTTGGATCAGACTCGGGGATATTTTACTTCATGGAATTGGCTAGTAATCAATTTTATGTTAAAAGCTGTAAGGGGTTCTTTTACATACTTTTGCACGTGATGCATGGTGTCTTTACAAATATTAGTTGTCCATTTATGAGTGCATTTAAAACCCTTCATCTTTGATCCCAGCTTTTTAAATGTAGTGTTGTCGACTTAATGATCTATGTCCTTAAAATAATAATACCTAAAGAAATTGCTCAACTGGTTATAACTGCAGTGAAGTGATTGAACTTTCGTGTACATAAAAATTCCCTACATAGTTCAGTCCTTCTACTCTAGATTCTAATTGGTATGTCCTGTCTTATATGAACGAGTACTGGTAATATTGAATAGGACACCGACCTAATGGTGCATTGACTACAGTATGATGAATATTATTGGTCTTTCTATGCACTCACTCAATGAGGGTAAGGGTGGAAGCATCCTTCAAGTACTACTTCAAAACAGCACCAACATACCAGAGAAAGAGGACTGGGGTCAGGTCTCTTTCAAACAGATCGTAAAGAAGATGGTACGTTTGATCAACAATACAGACCAGTAGCTTTTGTGAGCAAACCCCTTTCTTCAACACATGAAAACTAAGCCAACATAGAACGTGAGATGTTAGATGAGATGTTAGCATTTAGTAACAATAAATAATGCAGAATTTATTCTAAACAAGACCAGAGCAGGTAAGTTCGTGGTCAAAGGGGGATAATTTTGATTTTTGTGTGGTCTTTGGTAGATTTAATGCTTCCGATTCCAAAGACTTGGATCAGACTCGGGGATATTTTACTTCATGGAATTGGCTAGTAATCAATTTTATGTTAAAAGCTGTAAGGGGTTCTTTTACATACTTTTGCACGTGATGCATGGTGTCTTTATAAATATTAGTTGTCCATTTATGAGTGCATTTAAAACCCTTCATCTTTGATCCCAGCTTTTTAAATGTAGTGTTGTCGACTTAATGATCTATGTCCTTAAAATAATAATACCTAAAGAAATTGCTCAACTGGTTATAACTGCAGTGAAGTGATTGAACTTTCGTGTACATAAAAATTCCCTACATAGTTCAGTCCTTCTACTCTAGATTCTAATTGGTATGTCCTGTCTTACTTGAACGAGTACTGGTAATATTGAATAGGACACCGACCTAATGGTGCATTGACTACAGTATGATGAATATTATTGGTCTTTCTATGCACTCACTCAATGAGGGTAAGGGTGGAAGCATCCTTCAAGTACTACTTCAAAACAGCACCAACATACCAGAGAAAGAGGACTGGGGTCAGGTCTCTTTCAAACAGATCGTAAAGAAGATGGTACGTTTGATCAACAATACAGACCAGTAGCTTTTGTGAGCAAACCCCTTTCTTCAACACATGAAAACTAAGCCAACATAGAACGTGAGATGTTAGATGAGATGTTAGCATTTAGTAACAATAAATAATGCAGAATTTATTCTAAACAAGAGCAGAGCAGGTAAGTTCGTGGTCAAAGGGGGATAATTTTGATTTTTGTGTGGTCTTTGGTAGATTTAATGCTTCCGATTCCAAAGACTTGGATCAGACTCGGGGATATTTTACTTCATGGAATTGGCTAGTAATCAATTTTATGTTAAAAGCTGTAAGGGGTTCTTTTACATACTTTTGCACGTGATGCATGGTGTCTTTACAAATATTAGTTGTCCATTTATGAGTGCATTTAAAACCCTTCATCTTTGATCCCAGCTTTTTAAATGTAGTGTTGTCGACTTAATGATCTATGTCCTTAAAATAATAATACCTAAAGAAATTGCTCAACTGGTTATAACTGCAGTGAAGTGATTGAACTTTCGTGTACATAAAAATTCCCTACATAGTTCAGTCCTTCTACTCTAGATTCTAATTGGTATGTCCTGTCTTACTTGAACGAGTACTGGTAATATTGAATAGGACACCGACCTAATGGTGCATTGACTACAGTATGATGAATATTATTGGTCTTTCTATGCACTCACTCAATGAGGGTAAGGGTGGAAGCATCCTTCAAGTACTACTTCAAAACAGCACCAACATACCAGAGAAAGAGGACTGGGGTCAGGTCTCTTTCAAACAGATCGTAAAGAAGATGGTACGTTTGATCAACAATACAGACCAGTAGCTTTTGTGAGCAAACCCCTTTCTTCAACACATGAAAACTAAGCCAACATAGAACGTGAGATGTTAGATGAGATGTTAGCATTTAGTAACAATAAATAATGCAGAATTTATTCTAAACAAGACCAGAGCAGGTAAGTTCGTGGTCAAAGGGGGATAATTTTGATTTTTGTGTGGTCTTTGGTAGATTTAATGCTTCCGATTCCAAAGACTTGGATCAGACTCGGGGATATTTTACTTCATGGAATTGGCTAGTAATCAATTTTATGTTAAAAGCTGTAAGGGGTTCTTTTACATACTTTTGCACGTGATGCATGGTGTCTTTACAAATATTAGTTGTCCATTTATGAGTGCATTTAAAACCCTTCATCTTTGATCCCAGCTTTTTAAATGTAGTGTTGTCGACTTAATGATCTATGTCCTTAAAATAATAATACCTAAAGAAATTGCTCAACTGGTTATAACTGCAGTGAAGTGATTGAACTTTCGTGTACATAAAAATTCCCTACATAGTTCAGTCCTTCTACTCTAGATTCTAATTGGTATGTCCTGTCTTACTTGAACGAGTACTGGTAATATTGAATAGGACACCGACCTAATGGTGCATTGACTACAGTATGATGAATATTATTGGTCTTTCTATGCACTCACTCAATGAGGGTAAGGGTGGAAGCATCCTTCAAGTACTACTTCAAAACAGCACCAACATACCAGAGAAAGAGGACTGGGGTCAGGTCTCTTTCAAACAGATCGTAAAGAAGATGGTACGTTTGATCAACAATACAGACCAGTAGCTTTTGTGAGCAAACCCCTTTCTTCAACACATGAAAACTAAGCCAACATAGAACGTGAGATGTTAGATGAGATGTTAGCATTTAGTAACAATAAATAATGCAGAATTTATTCTAAACAAGACCAGAGCAGGTAAGTTCGTGGTCAAAGGGGGATAATTTTGATTTTTGTGTGGTCTTTGGTAGATTTAATGCTTCCGATTCCAAAGACTTGGATCAGACTCGGGGATATTTTACTTCATGGAATTGGCTAGTAATCAATTTTATGTTAAAAGCTGTAAGGGGTTCTTTTACATACTTTTGCACGTGATGCATGGTGTCTTTACAAATATTAGTTGTCCATTTATGAGTGCATTTAAAACCCTTCATCTTTGATCCCAGCTTTTTAAATGTAGTGTTGTCGACTTAATGATCTATGTCCTTAAAATAATAATACCTAAAGAAATTGCTCAACTGGTTATAACTGCAGTGAAGTGATTGAACTTTCGTGTACATAAAAATTCCCTACATAGTTCAGTCCTTCTACTCTAGATTCTAATTGGTATGTCCTGTCTTACTTGAACGAGTACTGGTAATATTGAATAGGACACCGACCTAATGGTGCATTGACTACAGTATGATGAATATTATTGGTCTTTCTATGCACTCACTCAATGAGGGTAAGGGTGGAAGCATCCTTCAAGTACTACTTCAAAACAGCACCAACATACCAGAGAAAGAGGACTGGGGTCAGGTCTCTTTCAAACAGATCGTAAAGAAGATGGTACGTTTGATCAACAATACAGACCAGTAGCTTTTGTGAGCAAACCCCTTTCTTCAACACATGAAAACTAAGCCAACATAGAACGTGAGATGTTAGATGAGATGTTAGCATTTAGTAACAATAAATAATGCAGAATTTATTCTAAACAAGACCAGAGCAGGTAAGTTCGTGGTCAAAGGGGGATAATTTTGATTTTTGTGTGGTCTTTGGTAGATTTAATGCTTCCGATTCCAAAGACTTGGATCAGACTCGGGGATATTTTACTTCATGGAATTGGCTAGTAATCAATTTTATGTTAAAAGCTGTAAGGGGTTCTTTTACATACTTTTGCACGTGATGCATGGTGTCTTTACAAATATTAGTTGTCCATTTATGAGTGCATTTAAAACCCTTCATCTTTGATCCCAGCTTTTTAAATGTAGTGTTGTCGACTTAATGATCTATGTCCTTAAAATAATAATACCTAAAGAAATTGCTCAACTGGTTATAACTGCAGTGAAGTGATTGAACTTTCTTGTACATAAAAATTCCCTACATAGTTCAGTCCTTCTACTCTAGATTCTAATTGGTATGTCCTGTCTTACTTGAACGAGTACTGGTAATATTGAATAGGACACCGACCTAATGGTGCATTGACTACAGTATGATGAATATTATTGGTCTTTCTATGCACTCACTCAATGAGGGTAAGGGTGGAAGCATCCTTCAAGTACTACTTCAAAACAGCACCAACATACCAGAGAAAGAGGACTGGGGTCAGGTCTCTTTCAAACAGATCGTAAAGAAGATGGTACGTTTGATCAACAATACAGACCAGTAGCTTTTGTGAGCAAACCCCTTTCTTCAACACATGAAAACTAAGCCAACATAGAACGTGAGATGTTAGATGAGATGTTAGCATTTAGTAACAATAAATAATGCAGAATTTATTCTAAACAAGACCAGAGCAGGTAAGTTCGTGGTCAAAGGGGGATAATTTTGATTTTTGTGTGGTCTTTGGTAGATTTAATGCTTCCGATTCCAAAGACTTGGATCAGACTCGGGGATATTTTACTTCATGGAATTGGCTAGTAATCAATTTTATGTTAAAAGCTGTAAGGGGTTCTTTTACATACTTTTGCACGTGATGCATGGTGTCTTTACAAATATTAGTTGTCCATTTATGAGTGCATTTAAAACCCTTCATCTTTGATCCCAGCTTTTTAAATGTAGTGTTGTCGACTTAATGATCTATGTCCTTAAAATAATAATACCTAAAGAAATTGCTCAACTGGTTATAACTGCAGTGAAGTGATTGAACTTTCGTGTACATAAAAATTCCCTACATAGTTCAGTCCTTCTACTCTAGATTCTAATTGGTATGTCCTGTCTTACTTGAACGAGTACTGGTAATATTGAATAGGACACCGACCTAATGGTGCATTGACTACAGTATGATGAATATTATTGGTCTTTCTATGCACTCACTCAATGAGGGTAAGGGTGGAAGCATCCTTCAAGTACTACTTCAAAACAGCACCAACATACCAGAGAAAGAGGACTGGGGTCAGGTCTCTTTCAAACAGATCGTAAAGAAGATGGTACGTTTGATCAACAATACAGACCAGTAGCTTTTGTGAGCAAACCCCTTTCTTCAACACATGAAAACTAAGCCAACATAGAACGTGAGATGTTAGATGAGATGTTAGCATTTAGTAACAATAAATAATGCAGAATTTATTCTAAACAAGACCAGAGCAGGTAAGTTCGTGGTCAAAGGGGGATAATTTTGATTTTTGTGTGGTCTTTGGTAGATTTAATGCTTCCGATTCCAAAGACTTGGATCAGACTCGGGGATATTTTACTTCATGGAATTGGCTAGTAATCAATTTTATGTTAAAAGCTGTAAGGGGTTCTTTTACATACTTTTGCACGTGATGCATGGTGTCTTTACAAATATTAGTTGTCCATTTATGAGTGCATTTAAAACCCTTCATCTTTGATCCCAGCTTTTTAAATGTAGTGTTGTCGACTTAATGATCTATGTCCTTAAAATAATAATACCTAAAGAAATTGCTCAACTGGTTATAACTGCAGTGAAGTGATTGAACTTTCGTGTACATAAAAATTCCCTACATAGTTCAGTCCTTCTACTCTAGATTATAATTGGTATGTCCTGTCTTACTTGAACGAGTACTGGTAATATTGAATAGGACACCGACCTAATGGTGCATTGACTACAGTATGATGAATATTATTGGTCTTTCTATGCACTCACTCAATGAGGGTAAGGGTGGAAGCATCCTTCAAGTACTACTTCAAAACAGCACCAACATACCAGAGAAAGAGGACTGGGGTCAGGTCTCTTTCAAACAGATCGTAAAGAAGATGGTACGTTTGATCAACAATACAGACCAGTAGCTTTTGTGAGCAAACCCCTTTCTTCAACACATGAAAACTAAGCCAACATAGAACGTGAGATGTTAGATGAGATGTTAGCATTTAGTAACAATAAATAATGCAGAATTTATTCTAAACAAGACCAGAGCAGGTAAGTTCGTGGTCAAAGGGGGATAATTTTGATTTTTGTGTGGTCTTTGGTAGATTTAATGCTTCCGATTCCAAAGACTTGGATCAGACTCGGGGATATTTTACTTCATGGAATTGGCTAGTAATCAATTTTATGTTAAAAGCTGTAAGGGGTTCTTTTACATACTTTTGCACGTGATGCATGGTGTCTTTACAAATATTAGTTGTCCATTTATGAGTGCATTTAAAACCCTTCATCTTTGATCCCAGCTTTTTAAATGTAGTGTTGTCGACTTAATGATCTATGTCCTTAAAATAATAATACCTAAAGAAATTGCTCAACTGGTTATAACTGCAGTGAAGTGATTGAACTTTCTTGTACATAAAAATTCCCTACATAGTTCAGTCCTTCTACTCTAGATTCTAATTGGTATGTCCTGTCTTACTTGAACGAGTACTGGTAATATTGAATAGGACACCGACCTAATGGTGCATTGACTACAGTATGATGAATATTATTGGTCTTTCTATGCACTCACTCAATGAGGGTAAGGGTGGAAGCATCCTTCAAGTACTACTTCAAAACAGCACCAACATACCAGAGAAAGAGGACTGGGGTCAGGTCTCTTTCAAACAGATCGTAAAGAAGATGGTACGTTTGATCAACAATACAGACCAGTAGCTTTTGTGAGCAAACCCCTTTCTTCAACACATGAAAACTAAGCCAACATAGAACGTGAGATGTTAGATGAGATGTTAGCATTTAGTAACAATAAATAATGCAGAATTTATTCTAAACAAGACCAGAGCAGGTAAGTTCGTGGTCAAAGGGGGATAATTTTGATTTTTGTGTGGTCTTTGGTAGATTTAATGCTTCCGATTCCAAAGACTTGGATCAGACTCGGGGATATTTTACTTCATGGAATTGGCTAGTAATCAATTTTATGTTAAAAGCTGTAAGGGGTTCTTTTACATACTTTTGCACGTGATGCATGGTGTCTTTACAAATATTAGTTGTCCATTTATGAGTGCATTTAAAACCCTTCATCTTTGATCCCAGCTTTTTAAATGTAGTGTTGTCGACTTAATGATCTATGTCCTTAAAATAATAATACCTAAAGAAATTGCTCAACTGGTTATAACTGCAGTGAAGTGATTGAACTTTCGTGTACATAAAAATTCCCTACATAGTTCAGTCCTTCTACTCTAGATTCTAATTGGTATGTCCTGTCTTACTTGAACGAGTACTGGTAATATTGAATAGGACACCGACCTAATGGTGCATTGACTACAGTATGATGAATATTATTGGTCTTTCTATGCACTCACTCAATGAGGGTAAGGGTGGAAGCATCCTTCAAGTACTACTTCAAAACAGCACCAACATACCAGAGAAAGAGGACTGGGGTCAGGTCTCTTTCAAACAGATCGTAAAGAAGATGGTACGTTTGATCAACAATACAGACCAGTAGCTTTTGTGAGCAAACCCCTTTCTTCAACACATGAAAACTAAGCCAACATAGAACGTGAGATGTTAGATGAGATGTTAGCATTTAGTAACAATAAATAATGCAGAATTTATTCTAAACAAGACCAGAGCAGGTAAGTTCGTGGTCAAAGGGGGATAATTTTGATTTTTGTGTGGTCTTTGGTAGATTTAATGCTTCCGATTCCAAAGACTTGGATCAGACTCGGGGATATTTTACTTCATGGAATTGGCTAGTAATCAATTTTATGTTAAAAGCTGTAAGGGGTTCTTTTACATACTTTTGCACGTGATGCATGGTGTCTTTACAAATATTAGTTGTCCATTTATGAGTGCATTTAAAACCCTTCATCTTTGATCCCAGCTTTTTAAATGTAGTGTTGTCGACTTAATGATCTATGTCCTTAAAATAATAATACCTAAAGAAATTGCTCAACTGGTTATAACTGCAGTGAAGTGATTGAACTTTCGTGTACATAAAAATTCCCTACATAGTTCAGTCCTTCTACTCTAGATTCTAATTGGTATGTCCTGTCTTACTTGAACGAGTACTGGTAATATTGAATAGGACACCGACCTAATGGTGCATTGACTACAGTATGATGAATATTATTGGTCTTTCTATGCACTCACTCAATGAGGGTAAGGGTGGAAGCATCCTTCAAGTACTACTTCAAAACAGCACCAACATACCAGAGAAAGAGGACTGGGGTCAGGTCTCTTTCAAACAGATCGTAAAGAAGATGGTACGTTTGATCAACAATACAGACCAGTAGCTTTTGTGAGCAAACCCCTTTCTTCAACACATGAAAACTAAGCCAACATAGAACGTGAGATGTTAGATGAGATGTTAGCATTTAGTAACAATAAATAATGCAGAATTTATTCTAAACAAGACCAGAGCAGGTAAGTTCGTGGTCAAAGGGGGATAATTTTGATTTTTGTGTGGTCTTTGGTGGATTTAATGCTTCCGATTCCAAAGACTTGGATCAGACTCGGGGATATTTTACTTCATGGAATTGGCTAGTAATCAATTTTATGTTAAAAGCTGTAAGGGGTTCTTTTACATACTTTTGCACGTGATGCATGGTGTCTTTACAAATATTAGTTGTCCATTTATGAGTGCATTTAAAACCCTTCATCTTTGATCCCAGCTTTTTAAATGTAGTGTTGTCGACTTAATGATCTATGTCCTTAAAATAATAATACCTAAAGAAATTGCTCAACTGGTTATAACTGCAGTGAAGTGATTGAACTTTCGTGTACATAAAAATTCCCTACATAGTTCAGTCCTTCTACTCTAGATTCTAATTGGTATGTCCTGTCTTACTTGAACGAGTACTGGTAATATTGAATAGGACACCGACCTAATGGTGCATTGACTACAGTATGATGAATATTATTGGTCTTTCTATGCACTCACTCAATGAGGGTAAGGGTGGAAGCATCCTTCAAGTACTACTTCAAAACAGCACCAACATACCAGAGAAAGAGGACTGGGGTCAGGTCTCTTTCAAACAGATCGTAAAGAAGATGGTACGTTTGATCAACAATACAGACCAGTAGCTTTTGTGAGCAAACCCCTTTCTTTAACACATGAAAACTAAGCCAACATAGAACGTGAGATGTTAGATGAGATGTTAGCATTTAGTAACAATAAATAATGCAGAATTTATTCTAAACAAGACCAGAGCAGGTAAGTTCGTGGTCAAAGGGGGATAATTTTGATTTTTGTGTGGTCTTTGGTAGATTTAATGCTTCCGATTCCAAAGACTTGGATCAGACTCGGGGATATTTTACTTCATGGAATTGGCTAGTAATCAATTTTATGTTAAAAGCTGTAAGGGGTTCTTTTACATACTTTTGCACGTGATGCATGGTGTCTTTACAAATATTAGTTGTCCATTTATGAGTGCATTTAAAACCCTTCATCTTTGATCCCAGCTTTTTAAATGTAGTGTTGTCGACTTAATGATCTATGTCCTTAAAATAATAATACCTAAAGAAATTGCTCAACTGGTTATAACTGCAGTGAAGTGATTGAACTTTCGTGTACATAAAAATTCCCTACATAGTTCAGTCCTTCTACTCTAGATTCTAATTGGTATGTCCTGTCTTACTTGAACGAGTACTGGTAATATTGAATAGGACACCGACCTAATGGTGCATTGACTACAGTATGATGAATATTATTGGTCTTTCTATGCACTCACTCAATGAGGGTAAGGGTGGAAGCATCCTTCAAGTACTACTTCAAAACAGCACCAACATACCAGAGAAAGAGGACTGGGGTCAGGTCTCTTTCAAACAGATCGTAAAGAAGATGGTACGTTTGATCAACAATACAGACCAGTAGCTTTTGTGAGCAAACCCCTTTCTTCAACACATGAAAACTAAGCCAACATAGAACGTGAGATGTTAGATGAGATGTTAGCATTTAGTAACAATAAATAATGCAGAATTTATTCTAAACAAGACCAGAGCAGGTAAGTTCGTGGTCAAAGGGGGATAATTTTGATTTTTGTGTGGTCTTTGGTAGATTTAATGCTTCCGATTCCAAAGACTTGGATCAGACTCGGGGATATTTTACTTCATGGAATTGGCTAGTAATCAATTTTATGTTAAAAGCTGTAAGGGGTTCTTTTACATACTTTTGCACGTGATGCATGGTGTCTTTACAAATATTAGTTGTCCATTTATGAGTGCATTTAAAACCCTTCATCTTTGATCCCAGCTTTTTAAATGTAGTGTTGTCGACTTAATGATCTATGTCCTTAAAATAATAATACCTAAAGAAATTGCTCAACTGGTTATAACTGCAGTGAAGTGATTGAACTTTCGTGTACATAAAAATTCCCTACATAGTTCAGTCCTTCTACTCTAGATTCTAATTGGTATGTCCTGTCTTACTTGAACGAGTACTGGTAATATTGAATAGGACACCGACCTAATGGTGCATTGACTACAGTATGATGAATATTATTGGTCTTTCTATGCACTCACTCAATGAGGGTAAGGGTGGAAGCATCCTTCAAGTACTACTTCAAAACAGCACCAACATACCAGAGAAAGAGGACTGGGGTCAGGTCTCTTTCAAACAGATCGTAAAGAAGATGGTACGTTTGATCAACAATACAGACCAGTAGCTTTTGTGAGCAAACCCCTTTCTTCAACACATGAAAACTAAGCCAACATAGAACGTGAGATGTTAGATGAGATGTTAGCATTTAGTAACAATAAATAATGCAGAATTTATTCTAAACAAGACCAGAGCAGGTAAGTTCGTGGTCAAAGGGGGATAATTTTGATTTGTGTGTGGTCTTTGGTAGATTTAATGCTTCCGATTCCAAAGACTTGGATCAGACTCGGGGATATTTTACTTCATGGAATTGGCTAGTAATCAATTTTATGTTAAAAGCTGTAAGGGGTTCTTTTACATACTTTTGCACGTGATGCATGGTGTCTTTACAAATATTAGTTGTCCATTTATGAGTGCATTTAAAACCCTTCATCTTTGATCCCAGCTTTTTAAATGTAGTGTTGTCGACTTAATGATCTATGTCCTTAAAATAATAATACCTAAAGAAATTGCTCAACTGGTTATAACTGCAGTGAAGTGATTGAACTTTCGTGTACATAAAAATTCCCTACATAGTTCAGTCCTTCTACTCTAGATTCTAATTGGTATGTCCTGTCTTACTTGAACGAGTACTGGTAATATTGAATAGGACACCGACCTAATGGTGCATTGACTACAGTATGATGAATATTATTGGTCTTTCTATGCACTCACTCAATGAGGGTAAGGGTGGAAGCATCCTTCAAGTACTACTTCAAAACAGCACCAACATACCAGAGAAAGAGGACTGGGGTCAGGTCTCTTTCAAACAGATCGTAAAGAAGATGGTACGTTTGATCAACAATACAGACCAGTAGCTTTTGTGAGCAAACCCCTTTCTTCAACACATGAAAACTAAGCCAACATAGAACGTGAGATGTTAGATGAGATGTTAGCATTTAGTAACAATAAATAATGCAGAATTTATTCTAAACAAGACCAGAGCAGGTAAGTTCGTGGTCAAAGGGGGATAATTTTGATTTTTGTGTGGTCTTTGGTAGATTTAATGCTTCCGATTCCAAAGACTTGGATCAGACTCGGGGATATTTTACTTCATGGAATTGGCTAGTAATCAATTTTATGTTAAAAGCTGTAAGGGGTTCTTTTACATACTTTTGCACGTGATGCATGGTGTCTTTACAAATATTAGTTGTCCATTTATGAGTGCATTTAAAACCCTTCATCTTTGATCCCAGCTTTTTAAATGTAGTGTTGTCGACTTAATGATCTATGTCCTTAAAATAATAATACCTAAAGAAATTGCTCAACTGGTTATAACTGCAGTGAAGTGATTGAACTTTCGTGTACATAAAAATTCCCTACATAGTTCAGTCCTTCTACTCTAGATTCTAATTGGTATGTCCTGTCTTACTTGAACGAGTACTGGTAATATTGAATAGGACACCGACCTAATGGTGCATTGACTACAGTATGATGAATATTATTGGTCTTTCTATGCACTCACTCAATGAGGGTAAGGGTGGAAGCATCCTTCAAGTACTACTTCAAAACAGCACCAACATACCAGAGAAAGAGGACTGGGGTCAGGTCTCTTTCAAACAGATCGTAAAGAAGATGGTACGTTTGATCAACAATACAGACCAGTAGCTTTTGTGAGCAAACCCCTTTCTTCAACACATGAAAACTAAGCCAACATAGAACGTGAGATGTTAGATGAGATGTTAGCATTTAGTAACAATAAATAATGCAGAATTTATTCTAAACAAGACCAGAGCAGGTAAGTTCGTGGTCAAAGGGGGATAATTTTGATTTTTGTGTGGTCTTTGGTAGATTTAATGCTTCCGATTCCAAAGACTTGGATCAGACTCGGGGATATTTTACTTCATGGAATTGGCTAGTAATCAATTTTATGTTAAAAGCTGTAAGGGGTTCTTTTACATACTTTTGCACGTGATGCATGGTGTCTTTACAAATATTAGTTGTCCATTTATGAGTGCATTTAAAACCCTTCATCTTTGATCCCAGCTTTTTAAATGTAGTGTTGTCGACTTAATGATCTATGTCCTTAAAATAATAATACCTAAAGAAATTGCTCAACTGGTTATAACTGCAGTGAAGTGATTGAACTTTCGTGTACATAAAAATTCCCTACATAGTTCAGTCCTTCTACTCTAGATTCTAATTGGTATGTCCTGTCTTACTTGAACGAGTACTGGTAATATTGAATAGGACACCGACCTAATGGTGCATTGACTACAGTATGATGAATATTATTGGTCTTTCTATGCACTCACTCAATGAGGGTAAGGGTGGAAGCATCCTTCAAGTACTACTTCAAAACAGCACCAACATACCAGAGAAAGAGGACTGGGGTCAGGTCTCTTTCAAACAGATCGTAAAGAAGATGGTACGTTTGATCAACAATACAGACCAGTAGCTTTTGTGAGCAAACCCCTTTCTTCAACACATGAAAACTAAGCCAACATAGAACGTGAGATGTTAGATGAGATGTTAGCATTTAGTAACAATAAATAATGCAGAATTTATTCTAAACAAGACCAGAGCAGGTAAGTTCGTGGTCAAAGGGGGATAATTTTGATTTTTGTGTGGTCTTTGGTAGATTTAATGCTTCCGATTCCAAAGACTTGGATCAGACTCGGGGATATTTTACTTCATGGAATTGGCTAGTAATCAATTTTATGTTAAAAGCTGTAAGGGGTTCTTTTACATACTTTTGCACCTGATGCATGGTGTCTTTACAAATATTAGTTGTCCATTTATGAGTGCATTTAAAACCCTTCATCTTTGATCCCAGCTTTTTAAATGTAGTGTTGTCGACTTAATGATCTATGTCCTTAAAATAATAATACCTAAAGAAATTGCTAAACTGGTTATAACTGCAGTGAAGTGATTGAACTTTCGTGTACATAAAAATTCCCTACATAGTTCAGTCCTTCTACTCTAGATTCTAATTGGTATGTCCTGTCTTACTTGAACGAGTACTGGTAATATTGAATAGGACACCGACCTAATGGTGCATTGACTACAGTATGATGAATATTATTGGTCTTTCTATGCACTCACTCAATGAGGGTAAGGGTGGAAGCATCCTTCAAGTACTACTTCAAAACAGCACCAACATACCAGAGAAAGAGGACTGGGGTCAGGTCTCTTTCAAACAGATCGTAAAGAAGATGGTACGTTTGATCAACAATAGAGACCAGTAGCTTTTGTGAGCAAACCCCTTTCTTCAACACATGAAAACTAAGCCAACATAGAACGTGAGATGTTAGATGAGATGTTAGCATTTAGTAACAATAAATAATGCAGAATTTATTCTAAACAAGACCAGAGCAGGTAAGTTCGTGGTCAAAGGGGGATAATTTTGATTTTTGTGTGGTCTTTGGTAGATTTAATGCTTCCGATTCCAAAGACTTGGATCAGACTCGGGGATATTTTACTTCATGGAATTGGCTAGTAATCAATTTTATGTTAAAAGCTGTAAGGGGTTCTTTTACATACTTTTGCACGTGATGCATGGTGTCTTTACAAATATTAGTTGTCCATTTATGAGTGCATTTAAAACCCTTCATCTTTGATCCCAGCTTTTTAAATGTAGTGTTGTCGACTTAATGATCTATGTCCTTAAAATAATAATACCTAAAGAAATTGCTCAACTGGTTATAACTGCAGTGAAGTGATTGAACTTTCGTGTACATAAAAATTCCCTACATAGTTCAGTCCTTCTACTCTAGATTCTAATTGGTATGTCCTGTCTTACTTGAACGAGTACTGGTAATATTGAATAGGACACCGACCTAATGGTGCATTGACTACAGTATGATGAATATTATTGGTCTTTCTATGCACTCACTCAATGAGGGTAAGGGTGGAAGCATCCTTCAAGTACTACTTCAAAACAGCACCAACATACCAGAGAAAGAGGACTGGGGTCAGGTCTCTTTCAAACAGATCGTAAAGAAGATGGTACGTTTGATCAACAATACAGACCAGTAGCTTTTGTGAGCAAACCCCTTTCTTCAACACATGAAAACTAAGCCAACATAGAACGTGAGATGTTAGATGAGATGTTAGCATTTAGTAACAATAAATAATGCAGAATTTATTCTAAACAAGACCAGAGCAGGTAAGTTCGTGGTCAAAGGGGGATAATTTTGATTTTTGTGTGGTCTTTGGTAGATTTAATGCTTCCGATTCCAAAGACTTGGATCAGACTCGGGGATATTTTACTTCATGGAATTGGCTAGTAATCAATTTTATGTTAAAAGCTGTAAGGGGTTCTTTTACATACTTTTGCACGTGATGCATGGTGTCTTTACAAATATTAGTTGTCCATTTATGAGTGCATTTAAAACCCTTCATCTTTGATCCCAGCTTTTTAAATGTAGTGTTGTCGACTTAATGATCTATGTCCTTAAAATAATAATACCTAAAGAAATTGCTCAACTGGTTATAACTGCAGTGAAGTGATTGAACTTTCGTGTACATAAAAATTCCCTACATAGTTCAGTCCTTCTACTCTAGATTCTAATTGGTATGTCCTGTCTTACTTGAACGAGTACTGGTAATATTGAATAGGACACCGACCTAATGGTGCATTGACTACAGTATGATGAATATTATTGGTCTTTCTATGCACTCACTCAATGAGGGTAAGGGTGGAAGCATCCTTCAAGTACTACTTCAAAACAGCACCAACATACCAGAGAAAGAGGACTGGGGTCAGGTCTCTTTCAAACAGATCGTAAAGAAGATGGTACGTTTGATCAACAATACAGACCAGTAGCTTTTGTGAGCAAACCCCTTTCTTCAACACATGAAAACTAAGCCAACATAGAACGTGAGATGTTAGATGAGATGTTAGCATTTAGTAACAATAAATAATGCAGAATTTATTCTAAACAAGACCAGAGCAGGTAAGTTCGTGGTCAAAGGGGGATAATTTTGATTTTTGTGTGGTCTTTGGTAGATTTAATGCTTCCGATTCCAAAGACTTGGATCAGACTCGGGGATATTTTACTTCATGGAATTGGCTAGTAATCAATTTTATGTTAAAAGCTGTAAGGGGTTCTTTTACATACTTTTGCACGTGATGCATGGTGTCTTTACAAATATTAGTTGTCCATTTATGAGTGCATTTAAAACCCTTCATCTTTGATCCCAGCTTTTTAAATGTAGTGTTGTCGACTTAATGATCTATGTCCTTAAAATAATAATACCTAAAGAAATTGCTCAACTGGTTATAACTGCAGTGAAGTGATTGAACTTTCGTGTACATAAAAATTCCCTACATAGTTCAGTCCTTCTACTCTAGATTCTAATTGGTATGTCCTGTCTTACTTGAACGAGTACTGGTAATATTGAATAGGACACCGACCTAATGGTGCATTGACTACAGTATGATGAATATTATTGGTCTTTCTATGCACTCACTCAATGAGGGTAAGGGTGGAAGCATCCTTCAAGTACTACTTCAAAACAGCACCAACATACCAGAGAAAGAGGACTGGGGTCAGGTCTCTTTCAAACAGATCGTAAAGAAGATGGTACGTTTGATCAACAATACAGACCAGTAGCTTTTGTGAGCAAACCCCTTTCTTCAACACATGAAAACTAAGCCAACATAGAACGTGAGATGTTAGATGAGATGTTAGCATTTAGTAACAATAAATAATGCAGAATTTATTCTAAACAAGACCAGAGCAGGTAAGTTCGTGGTCAAAGGGGGATAATTTTGATTTTTGTGTGGTCTTTGGTAGATTTAATGCTTCCTATTCCAAAGACTTGGATCAGACTCGGGGATATTTTACTTCATGGAATTGGCTAGTAATCAATTTTATGTTAAAAGCTGTAAGGGGTTCTTTTACATACTTTTGCACGTGATGCATGGTGTCTTTACAAATATTAGTTGTCCATTTATGAGTGCATTTAAAACCCTTCATCTTTGATCCCAGCTTTTAAATGTAGTGTTGTCGACTTAATGATCTATGTCCTTAAAATAATAATACCTAAAGAAATTGCTCAACTGGTTATAACTGCAGTGAAGTGATTGAACTTTCGTGTACATAAAAATTCCCTACATAGTTCAGTCCTTCTACTCTAGATTCTAATTGGTATGTCCTGTCTTACTTGAACGAGTACTGGTAATATTGAATAGGACACCGACCTAATGGTGCATTGACTACAGTATGATGAATATTATTGGTCTTTCTATGCACTCACTCAATGAGGGTAAGGGTGGAAGCATCCTTCAAGTACTACTTCAAAACAGCACCAACATACCAGAGAAAGAGGACTGGGGTCAGGTCTCTTTCAAACAGATCGTAAAGAAGATGGTACGTTTGATCAACAATACAGACCAGTAGCTTTTGTGAGCAAACCCCTTTCTTCAACACATGAAAACTAAGCCAACATAGAACGTGAGATGTTAGATGAGATGTTAGCATTTAGTAACAATAAATAATGCAGAATTTATTCTAAACAAGACCAGAGCAGGTAAGTTCGTGGTCAAAGGGGGATAATTTTGATTTTTGTGTGGTCTTTGGTAGATTTAATGCTTCCGATTCCAAAGACTTGGATCAGACTCGGGGATATTTTACTTCATGGAATTGGCTAGTAATCAATTTTATGTTAAAAGCTGTAAGGGGTTCTTTTACATACTTTTGCACGTGATGCATGGTGTCTTTACAAATATTAGTTGTCCATTTATGAGTGCATTTAAAACCCTTCATCTTTGATCCCAGCTTTTTAAATGTAGTGTTGTCGACTTAATGATCTATGTCCTTAAAATAATAATACCTAAAGAAATTGCTCAACTGGTTATAACTGCAGTGAAGTGATTGAACTTTCGTGTACATAAAAATTCCCTACATAGTTCAGTCCTTCTACTCTAGATTCTAATTGGTATGTCCTGTCTTACTTGAACGAGTACTGGTAATATTGAATAGGACACCGACCTAATGGTGCATTGACTACAGTATGATGAATATTATTGGTCTTTCTATGCACTCACTCAATGAGGGTAAGGGTGGAAGCATCCTTCAAGTACTACTTCAAAACAGCACCAACATACCAGAGAAAGAGGACTGGGGTCAGGTCTCTTTCAAACAGATCGTAAAGAAGATGGTACGTTTGATCAACAATACAGACCAGTAGCTTTTGTGAGCAAACCCCTTTCTTCAACACATGAAAACTAAGCCAACATAGAACGTGAGATGTTAGATGAGATGTTAGCATTTAGTAACAATAAATAATGCAGAATTTATTCTAAACAAGACCAGAGCAGGTAAGTTCGTGGTCAAAGGGGGATAATTTTGATTTTTGTGTGGTCTTTGGTAGATTTAATGCTTCCGATTCCAAAGACTTGGATCAGACTCGGGGATATTTTACTTCATGGAATTGGCTAGTAATCAATTTTATGTTAAAAGCTGTAAGGGGTTCTTTTACATACTTTTGCACGTGATGCATGGTGTCTTTACAAATATTAGTTGTCCATTTATGAGTGCATTTAAAACCCTTCATCTTTGATCCCAGCTTTTTAAATGTAGTGTTGTCGACTTAATGATCTATGTCCTTAAAATAATAATACCTAAAGAAATTGCTCAACTGGTTATAACTGCAGTGAAGTGATTGAACTTTCTTGTACATAAAAATTCCCTACATAGTTCAGTCCTTCTACTCTAGATTCTAATTGGTATGTCCTGTCTTACTTGAACGAGTACTGGTAATATTGAATAGGACACCGACCTAATGGTGCATTGACTACAGTATGATGAATATTATTGGTATTTCTATGCACTCACTCAATGAGGGTAAGGGTGGAAGCATCCTTCAAGTACTACTTCAAAACAGCACCAACATACCAGAGAAAGAGGACTGGGGTCAGGTCTCTTTCAAACAGATCGTAAAGAAGATGGTACGTTTGATCAACAATACAGACCAGTAGCTTTTGTGAGCAAACCCCTTTCTTCAACACATGAAAACTAAGCCAACATAGAACGTGAGATGTTAGATGAGATGTTAGCATTTAGTAACAATAAATAATGCAGAATTTATTCTAAACAAGACCAGAGCAGGTAAGTTCGTGGTCAAAGGGGGATAATTTTGATTTTTGTGTGGTCTTTGGTAGATTTAATGCTTCCGATTCCAAAGACTTGGATCAGACTCGGGGATATTTTACTTCATGGAATTGGCTAGTAATCAATTTTATGTTAAAAGCTGTAAGGGGTTCTTTTACATACTTTTGCACGTGATGCATGGTGTCTTTACAAATATTAGTTGTCCATTTATGAGTGCATTTAAAACCCTTCATCTTTGATCCCAGCTTTTTAAATGTAGTGTTGTCGACTTAATGATCTATGTCCTTAAAATAATAATACCTAAAGAAATTGCTCAACTGGTTATAACTGCAGTGAAGTGATTGAACTTTCGTGTACATAAAAATTCCCTACATAGTTCAGTCCTTCTACTCTAGATTCTAATTGGTATGTCCTGTCTTACTTGCACGAGTACTGGTAATATTGAATAGGACACCGACCTAATGGTGCATTGACTACAGTATGATGAATATTATTGGTCTTTCTATGCACTCACTCAATGAGGGTAAGGGTGGAAGCATCCTTCAAGTACTACTTCAAAACAGCACCAACATACCAGAGAAAGAGGACTGGGGTCAGGTCTCTTTCAAACAGATCGTAAAGAAGATGGTACGTTTGATCAACAATACAGACCAGTAGCTTTTGTGAGCAAACCCCTTTCTTCAACACATGAAAACTAAGCCAACATAGAACGTGAGATGTTAGATGAGATGTTAGCATTTAGTAACAATAAATAATGCAGAATTTATTCTAAACAAGACCAGAGCAGGTAAGTTCGTGGTCAAAGGGGGATAATTTTGATTTTTGTGTGGTCTTTGGTAGATTTAATGCTTCCGATTCCAAAGACTTGGATCAGACTCGGGGATATTTTACTTCATGGAATTGGCTAGTAATCAATTTTATGTTAAAAGCTGTAAGGGGTTCTTTTACATACTTTTGCACGTGATGCATGGTGTCTTTACAAATATTAGTTGTCCATTTATGAGTGCATTTAAAACCCTTCATCTTTGATCCCAGCTTTTTAAATGTAGTGTTGTCGACTTAATGATCTATGTCCTTAAAATAATAATACCTAAAGAAATTGCTCAACTGGTTATAACTGCAGTGAAGTGATTGAACTTTCGTGTACATAAAAATTCCCTACATAGTTCAGTCCTTCTACTCTAGATTCTAATTGGTATGTCCTGTCTTACTTGAACGAGTACTGGTAATATTGAATAGGACACCGACCTAATGGTGCATTGACTACAGTATGATGAATATTATTGGTCTTTCTATGCACTCACTCAATGAGGGTAAGGGTGGAAGCATCCTTCAAGTACTACTTCAAAACAGCACCAACATACCAGAGAAAGAGGACTGGGGTCAGGTCTCTTTCAAACAGATCGTAAAGAAGATGGTACGTTTGATCAACAATACAGACCAGTAGCTTTTGTGAGCAAACCCCTTTCTTCAACACATGAAAACTAAGCCAATATAGAACGTGAGATGTTAGATGAGATGTTAGCATTTAGTAACAATAAATAATGCAGAATTTATTCTAAACAAGACCAGAGCAGGTAAGTTCGTGGTCAAAGGGGGATAATTTTGATTTTTGTGTGGTCTTTGGTAGATTTAATGCTTCCGATTCCAAAGACTTGGATCAGACTCGGGGATATTTTACTTCATGGAATTGGCTAGTAATCAATTTTATGTTAAAAGCTGTAAGGGGTTCTTTTACATACTTTTGCACGTGATGCATGGTGTCTTTACAAATATTAGTTGTCCATTTATGAGTGCATTTAAAACCCTTCATCTTTGATCCCAGCTTTTTAAATGTAGTGTTGTCGACTTAATGATCTATGTCCTTAAAATAATAATACCTAAAGAAATTGCTCAACTGGTTATAACTGCAGTGAAGTGATTGAACTTTCGTGTACATAAAAATTCCCTACATAGTTCAGTCCTTCTACTCTAGATTCTAATTGGTATGTCCTGTCTTATATGAACGAGTACTGGTAATATTGAATAGGACACCGACCTAATGGTGCATTGACTACAGTATGATGAATATTATTGGTCTTTCTATGCACTCACTCAATGAGGGTAAGGGTGGAAGCATCCTTCAAGTACTACTTCAAAACAGCACCAACATACCAGAGAAAGAGGACTGGGGTCAGGTCTCTTTCAAACAGATCGTAAAGAAGATGGTACGTTTGATCAACAATACAGACCAGTAGCTTTTGTGAGCAAACCCCTTTCTTCAACACATGAAAACTAAGCCAACATAGAACGTGAGATGTTAGATGAGATGTTAGCATTTAGTAACAATAAATAATGCAGAATTTATTCTAAACAAGACCAGAGCAGGTAAGTTCGTGGTCAAAGGGGGATAATTTTGATTTTTGTGTGGTCTTTGGTAGATTTAATGCTTCCGATTCCAAAGACTTGGATCAGACTCGGGGATATTTTACTTCATGGAATTGGCTAGTAATCAATTTTATGTTAAAAGCTGTAAGGGGTTCTTTTACATACTTTTGCACGTGATGCATGGTGTCTTTATAAATATTAGTTGTCCATTTATGAGTGCATTTAAAACCCTTCATCTTTGATCCCAGCTTTTTAAATGTAGTGTTGTCGACTTAATGATCTATGTCCTTAAAATAATAATACCTAAAGAAATTGCTCAACTGGTTATAACTGCAGTGAAGTGATTGAACTTTCGTGTACATAAAAATTCCCTACATAGTTCAGTCCTTCTACTCTAGATTCTAATTGGTATGTCCTGTCTTACTTGAACGAGTACTGGTAATATTGAATAGGACACCGACCTAATGGTGCATTGACTACAGTATGATGAATATTATTGGTCTTTCTATGCACTCACTCAATGAGGGTAAGGGTGGAAGCATCCTTCAAGTACTACTTCAAAACAGCACCAACATACCAGAGAAAGAGGACTGGGGTCAGGTCTCTTTCAAACAGATCGTAAAGAAGATGGTACGTTTGATCAACAATACAGACCAGTAGCTTTTGTGAGCAAACCCCTTTCTTCAACACATGAAAACTAAGCCAACATAGAACGTGAGATGTTAGATGAGATGTTAGCATTTAGTAACAATAAATAATGCAGAATTTATTCTAAACAAGAGCAGAGCAGGTAAGTTCGTGGTCAAAGGGGGATAATTTTGATTTTTGTGTGGTCTTTGGTAGATTTAATGCTTCCGATTCCAAAGACTTGGATCAGACTCGGGGATATTTTACTTCATGGAATTGGCTAGTAATCAATTTTATGTTAAAAGCTGTAAGGGGTTCTTTTACATACTTTTGCACGTGATGCATGGTGTCTTTACAAATATTAGTTGTCCATTTATGAGTGCATTTAAAACCCTTCATCTTTGATCCCAGCTTTTTAAATGTAGTGTTGTCGACTTAATGATCTATGTCCTTAAAATAATAATACCTAAAGAAATTGCTCAACTGGTTATAACTGCAGTGAAGTGATTGAACTTTCGTGTACATAAAAATTCCCTACATAGTTCAGTCCTTCTACTCTAGATTCTAATTGGTATGTCCTGTCTTACTTGAACGAGTACTGGTAATATTGAATAGGACACCGACCTAATGGTGCATTGACTACAGTATGATGAATATTATTGGTCTTTCTATGCACTCACTCAATGAGGGTAAGGGTGGAAGCATCCTTCAAGTACTACTTCAAAACAGCACCAACATACCAGAGAAAGAGGACTGGGGTCAGGTCTCTTTCAAACAGATCGTAAAGAAGATGGTACGTTTGATCAACAATACAGACCAGTAGCTTTTGTGAGCAAACCCCTTTCTTCAACACATGAAAACTAAGCCAACATAGAACGTGAGATGTTAGAGGAGATGTTAGCATTTAGTAACAATAAATAATGCAGAATTTATTCTAAACAAGACCAGAGCAGGTAAGTTCGTGGTCAAAGGGGGATAATTTTGATTTTTGTGTGGTCTTTGGTAGATTTAATGCTTCCGATTCCAAAGACTTGGATCAGACTCGGGGATATTTTACTTCATGGAATTGGCTAGTAATCAATTTTATGTTAAAAGCTGTAAGGGGTTCTTTTACATACTTTTGCACGTGATGCATGGTGTCTTTACAAATATTAGTTGTCCATTTATGAGTGCATTTAAAACCCTTCATCTTTGATCCCAGCTTTTTAAATGTAGTGTTGTCGACTTAATGATCTATGTCCTTAAAATAATAATACCTAAAGAAATTGCTCAACTGGTTATAACTGCAGTGAAGTGATTGAACTTTCGTGTACATAAAAATTCCCTACATAGTTCAGTCCTTCTACTCTAGATTCTAATTGGTATGTCCTGTCTTACTTGAACGAGTACTGGTAATATTGAATAGGACACCGACCTAATGGTGCATTGACTACAGTATGATGAATATTATTGGTCTTTCTATGCACTCACTCAATGAGGGTAAGGGTGGAAGCATCCTTCAAGTACTACTTCAAAACAGCACCAACATACCAGAGAAAGAGGACTGGGGTCAGGTCTCTTTCAAACAGATCGTAAAGAAGATGGTACGTTTGATCAACAATACAGACCAGTAGCTTTTGTGAGCAAACCCCTTTCTTCAACACATGAAAACTAAGCCAACATAGAACGTGAGATGTTAGATGAGATGTTAGCATTTAGTAACAATAAATAATGCAGAATTTATTCTAAACAAGACCAGAGCAGGTAAGTTCGTGGTCAAAGGGGGATAATTTTGATTTTTGTGTGGTCTTTGGTAGATTTAATGCTTCCGATTCCAAAGACTTGGATCAGACTCGGGGATATTTTACTTCATGGAATTGGCTAGTAATCAATTTTATGTTAAAAGCTGTAAGGGGTTCTTTTACATACTTTTGCACGTGATGCATGGTGTCTTTACAAATATTAGTTGTCCATTTATGAGTGCATTTAAAACCCTTCATCTTTGATCCCAGCTTTTTAAATGTAGTGTTGTCGACTTAATGATCTATGTCCTTAAAATAATAATACCTAAAGAAATTGCTCAACTGGTTATAACTGCAGTGAAGTGATTGAACTTTCGTGTACATAAAAATTCCCTACATAGTTCAGTCCTTCTACTCTAGATTCTAATTGGTATGTCCTGTCTTACTTGAACGAGTACTGGTAATATTGAATAGGACACCGACCTAATGGTGCATTGACTACAGTATGATGAATATTATTGGTCTTTCTATGCACTCACTCAATGAGGGTAAGGGTGGAAGCATCCTTCAAGTACTACTTCAAAACAGCACCAACATACCAGAGAAAGAGGACTGGGGTCAGGTCTCTTTCAAACAGATCGTAAAGAAGATGGTACGTTTGATCAACAATACAGACCAGTAGCTTTTGTGAGCAAACCCCTTTCTTCAACACATGAAAACTAAGCCAACATAGAACGTGAGATGTTAGATGAGATGTTAGCATTTAGTAACAATAAATAATGCAGAATTTATTCTAAACAAGACCAGAGCAGGTAAGTTCGTGGTCAAAGGGGGATAATTTTGATTTTTGTGTGGTCTTTGGTAGATTTAATGCTTCCGATTCCAAAGACTTGGATCAGACTCGGGGATATTTTACTTCATGGAATTGGCTAGTAATCAATTTTATGTTAAAAGCTGTAAGGGGTTCTTTTACATACTTTTGCACGTGATGCATGGTGTCTTTACAAATATTAGTTGTCCATTTATGAGTGCATTTAAAACCCTTCATCTTTGATCCCAGCTTTTTAAATGTAGTGTTGTCGACTTAATGATCTATGTCCTTAAAATAATAATACCTAAAGAAATTGCTCAACTGGTTATAACTGCAGTGAAGTGATTGAACTTTCTTGTACATAAAAATTCCCTACATAGTTCAGTCCTTCTACTCTAGATTCTAATTGGTATGTCCTGTCTTACTTGAACGAGTACTGGTAATATTGAATAGGACACCGACCTAATGGTGCATTGACTACAGTATGATGAATATTATTGGTCTTTCTATGCACTCACTCAATGAGGGTAAGGGTGGAAGCATCCTTCAAGTACTACTTCAAAACAGCACCAACATACCAGAGAAAGAGGACTGGGGTCAGGTCTCTTTCAAACAGATCGTAAAGAAGATGGTACGTTTGATCAACAATACAGACCAGTAGCTTTTGTGAGCAAACCCCTTTCTTCAACACATGAAAACTAAGCCAACATAGAACGTGAGATGTTAGATGAGATGTTAGCATTTAGTAACAATAAATAATGCAGAATTTATTCTAAACAAGACCAGAGCAGGTAAGTTCGTGGTCAAAGGGGGATAATTTTGATTTTTGTGTGGTCTTTGGTAGATTTAATGCTTCCGATTCCAAAGACTTGGATCAGACTCGGGGATATTTTACTTCATGGAATTGGCTAGTAATCAATTTTATGTTAAAAGCTGTAAGGGGTTCTTTTACATACTTTTGCACGTGATGCATGGTGTCTTTACAAATATTAGTTGTCCATTTATGAGTGCATTTAAAACCCTTCATCTTTGATCCCAGCTTTTTAAATGTAGTGTTGTCGACTTAATGATCTATGTCCTTAAAATAATAATACCTAAAGAAATTGCTCAACTGGTTATAACTGCAGTGAAGTGATTGAACTTTCGTGTACATAAAAATTCCCTACATAGTTCAGTCCTTCTACTCTAGATTCTAATTGGTATGTCCTGTCTTACTTGAACGAGTACTGGTAATATTGAATAGGACACCGACCTAATGGTGCATTGACTACAGTATGATGAATATTATTGGTCTTTCTATGCACTCACTCAATGAGGGTAAGGGTGGAAGCATCCTTCAAGTACTACTTCAAAACAGCACCAACATACCAGAGAAAGAGGACTGGGGTCAGGTCTCTTTCAAACAGATCGTAAAGAAGATGGTACGTTTGATCAACAATACAGACCAGTAGCTTTTGTGAGCAAACCCCTTTCTTCAACACATGAAAACTAAGCCAACATAGAACGTGAGATGTTAGATGAGATGTTAGCATTTAGTAACAATAAATAATGCAGAATTTATTCTAAACAAGACCAGAGCAGGTAAGTTCGTGGTCAAAGGGGGATAATTTTGATTTTTGTGTGGTCTTTGGTAGATTTAATGCTTCCGATTCCAAAGACTTGGATCAGACTCGGGGATATTTTACTTCATGGAATTGGCTAGTAATCAATTTTATGTTAAAAGCTGTAAGGGGTTCTTTTACATACTTTTGCACGTGATGCATGGTGTCTTTACAAATATTAGTTGTCCATTTATGAGTGCATTTAAAACCCTTCATCTTTGATCCCAGCTTTTTAAATGTAGTGTTGTCGACTTAATGATCTATGTCCTTAAAATAATAATACCTAAAGAAATTGCTCAACTGGTTATAACTGCAGTGAAGTGATTGAACTTTCGTGTACATAAAAATTCCCTACATAGTTCAGTCCTTCTACTCTAGATTATAATTGGTATGTCCTGTCTTACTTGAACGAGTACTGGTAATATTGAATAGGACACCGACCTAATGGTGCATTGACTACAGTATGATGAATATTATTGGTCTTTCTATGCACTCACTCAATGAGGGTAAGGGTGGAAGCATCCTTCAAGTACTACTTCAAAACAGCACCAACATACCAGAGAAAGAGGACTGGGGTCAGGTCTCTTTCAAACAGATCGTAAAGAAGATGGTACGTTTGATCAACAATACAGACCAGTAGCTTTTGTGAGCAAACCCCTTTCTTCAACACATGAAAACTAAGCCAACATAGAACGTGAGATGTTAGATGAGATGTTAGCATTTAGTAACAATAAATAATGCAGAATTTATTCTAAACAAGACCAGAGCAGGTAAGTTCGTGGTCAAAGGGGGATAATTTTGATTTTTGTGTGGTCTTTGGTAGATTTAATGCTTCCGATTCCAAAGACTTGGATCAGACTCGGGGATATTTTACTTCATGGAATTGGCTAGTAATCAATTTTATGTTAAAAGCTGTAAGGGGTTCTTTTACATACTTTTGCACGTGATGCATGGTGTCTTTACAAATATTAGTTGTCCATTTATGAGTGCATTTAAAACCCTTCATCTTTGATCCCAGCTTTTTAAATGTAGTGTTGTCGACTTAATGATCTATGTCCTTAAAATAATAATACCTAAAGAAATTGCTCAACTGGTTATAACTGCAGTGAAGTGATTGAACTTTCTTGTACATAAAAATTCCCTACATAGTTCAGTCCTTCTACTCTAGATTCTAATTGGTATGTCCTGTCTTACTTGAACGAGTACTGGTAATATTGAATAGGACACCGACCTAATGGTGCATTGACTACAGTATGATGAATATTATTGGTCTTTCTATGCACTCACTCAATGAGGGTAAGGGTGGAAGCATCCTTCAAGTACTACTTCAAAACAGCACCAACATACCAGAGAAAGAGGACTGGGGTCAGGTCTCTTTCAAACAGATCGTAAAGAAGATGGTACGTTTGATCAACAATACAGACCAGTAGCTTTTGTGAGCAAACCCCTTTCTTCAACACATGAAAACTAAGCCAACATAGAACGTGAGATGTTAGATGAGATGTTAGCATTTAGTAACAATAAATAATGCAGAATTTATTCTAAACAAGACCAGAGCAGGTAAGTTCGTGGTCAAAGGGGGATAATTTTGATTTTTGTGTGGTCTTTGGTAGATTTAATGCTTCCGATTCCAAAGACTTGGATCAGACTCGGGGATATTTTACTTCATGGAATTGGCTAGTAATCAATTTTATGTTAAAAGCTGTAAGGGGTTCTTTTACATACTTTTGCACGTGATGCATGGTGTCTTTACAAATATTAGTTGTCCATTTATGAGTGCATTTAAAACCCTTCATCTTTGATCCCAGCTTTTTAAATGTAGTGTTGTCGACTTAATGATCTATGTCCTTAAAATAATAATACCTAAAGAAATTGCTCAACTGGTTATAACTGCAGTGAAGTGATTGAACTTTCGTGTACATAAAAATTCCCTACATAGTTCAGTCCTTCTACTCTAGATTCTAATTGGTATGTCCTGTCTTACTTGAACGAGTACTGGTAATATTGAATAGGACACCGACCTAATGGTGCATTGACTACAGTATGATGAATATTATTGGTCTTTCTATGCACTCACTCAATGAGGGTAAGGGTGGAAGCATCCTTCAAGTACTACTTCAAAACAGCACCAACATACCAGAGAAAGAGGACTGGGGTCAGGTCTCTTTCAAACAGATCGTAAAGAAGATGGTACGTTTGATCAACAATACAGACCAGTAGCTTTTGTGAGCAAACCCCTTTCTTCAACACATGAAAACTAAGCCAACATAGAACGTGAGATGTTAGATGAGATGTTAGCATTTAGTAACAATAAATAATGCAGAATTTATTCTAAACAAGACCAGAGCAGGTAAGTTCGTGGTCAAAGGGGGATAATTTTGATTTTTGTGTGGTCTTTGGTAGATTTAATGCTTCCGATTCCAAAGACTTGGATCAGACTCGGGGATATTTTACTTCATGGAATTGGCTAGTAATCAATTTTATGTTAAAAGCTGTAAGGGGTTCTTTTACATACTTTTGCACGTGATGCATGGTGTCTTTACAAATATTAGTTGTCCATTTATGAGTGCATTTAAAACCCTTCATCTTTGATCCCAGCTTTTTAAATGTAGTGTTGTCGACTTAATGATCTATGTCCTTAAAATAATAATACCTAAAGAAATTGCTCAACTGGTTATAACTGCAGTGAAGTGATTGAACTTTCGTGTACATAAAAATTCCCTACATAGTTCAGTCCTTCTACTCTAGATTATAATTGGTATGTCCTGTCTTACTTGAACGAGTACTGGTAATATTGAATAGGACACCGACCTAATGGTGCATTGACTACAGTATGATGAATATTATTGGTCTTTCTATGCACTCACTCAATGAGGGTAAGGGTGGAAGCATCCTTCAAGTACTACTTCAAAACAGCACCAACATACCAGAGAAAGAGGACTGGGGTCAGGTCTCTTTCAAACAGATCGTAAAGAAGATGGTACGTTTGATCAACAATACAGACCAGTAGCTTTTGTGAGCAAACCCCTTTCTTCAACACATGAAAACTAAGCCAACATAGAACGTGAGATGTTAGATGAGATGTTAGCATTTAGTAACAATAAATAATGCAGAATTTATTCTAAACAAGACCAGAGCAGGTAAGTTCGTGGTCAAAGGGGGATAATTTTGATTTTTGTGTGGTCTTTGGTAGATTTAATGCTTCCGATTCCAAAGACTTGGATCAGACTCGGGGATATTTTACTTCATGGAATTGGCTAGTAATCAATTTTATGTTAAAAGCTGTAAGGGGTTCTTTTACATACTTTTGCACGTGATGCATGGTGTCTTTACAAATATTAGTTGTCCATTTATGAGTGCATTTAAAACCCTTCATCTTTGATCCCAGCTTTTTAAATGTAGTGTTGTCGACTTAATGATCTATGTCCTTAAAATAATAATACCTAAAGAAATTGCTCAACTGGTTATAACTGCAGTGAAGTGATTGAACTTTCGTGTACATAAAAATTCCCTACATAGTTCAGTCCTTCTACTCTAGATTCTAATTGGTATGTCCTGTCTTACTTGAACGAGTACTGGTAATATTGAATAGGACACCGACCTAATGGTGCATTGACTACAGTATGATGAATATTATTGGTCTTTCTATGCACTCACTCAATGAGGGTAAGGGTGGAAGCATCCTTCAAGTACTACTTCAAAACAGCACCAACATACCAGAGAAAGAGGACTGGGGTCAGGTCTCTTTCAAACAGATCGTAAAGAAGATGGTACGTTTGATCAACAATACAGACCAGTAGCTTTTGTGAGCAAACCCCTTTCTTCAACACATGAAAACTAAGCCAACATAGAACGTGAGATGTTAGATGAGATGTTAGCATTTAGTAACAATAGATAATGCAGAATTTATTCTAAACAAGACCAGAGCAGGTAAGTTCGTGGTCAAAGGGGGATAATTTTGATTTTTGTGTGGTCTTTGGTAGATTTAATGCTTCCGATTCCAAAGACTTGGATCAGACTCGGGGATATTTTACTTCATGGAATTGGCTAGTAATCAATTTTATGTTAAAAGCTGTAAGGGGTTCTTTTACATACTTTTGCACGTGATGCATGGTGTCTTTACAAATATTAGTTGTCCATTTATGAGTGCATTTAAAACCCTTCATCTTTGATCCCAGCTTTTTAAATGTAGTGTTGTCGACTTAATGATCTATGTCCTTAAAATAATAATACCTAAAGAAATTGCTCAACTGGTTATAACTGCAGTGAAGTGATTGAACTTTCGTGTACATAAAAATTCCCTACATAGTTCAGTCCTTCTACTCTAGATTCTAATTGGTATGTCCTGTCTTACTTGAACGAGTACTGGTAATATTGAATAGGACACCGACCTAATGGTGCATTGACTACAGTATGATGAATATTATTGGTCTTTCTATGCACTCACTCAATGAGGGTAAGGGTGGAAGCATCCTTCAAGTACTACTTCAAAACAGCACCAACATACCAGAGAAAGAGGACTGGGGTCAGGTCTCTTTCAAACAGATCGTAAAGAAGATGGTACGTTTGATCAACAATACAGACCAGTAGCTTTTGTGAGCAAACCCCTTTCTTCAACACATGAAAACTAAGCCAACATAGAACGTGAGATGTTAGATGAGATGTTAGCATTTAGTAACAATAAATAATGCAGAATTTATTCTAAACAAGACCAGAGCAGGTAAGTTCGTGGTCAAAGGGGGATAATTTTGATTTTTGTGTGGTCTTTGGTAGATTTAATGCTTCCGATTCCAAAGACTTGGATCAGACTCGGGGATATTTTACTTCATGGAATTGGCTAGTAATCAATTTTATGTTAAAAGCTGTAAGGGGTTCTTTTACATACTTTTGCACGTGATGCATGGTGTCTTTACAAATATTAGTTGTCCATTTATGAGTGCATTTAAAACCCTTCATCTTTGATCCCAGCTTTTTAAATGTAGTGTTGTCGACTTAATGATCTATGTCCTTAAAATAATAATACCTAAAGAAATTGCTCAACTGGTTATAACTGCAGTGAAGTGATTGAACTTTCGTGTACATAAAAATTCCCTACATAGTTCAGTCCTTCTACTCTAGATTCTAATTGGTATGTCCTGTCTTACTTGAACGAGTACTGGTAATATTGAATAGGACACCGACCTAATGGTGCATTGACTACAGTATGATGAATATTATTGGTCTTTCTATGCACTCACTCAATGAGGGTAAGGGTGGAAGCATCCTTCAAGTACTACTTCAAAACAGCACCAACATACCAGAGAAAGAGGACTGGGGTCAGGTCTCTTTCAAACAGATCGTAAAGAAGATGGTACGTTTGATCAACAATACAGACCAGTAGCTTTTGTGAGCAAACCCCTTTCTTCAACACATGAAAACTAAGCCAACATAGAACGTGAGATGTTAGATGAGATGTTAGCATTTAGTAACAATAAATAATGCAGAATTTATTCTAAACAAGACCAGAGCAGGTAAGTTCGTGGTCAAAGGGGGATAATTTTGATTTTTGTGTGGTCTTTGGTGGATTTAATGCTTCCGATTCCAAAGACTTGGATCAGACTCGGGGATATTTTACTTCATGGAATTGGCTAGTAATCAATTTTATGTTAAAAGCTGTAAGGGGTTCTTTTACATACTTTTGCACGTGATGCATGGTGTCTTTACAAATATTAGTTGTCCATTTATGAGTGCATTTAAAACCCTTCATCTTTGATCCCAGCTTTTTAAATGTAGTGTTGTCGACTTAATGATCTATGTCCTTAAAATAATAATACCTAAAGAAATTGCTCAACTGGTTATAACTGCAGTGAAGTGATTGAACTTTCGTGTACATAAAAATTCCCTACATAGTTCAGTCCTTCTACTCTAGATTCTAATTGGTATGTCCTGTCTTACTTGAACGAGTACTGGTAATATTGAATAGGACACCGACCTAATGGTGCATTGACTACAGTATGATGAATATTATTGGTCTTTCTATGCACTCACTCAATGAGGGTAAGGGTGGAAGCATCCTTCAAGTACTACTTCAAAACAGCACCAACATACCAGAGAAAGAGGACTGGGGTCAGGTCTCTTTCAAACAGATCGTAAAGAAGATGGTACGTTTGATCAACAATACAGACCAGTAGCTTTTGTGAGCAAACCCCTTTCTTTAACACATGAAAACTAAGCCAACATAGAACGTGAGATGTTAGATGAGATGTTAGCATTTAGTAACAATAAATAATGCAGAATTTATTCTAAACAAGACCAGAGCAGGTAAGTTCGTGGTCAAAGGGGGATAATTTTGATTTTTGTGTGGTCTTTGGTAGATTTAATGCTTCCGATTCCAAAGACTTGGATCAGACTCGGGGATATTTTACTTCATGGAATTGGCTAGTAATCAATTTTATGTTAAAAGCTGTAAGGGGTTCTTTTACATACTTTTGCACGTGATGCATGGTGTCTTTACAAATATTAGTTGTCCATTTATGAGTGCATTTAAAACCCTTCATCTTTGATCCCAGCTTTTTAAATGTAGTGTTGTCGACTTAATGATCTATGTCCTTAAAATAATAATACCTAAAGAAATTGCTCAACTGGTTATAACTGCAGTGAAGTGATTGAACTTTCGTGTACATAAAAATTCCCTACATAGTTCAGTCCTTCTACTCTAGATTCTAATTGGTATGTCCTGTCTTACTTGAACGAGTACTGGTAATATTGAATAGGACACCGACCTAATGGTGCATTGACTACAGTATGATGAATATTATTGGTCTTTCTATGCACTCACTCAATGAGGGTAAGGGTGGAAGCATCCTTCAAGTACTACTTCAAAACAGCACCAACATACCAGAGAAAGAGGACTGGGGTCAGGTCTCTTTCAAACAGATCGTAAAGAAGATGGTACGTTTGATCAACAATACAGACCAGTAGCTTTTGTGAGCAAACCCCTTTCTTCAACACATGAAAACTAAGCCAACATAGAACGTGAGATGTTAGATGAGATGTTAGCATTTAGTAACAATAAATAATGCAGAATTTATTCTAAACAAGACCAGAGCAGGTAAGTTCGTGGTCAAAGGGGGATAATTTTGATTTTTGTGTGGTCTTTGGTAGATTTAATGCTTCCGATTCCAAAGACTTGGATCAGACTCGGGGATATTTTACTTCATGGAATTGGCTAGTAATCAATTTTATGTTAAAAGCTGTAAGGGGTTCTTTTACATACTTTTGCACGTGATGCATGGTGTCTTTACAAATATTAGTTGTCCATTTATGAGTGCATTTAAAACCCTTCATCTTTGATCCCAGCTTTTTAAATGTAGTGTTGTCGACTTAATGATCTATGTCCTTAAAATAATAATACCTAAAGAAATTGCTCAACTGGTTATAACTGCAGTGAAGTGATTGAACTTTCGTGTACATAAAAATTCCCTACATAGTTCAGTCCTTCTACTCTAGATTCTAATTGGTATGTCCTGTCTTACTTGAACGAGTACTGGTAATATTGAATAGGACACCGACCTAATGGTGCATTGACTACAGTATGATGAATATTATTGGTCTTTCTATGCACTCACTCAATGAGGGTAAGGGTGGAAGCATCCTTCAAGTACTACTTCAAAACAGCACCAACATACCAGAGAAAGAGGACTGGGGTCAGGTCTCTTTCAAACAGATCGTAAAGAAGATGGTACGTTTGATCAACAATACAGACCAGTAGCTTTTGTGAGCAAACCCCTTTCTTCAACACATGAAAACTAAGCCAACATAGAACGTGAGATGTTAGATGAGATGTTAGCATTTAGTAACAATAAATAATGCAGAATTTATTCTAAACAAGACCAGAGCAGGTAAGTTCGTGGTCAAAGGGGGATAATTTTGATTTGTGTGTGGTCTTTGGTAGATTTAATGCTTCCGATTCCAAAGACTTGGATCAGACTCGGGGATATTTTACTTCATGGAATTGGCTAGTAATCAATTTTATGTTAAAAGCTGTAAGGGGTTCTTTTACATACTTTTGCACGTGATGCATGGTGTCTTTACAAATATTAGTTGTCCATTTATGAGTGCATTTAAAACCCTTCATCTTTGATCCCAGCTTTTTAAATGTAGTGTTGTCGACTTAATGATCTATGTCCTTAAAATAATAATACCTAAAGAAATTGCTCAACTGGTTATAACTGCAGTGAAGTGATTGAACTTTCGTGTACATAAAAATTCCCTACATAGTTCAGTCCTTCTACTCTAGATTCTAATTGGTATGTCCTGTCTTACTTGAACGAGTACTGGTAATATTGAATAGGACACCGACCTAATGGTGCATTGACTACAGTATGATGAATATTATTGGTCTTTCTATGCACTCACTCAATGAGGGTAAGGGTGGAAGCATCCTTCAAGTACTACTTCAAAACAGCACCAACATACCAGAGAAAGAGGACTGGGGTCAGGTCTCTTTCAAACAGATCGTAAAGAAGATGGTACGTTTGATCAACAATACAGACCAGTAGCTTTTGTGAGCAAACCCCTTTCTTCAACACATGAAAACTAAGCCAACATAGAACGTGAGATGTTAGATGAGATGTTAGCATTTAGTAACAATAAATAATGCAGAATTTATTCTAAACAAGACCAGAGCAGGTAAGTTCGTGGTCAAAGGGGGATAATTTTGATTTTTGTGTGGTCTTTGGTAGATTTAATGCTTCCGATTCCAAAGACTTGGATCAGACTCGGGGATATTTTACTTCATGGAATTGGCTAGTAATCAATTTTATGTTAAAAGCTGTAAGGGGTTCTTTTACATACTTTTGCACGTGATGCATGGTGTCTTTACAAATATTAGTTGTCCATTTATGAGTGCATTTAAAACCCTTCATCTTTGATCCCAGCTTTTTAAATGTAGTGTTGTCGACTTAATGATCTATGTCCTTAAAATAATAATACCTAAAGAAATTGCTCAACTGGTTATAACTGCAGTGAAGTGATTGAACTTTCGTGTACATAAAAATTCCCTACATAGTTCAGTCCTTCTACTCTAGATTCTAATTGGTATGTCCTGTCTTACTTGAACGAGTACTGGTAATATTGAATAGGACACCGACCTAATGGTGCATTGACTACAGTATGATGAATATTA
The DNA here is from genome assembly GCA_029955415.1 of Lottia scabra. NCBI lineage: Eukaryota > Metazoa > Mollusca > Gastropoda > Lottiidae > Lottia > Lottia scabra. The sequence goes on along the minus strand of JARJEI010000023.1, from coordinate 3,020,338 downwards.
TTGGTCTTTCTATGCACTCACTCAATGAGGGTAAGGGTGGAAGCATCCTTCAAGTACTACTTCAAAACAGCACCAACATACCAGAGAAAGAGGACTGGGGTCAGGTCTCTTTCAAACAGATCGTAAAGAAGATGGTACGTTTGATCAACAATACAGACCAGTAGCTTTTGTGAGCAAACCCCTTTCTTCAACACATGAAAACTAAGCCAACATAGAACGTGAGATGTTAGATGAGATGTTAGCATTTAGTAACAATAAATAATGCAGAATTTATTCTAAACAAGACCAGAGCAGGTAAGTTCGTGGTCAAAGGGGGATAATTTTGATTTTTGTGTGGTCTTTGGTAGATTTAATGCTTCCGATTCCAAAGACTTGGATCAGACTCGGGGATATTTTACTTCATGGAATTGGCTAGTAATCAATTTTATGTTAAAAGCTGTAAGGGGTTCTTTTACATACTTTTGCACGTGATGCATGGTGTCTTTACAAATATTAGTTGTCCATTTATGAGTGCATTTAAAACCCTTCATCTTTGATCCCAGCTTTTTAAATGTAGTGTTGTCGACTTAATGATCTATGTCCTTAAAATAATAATACCTAAAGAAATTGCTCAACTGGTTATAACTGCAGTGAAGTGATTGAACTTTCGTGTACATAAAAATTCCCTACATAGTTCAGTCCTTCTACTCTAGATTCTAATTGGTATGTCCTGTCTTACTTGAACGAGTACTGGTAATATTGAATAGGACACCGACCTAATGGTGCATTGACTACAGTATGATGAATATTATTGGTCTTTCTATGCACTCACTCAATGAGGGTAAGGGTGGAAGCATCCTTCAAGTACTACTTCAAAACAGCACCAACATACCAGAGAAAGAGGACTGGGGTCAGGTCTCTTTCAAACAGATCGTAAAGAAGATGGTACGTTTGATCAACAATACAGACCAGTAGCTTTTGTGAGCAAACCCCTTTCTTCAACACATGAAAACTAAGCCAACATAGAACGTGAGATGTTAGATGAGATGTTAGCATTTAGTAACAATAAATAATGCAGAATTTATTCTAAACAAGACCAGAGCAGGTAAGTTCGTGGTCAAAGGGGGATAATTTTGATTTTTGTGTGGTCTTTGGTAGATTTAATGCTTCCGATTCCAAAGACTTGGATCAGACTCGGGGATATTTTACTTCATGGAATTGGCTAGTAATCAATTTTATGTTAAAAGCTGTAAGGGGTTCTTTTACATACTTTTGCACCTGATGCATGGTGTCTTTACAAATATTAGTTGTCCATTTATGAGTGCATTTAAAACCCTTCATCTTTGATCCCAGCTTTTTAAATGTAGTGTTGTCGACTTAATGATCTATGTCCTTAAAATAATAATACCTAAAGAAATTGCTAAACTGGTTATAACTGCAGTGAAGTGATTGAACTTTCGTGTACATAAAAATTCCCTACATAGTTCAGTCCTTCTACTCTAGATTCTAATTGGTATGTCCTGTCTTACTTGAACGAGTACTGGTAATATTGAATAGGACACCGACCTAATGGTGCATTGACTACAGTATGATGAATATTATTGGTCTTTCTATGCACTCACTCAATGAGGGTAAGGGTGGAAGCATCCTTCAAGTACTACTTCAAAACAGCACCAACATACCAGAGAAAGAGGACTGGGGTCAGGTCTCTTTCAAACAGATCGTAAAGAAGATGGTACGTTTGATCAACAATAGAGACCAGTAGCTTTTGTGAGCAAACCCCTTTCTTCAACACATGAAAACTAAGCCAACATAGAACGTGAGATGTTAGATGAGATGTTAGCATTTAGTAACAATAAATAATGCAGAATTTATTCTAAACAAGACCAGAGCAGGTAAGTTCGTGGTCAAAGGGGGATAATTTTGATTTTTGTGTGGTCTTTGGTAGATTTAATGCTTCCGATTCCAAAGACTTGGATCAGACTCGGGGATATTTTACTTCATGGAATTGGCTAGTAATCAATTTTATGTTAAAAGCTGTAAGGGGTTCTTTTACATACTTTTGCACGTGATGCATGGTGTCTTTACAAATATTAGTTGTCCATTTATGAGTGCATTTAAAACCCTTCATCTTTGATCCCAGCTTTTTAAATGTAGTGTTGTCGACTTAATGATCTATGTCCTTAAAATAATAATACCTAAAGAAATTGCTCAACTGGTTATAACTGCAGTGAAGTGATTGAACTTTCGTGTACATAAAAATTCCCTACATAGTTCAGTCCTTCTACTCTAGATTCTAATTGGTATGTCCTGTCTTACTTGAACGAGTACTGGTAATATTGAATAGGACACCGACCTAATGGTGCATTGACTACAGTATGATGAATATTATTGGTCTTTCTATGCACTCACTCAATGAGGGTAAGGGTGGAAGCATCCTTCAAGTACTACTTCAAAACAGCACCAACATACCAGAGAAAGAGGACTGGGGTCAGGTCTCTTTCAAACAGATCGTAAAGAAGATGGTACGTTTGATCAACAATACAGACCAGTAGCTTTTGTGAGCAAACCCCTTTCTTCAACACATGAAAACTAAGCCAACATAGAACGTGAGATGTTAGATGAGATGTTAGCATTTAGTAACAATAAATAATGCAGAATTTATTCTAAACAAGACCAGAGCAGGTAAGTTCGTGGTCAAAGGGGGATAATTTTGATTTTTGTGTGGTCTTTGGTAGATTTAATGCTTCCGATTCCAAAGACTTGGATCAGACTCGGGGATATTTTACTTCATGGAATTGGCTAGTAATCAATTTTATGTTAAAAGCTGTAAGGGGTTCTTTTACATACTTTTGCACGTGATGCATGGTGTCTTTACAAATATTAGTTGTCCATTTATGAGTGCATTTAAAACCCTTCATCTTTGATCCCAGCTTTTTAAATGTAGTGTTGTCGACTTAATGATCTATGTCCTTAAAATAATAATACCTAAAGAAATTGCTCAACTGGTTATAACTGCAGTGAAGTGATTGAACTTTCGTGTACATAAAAATTCCCTACATAGTTCAGTCCTTCTACTCTAGATTCTAATTGGTATGTCCTGTCTTACTTGAACGAGTACTGGTAATATTGAATAGGACACCGACCTAATGGTGCATTGACTACAGTATGATGAATATTATTGGTCTTTCTATGCACTCACTCAATGAGGGTAAGGGTGGAAGCATCCTTCAAGTACTACTTCAAAACAGCACCAACATACCAGAGAAAGAGGACTGGGGTCAGGTCTCTTTCAAACAGATCGTAAAGAAGATGGTACGTTTGATCAACAATACAGACCAGTAGCTTTTGTGAGCAAACCCCTTTCTTCAACACATGAAAACTAAGCCAACATAGAACGTGAGATGTTAGATGAGATGTTAGCATTTAGTAACAATAAATAATGCAGAATTTATTCTAAACAAGACCAGAGCAGGTAAGTTCGTGGTCAAAGGGGGATAATTTTGATTTTTGTGTGGTCTTTGGTAGATTTAATGCTTCCGATTCCAAAGACTTGGATCAGACTCGGGGATATTTTACTTCATGGAATTGGCTAGTAATCAATTTTATGTTAAAAGCTGTAAGGGGTTCTTTTACATACTTTTGCACGTGATGCATGGTGTCTTTACAAATATTAGTTGTCCATTTATGAGTGCATTTAAAACCCTTCATCTTTGATCCCAGCTTTTTAAATGTAGTGTTGTCGACTTAATGATCTATGTCCTTAAAATAATAATACCTAAAGAAATTGCTCAACTGGTTATAACTGCAGTGAAGTGATTGAACTTTCGTGTACATAAAAATTCCCTACATAGTTCAGTCCTTCTACTCTAGATTCTAATTGGTATGTCCTGTCTTACTTGAACGAGTACTGGTAATATTGAATAGGACACCGACCTAATGGTGCATTGACTACAGTATGATGAATATTATTGGTCTTTCTATGCACTCACTCAATGAGGGTAAGGGTGGAAGCATCCTTCAAGTACTACTTCAAAACAGCACCAACATACCAGAGAAAGAGGACTGGGGTCAGGTCTCTTTCAAACAGATCGTAAAGAAGATGGTACGTTTGATCAACAATACAGACCAGTAGCTTTTGTGAGCAAACCCCTTTCTTCAACACATGAAAACTAAGCCAACATAGAACGTGAGATGTTAGATGAGATGTTAGCATTTAGTAACAATAAATAATGCAGAATTTATTCTAAACAAGACCAGAGCAGGTAAGTTCGTGGTCAAAGGGGGATAATTTTGATTTTTGTGTGGTCTTTGGTAGATTTAATGCTTCCGATTCCAAAGACTTGGATCAGACTCGGGGATATTTTACTTCATGGAATTGGCTAGTAATCAATTTTATGTTAAAAGCTGTAAGGGGTTCTTTTACATACTTTTGCACGTGATGCATGGTGTCTTTACAAATATTAGTTGTCCATTTATGAGTGCATTTAAAACCCTTCATCTTTGATCCCAGCTTTTTAAATGTAGTGTTGTCGACTTAATGATCTATGTCCTTAAAATAATAATACCTAAAGAAATTGCTCAACTGGTTATAACTGCAGTGAAGTGATTGAACTTTCGTGTACATAAAAATTCCCTACATAGTTCAGTCCTTCTACTCTAGATTCTAATTGGTATGTCCTGTCTTACTTGAACGAGTACTGGTAATATTGAATAGGACACCGACCTAATGGTGCATTGACTACAGTATGATGAATATTATTGGTCTTTCTATGCACTCACTCAATGAGGGTAAGGGTGGAAGCATCCTTCAAGTACTACTTCAAAACAGCACCAACATACCAGAGAAAGAGGACTGGGGTCAGGTCTCTTTCAAACAGATCGTAAAGAAGATGGTACGTTTGATCAACAATACAGACCAGTAGCTTTTGTGAGCAAACCCCTTTCTTCAACACATGAAAACTAAGCCAACATAGAACGTGAGATGTTAGATGAGATGTTAGCATTTAGTAACAATAAATAATGCAGAATTTATTCTAAACAAGACCAGAGCAGGTAAGTTCGTGGTCAAAGGGGGATAATTTTGATTTTTGTGTGGTCTTTGGTAGATTTAATGCTTCCGATTCCAAAGACTTGGATCAGACTCGGGGATATTTTACTTCATGGAATTGGCTAGTAATCAATTTTATGTTAAAAGCTGTAAGGGGTTCTTTTACATACTTTTGCACGTGATGCATGGTGTCTTTACAAATATTAGTTGTCCATTTATGAGTGCATTTAAAACCCTTCATCTTTGATCCCAGCTTTTTAAATGTAGTGTTGTCGACTTAATGATCTATGTCCTTAAAATAATAATACCTAAAGAAATTGCTCAACTGGTTATAACTGCAGTGAAGTGATTGAACTTTCGTGTACATAAAAATTCCCTACATAGTTCAGTCCTTCTACTCTAGATTCTAATTGGTATGTCCTGTCTTACTTGAACGAGTACTGGTAATATTGAATAGGACACCGACCTAATGGTGCATTGACTACAGTATGATGAATATTATTGGTCTTTCTATGCACTCACTCAATGAGGGTAAGGGTGGAAGCATCCTTCAAGTACTACTTCAAAACAGCACCAACATACCAGAGAAAGAGGACTGGGGTCAGGTCTCTTTCAAACAGATCGTAAAGAAGATGGTACGTTTGATCAACAATACAGACCAGTAGCTTTTGTGAGCAAACCCCTTTCTTCAACACATGAAAACTAAGCCAACATAGAACGTGAGATGTTAGATGAGATGTTAGCATTTAGTAACAATAAATAATGCAGAATTTATTCTAAACAAGACCAGAGCAGGTAAGTTCGTGGTCAAAGGGGGATAATTTTGATTTTTGTGTGGTCTTTGGTAGATTTAATGCTTCCGATTCCAAAGACTTGGATCAGACTCGGGGATATTTTACTTCATGGAATTGGCTAGTAATCAATTTTATGTTAAAAGCTGTAAGGGGTTCTTTTACATACTTTTGCACGTGATGCATGGTGTCTTTACAAATATTAGTTGTCCATTTATGAGTGCATTTAAAACCCTTCATCTTTGATCCCAGCTTTTTAAATGTAGTGTTGTCGACTTAATGATCTATGTCCTTAAAATAATAATACCTAAAGAAATTGCTCAACTGGTTATAACTGCAGTGAAGTGATTGAACTTTCGTGTACATAAAAATTCCCTACATAGTTCAGTCCTTCTACTCTAGATTCTAATTGGTATGTCCTGTCTTACTTGAACGAGTACTGGTAATATTGAATAGGACACCGACCTAATGGTGCATTGACTACAGTATGATGAATATTATTGGTCTTTCTATGCACTCACTCAATGAGGGTAAGGGTGGAAGCATCCTTCAAGTACTACTTCAAAACAGCACCAACATACCAGAGAAAGAGGACTGGGGTCAGGTCTCTTTCAAACAGATCGTAAAGAAGATGGTACGTTTGATCAACAATACAGACCAGTAGCTTTTGTGAGCAAACCCCTTTCTTCAACACATGAAAACTAAGCCAACATAGAACGTGAGATGTTAGATGAGATGTTAGCATTTAGTAACAATAAATAATGCAGAATTTATTCTAAACAAGACCAGAGCAGGTAAGTTCGTGGTCAAAGGGGGATAATTTTGATTTTTGTGTGGTCTTTGGTAGATTTAATGCTTCCGATTCCAAAGACTTGGATCAGACTCGGGGATATTTTACTTCATGGAATTGGCTAGTAATCAATTTTATGTTAAAAGCTGTAAGGGGTTCTTTTACATACTTTTGCACCTGATGCATGGTGTCTTTACAAATATTAGTTGTCCATTTATGAGTGCATTTAAAACCCTTCATCTTTGATCCCAGCTTTTTAAATGTAGTGTTGTCGACTTAATGATCTATGTCCTTAAAATAATAATACCTAAAGAAATTGCTAAACTGGTTATAACTGCAGTGAAGTGATTGAACTTTCGTGTACATAAAAATTCCCTACATAGTTCAGTCCTTCTACTCTAGATTCTAATTGGTATGTCCTGTCTTACTTGAACGAGTACTGGTAATATTGAATAGGACACCGACCTAATGGTGCATTGACTACAGTATGATGAATATTATTGGTCTTTCTATGCACTCACTCAATGAGGGTAAGGGTGGAAGCATCCTTCAAGTACTACTTCAAAACAGCACCAACATACCGGAGAAAGAGGACTGGGGTCAGGTCTCTTTCAAACAGATCGTAAAGAAGATGGTACGTTTGATCAACAATACAGACCAGTAGCTTTTGTGAGCAAACCCCTTTCTTCAACACATGAAAACTAAGCCAACATAGAACGTGAGATGTTAGATGAGATGTTAGCATTTAGTAACAATAAATAATGCAGAATTTATTCTAAACAAGACCAGAGCAGGTAAGTTCGTGGTCAAAGGGGGATAATTTTGATTTTTGTGTGGTCTTTGGTAGATTTAATGCTTCCGATTCCAAAGACTTGGATCAGACTCGGGGATATTTTACTTCATGGAATTGGCTAGTAATCAATTTTATGTTAAAAGCTGTAAGGGGTTCTTTTACATACTTTTGCACGTGATGCATGGTGTCTTTACAAATATTAGTTGTCCATTTATGAGTGCATTTAAAACCCTTCATCTTTGATCCCAGCTTTTTAAATGTAGTGTTGTCGACTTAATGATCTATGTCCTTAAAATAATAATACCTAAAGAAATTGCTCAACTGGTTATAACTGCAGTGAAGTGATTGAACTTTCGTGTACATAAAAATTCCCTACATAGTTCAGTCCTTCTACTCTAGATTCTAATTGGTATGTCCTGTCTTACTTGAACGAGTACTGGTAATATTGAATAGGACACCGACCTAATGGTGCATTGACTACAGTATGATGAATATTATTGGTCTTTCTATGCACTCACTCAATGAGGGTAAGGGTGGAAGCATCCTTCAAGTACTACTTCAAAACAGCACCAACATACCAGAGAAAGAGGACTGGGGTCAGGTCTCTTTCAAACAGATCGTAAAGAAGATGGTACGTTTGATCAACAATACAGACCAGTAGCTTTTGTGAGCAAACCCCTTTCTTCAACACATGAAAACTAAGCCAACATAGAACGTGAGATGTTAGATGAGATGTTAGCATTTAGTAACAATAAATAATGCAGAATTTATTCTAAACAAGACCAGAGCAGGTAAGTTCGTGGTCAAAGGGGGATAATTTTGATTTTTGTGTGGTCTTTGGTAGATTTAATGCTTCCGATTCCAAAGACTTGGATCAGACTCGGGGATATTTTACTTCATGGAATTGGCTAGTAATCAATTTTATGTTAAAAGCTGTAAGGGGTTCTTTTACATACTTTTGCACGTGATGCATGGTGTCTTTACAAATATTAGTTGTCCATTTATGAGTGCATTTAAAACCCTTCATCTTTGATCCCAGCTTTTTAAATGTAGTGTTGTCGACTTAATGATCTATGTCCTTAAAATAATAATACCTAAAGAAATTGCTCAACTGGTTATAACTGCAGTGAAGTGATTGAACTTTCGTGTACATAAAAATTCCCTACATAGTTCAGTCCTTCTACTCTAGATTCTAATTGGTATGTCCTGTCTTACTTGAACGAGTACTGGTAATATTGAATAGGACACCGACCTAATGGTGCATTGACTACAGTATGATGAATATTATTGGTCTTTCTATGCACTCACTCAATGAGGGTAAGGGTGGAAGCATCCTTCAAGTACTACTTCAAAACAGCACCAACATACCAGAGAAAGAGGACTGGGGTCAGGTCTCTTTCAAACAGATCGTAAAGAAGATGGTACGTTTGATCAACAATACAGACCAGTAGCTTTTGTGAGCAAACCCCTTTCTTCAACACATGAAAACTAAGCCAACATAGAACGTGAGATGTTAGATGAGATGTTAGCATTTAGTAACAATAAATAATGCAGAATTTATTCTAAACAAGACCAGAGCAGGTAAGTTCGTGGTCAAAGGGGGATAATTTTGATTTTTGTGTGGTCTTTGGTAGATTTAATGCTTCCGATTCCAAAGACTTGGATCAGACTCGGGGATATTTTACTTCATGGAATTGGCTAGTAATCAATTTTATGTTAAAAGCTGTAAGGGGTTCTTTTACATACTTTTGCACGTGATGCATGGTGTCTTTACAAATATTAGTTGTCCATTTATGAGTGCATTTAAAACCCTTCATCTTTGATCCCAGCTTTTTAAATGTAGTGTTGTCGACTTAATGATCTATGTCCTTAAAATAATAATACCTAAAGAAATTGCTCAACTGGTTATAACTGCAGTGAAGTGATTGAACTTTCGTGTACATAAAAATTCCCTACATAGTTCAGTCCTTCTACTCTAGATTCTAATTGGTATGTCCTGTCTTACTTGAACGAGTACTGGTAATATTGAATAGGACACCGACCTAATGGTGCATTGACTACAGTATGATGAATATTATTGGTCTTTCTATGCACTCACTCAATGAGGGTAAGGGTGGAAGCATCCTTCAAGTACTACTTCAAAACAGCACCAACATACCAGAGAAAGAGGACTGGGGTCAGGTCTCTTTCAAACAGATCGTAAAGAAGATGGTACGTTTGATCAACAATACAGACCAGTAGCTTTTGTGAGCAAACCCCTTTCTTCAACACATGAAAACTAAGCCAACATAGAACGTGAGATGTTAGATGAGATGTTAGCATTTAGTAACAATAAATAATGCAGAATTTATTCTAAACAAGAGCAGAGCAGGTAAGTTCGTGGTCAAAGGGGGATAATTTTGATTTTTGTGTGGTCTTTGGTAGATTTAATGCTTCCGATTCCAAAGACTTGGATCAGACTCGGGGATATTTTACTTCATGGAATTGGCTAGTAATCAATTTTATGTTAAAAGCTGTAAGGGGTTCTTTTACATACTTTTGCACGTGATGCATGGTGTCTTTACAAATATTAGTTGTCCATTTATGAGTGCATTTAAAACCCTTCATCTTTGATCCCAGCTTTTTAAATGTAGTGTTGTCGACTTAATGATCTATGTCCTTAAAATAATAATACCTAAAGAAATTGCTCAACTGGTTATAACTGCAGTGAAGTGATTGAACTTTCGTGTACATAAAAATTCCCTACATAGTTCAGTCCTTCTACTCTAGATTCTAATTGGTATGTCCTGTCTTACTTGAACGAGTACTGGTAATATTGAATAGGACACCGACCTAATGGTGCATTGACTACAGTATGATGAATATTATTGGTCTTTCTATGCACTCACTCAATGAGGGTAAGGGTGGAAGCATCCTTCAAGTACTACTTCAAAACAGCACCAACATACCAGAGAAAGAGGACTGGGGTCAGGTCTCTTTCAAACAGATCGTAAAGAAGATGGTACGTTTGATCAACAATACAGACCAGTAGCTTTTGTGAGCAAACCCCTTTCTTCAACACATGAAAACTAAGCCAACATAGAACGTGAGATGTTAGATGAGATGTTAGCATTTAGTAACAATAAATAATGCAGAATTTATTCTAAACAAGAGCAGAGCAGGTAAGTTCGTGGTCAAAGGGGGATAATTTTGATTTTTGTGTGGTCTTTGGTAGATTTAATGCTTCCGATTCCAAAGACTTGGATCAGACTCGGGGATATTTTACTTCATGGAATTGGCTAGTAATCAATTTTATGTTAAAAGCTGTAAGGGGTTCTTTTACATACTTTTGCACGTGATGCATGGTGTCTTTACAAATATTAGTTGTCCATTTATGAGTGCATTTAAAACCCTTCATCTTTGATCCCAGCTTTTTAAATGTAGTGTTGTCGACTTAATGATCTATGTCCTTAAAATAATAATACCTAAAGAAATTGCTCAACTGGTTATAACTGCAGTGAAGTGATTGAACTTTCGTGTACATAAAAATTCCCTACATAGTTCAGTCCTTCTACTCTAGATTCTAATTGGTATGTCCTGTCTTACTTGAACGAGTACTGGTAATATTGAATAGGACACCGACCTAATGGTGCATTGACTACAGTATGATGAATATTATTGGTCTTTCTATGCACTCACTCAATGAGGGTAAGGGTGGAAGCATCCTTCAAGTACTACTTCAAAACAGCACCAACATACCAGAGAAAGAGGACTGGGGTCAGGTCTCTTTCAAACAGATCGTAAAGAAGATGGTACGTTTGATCAACAATACAGACCAGTAGCTTTTGTGAGCAAACCCCTTTCTTCAACACGTGAAAACTAAGCCAACATAGAACGTGAGATGTTAGATGAGATGTTAGCATTTAGTAACAATAAATAATGCAGAATTTATTCTAGACAAGAGCAGAGCAGGTAAGTTCGTGGTCAAAGGGGGATAATTTTGATTTTTGTGTGGTCTTTGGTAGATTTAATGCTTCCGATTCCAAAGACTTGGATCAGACTCGGGGATATTTTACTTCATGGAATTGGCTAGTAATCAATTTTATGTTAAAAGCTGTAAGGGGTTCTTTTACATACTTTTGCACGTGATGCATGGTGTCTTTACAAATATTAGTTGTCCATTTATGAGTGCATTTAAAACCCTTCATCTTTGATCCCAGCTTTTTAAATGTAGTGTTGTCGACTTAATGATCTATGTCCTTAAAATAATAATACCTAAAGAAATTGCTCAACTGGTTATAACTGCAGTGAAGTGATTGAACTTTCGTGTACATAAAAATTCCCTACATAGTTCAGTCCTTCTACTCTAGATTCTAATTGGTATGTCCTGTCTTACTTGAACGAGTACTGGTAATATTGAATAGGACACCGACCTAATGGTGCATTGACTACAGTATGATGAATATTATTGGTCTTTCTATGCACTCACTCAATGAGGGTAAGGGTGGAAGCATCCTTCAAGTACTACTTCAAAACAGCACCAACATACCAGAGAAAGAGGACTGGGGTCAGGTCTCTTTCAAACAGATCGTAAAGAAGATGGTACGTTTGATCAACAATACAGACCAGTAGCTTTTGTGAGCAAACCCCTTTCTTCAACACATGAAAACTAAGCCAACATAGAACGTGAGATGTTAGATGAGATGTTAGCATTTAGTAACAATAAATAATGCAGAATTTATTCTAAACAAGAGCAGAGCAGGTAAGTTCGTGGTCAAAGGGGGATAATTTTGATTTTTGTGTGGTCTTTGGTAGATTTAATGCTTCCGATTCCAAAGACTTGGATCAGACTCGGGGATATTTTACTTCATGGAATTGGCTAGTAATCAATTTTATGTTAAAAGCTGTAAGGGGTTCTTTTACATACTTTTGCACGTGATGCATGGTGTCTTTACAAATATTAGTTGTCCATTTATGAGTGCATTTAAAACCCTTCATCTTTGATCCCAGCTTTTTAAATGTAGTGTTGTCGACTTAATGATCTATGTCCTTAAAATAATAATACCTAAAGAAATTGCTCAACTGGTTATAACTGCAGTGAAGTGATTGAACTTTCGTGTACATAAAAATTCCCTACATAGTTCAGTCCTTCTACTCTAGATTCTAATTGGTATGTCCTGTCTTACTTGAACGAGTACTGGTAATATTGAATAGGACACCGACCTAATGGTGCATTGACTACAGTATGATGAATATTATTGGTCTTTCTATGCACTCACTCAATGAGGGTAAGGGTGGAAGCATCCTTCAAGTACTACTTCAAAACAGCACCAACATACCAGAGAAAGAGGACTGGGGTCAGGTCTCTTTCAAACAGATCGTAAAGAAGATGGTACGTTTGATCAACAATACAGACCAGTAGCTTTTGTGAGCAAACCCCTTTCTTCAACACATGAAAACTAAGCCAACATAGAACGTGAGATGTTAGATGAGATGTTAGCATTTAGTAACAATAAATAATGCAGAATTTATTCTAAACAAGACCAGAGCAGGTAAGTTCGTGGTCAAAGGGGGATAATTTTAATTTTTGTGTGGTCTTTGGTAGATTTAATGCTTCCGATTCCAAAGACTTGGATCAGACTCGGGGATATTTTACTTCATGGAATTGGCTAGTAATCAATTTTATGTTAAAAGCTGTAAGGGGTTCTTTTACATACTTTTGCACGTGATGCATGGTGTCTTTACAAATATTAGTTGTCCATTTATGAGTGCATTTAAAACCCTTCATCTTTGATCCCAGCTTTTTAAATGTAGTGTTGTCGACTTAATGATCTATGTCCTTAAAATAATAATACCTAAAGAAATTGCTCAACTGGTTATAACTGCAGTGAAGTGATTGAACTTTCTTGTACATAAAAATTCCCTACATAGTTCAGTCCTTCTACTCTAGATTCTAATTGGTATGTCCTGTCTTACTTGAACGAGTACTGGTAATATTGAATAGGACACCGACCTAATGGTGCATTGACTACAGTATGATGAATATTATTGGTCTTTCTATGCACTCACTCAATGAGGGTAAGGGTGGAAGCATCCTTCAAGTACTACTTCAAAACAGCACCAACATACCAGAGAAAGAGGACTGGGGTCAGGTCTCTTTCAAACAGATCGTAAAGAAGATGGTACGTTTGATCAACAATACAGACCAGTAGCTTTTGTGAGCAAACCCCTTTCTTCAACACATGAAAACTAAGCCAACATAGAACGTGAGATGTTAGATGAGATGTTAGCATTTAGTAACAATAAATAATGCAGAATTTATTCTAAACAAGACCAGAGCAGGTTATTTCGTGGTCAAAGGGGGATAATTTTGATTTTTGTGTGGTCTTTGGTAGATTTAATGCTTCCGATTCCAAAGACTTGGATCAGACTCGGGGATATTTTACTTCATGGAATTGGCTAGTAATCAATTTTATGTTAAAAGCTGTAAGGGGTTCTTTTACATACTTTTGCACGTGATGCATGGTGTCTTTACAAATATTAGTTGTCCATTTATGAGTGCATTTAAAACCCTTCATCTTTGATCCCAGCTTTTTAAATGTAGTGTTGTCGACTTAATGATCTATGTCCTTAAAATAATAATACCTAAAGAAATTGCTCAACTGGTTATAACTGCAGTGAAGTGATTGAACTTTCGTGTACATAAAAATTCCCTACATAGTTCAGTCCTTCTACTCTAGATTCTAATTGGTATGTCCTGTCTTACTTGAACGAGTACTGGTAATATTGAATAGGACACCGACCTAATGGTGCATTGACTACAGTATGATGAATATTATTGGTCTTTCTATGCACTCACTCAATGAGGGTAAGGGTGGAAGCATCCTTCAAGTACTACTTCAAAACAGCACCAACATACCAGAGAAAGAGGACTGGGGTCAGGTCTCTTTCAAACAGATCGTAAAGAAGATGGTACGTTTGATCAACAATACAGACCAGTAGCTTTTGTGAGCAAACCCCTTTCTTCAACACATGAAAACTAAGCCAACATAGAACGTGAGATGTTAGATGAGATGTTAGCATTTAGTAACAATAAATAATGCAGAATTTATTCTAAACAAGACCAGAGCAGGTAAGTTCGTGGTCAAAGGGGGATAATTTTGATTTTTGTGTGGTCTTTGGTAGATTTAATGCTTCCGATTCCAAAGACTTGGATCAGACTCGGGGATATTTTACTTCATGGAATTGGCTAGTAATCAATTTTATGTTAAAAGCTGTAAGGGGTTCTTTTACATACTTTTGCACGTGATGCATGGTGTCTTTACAAATATTAGTTGTCCATTTATGAGTGCATTTAAAACCCTTCATCTTTGATCCCAGCTTTTTAAATGTAGTGTTGTCGACTTAATGATCTATGTCCTTAAAATAATAATACCTAAAGAAATTGCTCAACTGGTTATAACTGCAGTGAAGTGATTGAACTTTCGTGTACATAAAAATTCCCTACATAGTTCAGTCCTTCTACTCTAGATTCTAATTGGTATGTCCTGTCTTACTTGAACGAGTACTGGTAATATTGAATAGGACACCGACCTAATGGTGCATTGACTACAGTATGATGAATATTATTGGTCTTTCTATGCACTCACTCAATGAGGGTAAGGGTGGAAGCATCCTTCAAGTACTACTTCAAAACAGCACCAACATACCAGAGAAAGAGGACTGGGGTCAGGTCTCTTTCAAACAGATCGTAAAGAAGATGGTACGTTTGATCAACAATACAGACCAGTAGCTTTTGTGAGCAAACCCCTTTCTTCAACACATGAAAACTAAGCCAACATAGAACGTGAGATGTTAGATGAGATGTTAGCATTTAGTAACAATAAATAATGCAGAATTTATTCTAAACAAGAGCAGAGCAGGTAAGTTCGTGGTCAAAGGGGGATAATTTTGATTTTTGTGTGGTCTTTGGTAGATTTAATGCTTCCGATTCCAAAGACTTGGATCAGACTCGGGGATATTTTACTTCATGGAATTGGCTAGTAATCAATTTTATGTTAAAAGCTGTAAGGGGTTCTTTTACATACTTTTGCACGTGATGCATGGTGTCTTTACAAATATTAGTTGTCCATTTATGAGTGCATTTAAAACCCTTCATCTTTGATCCCAGCTTTTTAAATGTAGTGTTGTCGACTTAATGATCTATGTCCTTAAAATAATAATACCTAAAGAAATTGCTCAACTGGTTATAACTGCAGTGAAGTGATTGAACTTTCGTGTACATAAAAATTCCCTACATAGTTCAGTCCTTCTACTCTAGATTCTAATTGGTATGTCCTGTCTTACTTGAACGAGTACTGGTAATATTGAATAGGACACCGACCTAATGGTGCATTGACTACAGTATGATGAATATTATTGGTCTTTCTATGCACTCACTCAATGAGGGTAAGGGTGGAAGCATCCTTCAAGTACTACTTCAAAACAGCACCAACATACCAGAGAAAGAGGACTGGGGTCAGGTCTCTTTCAAACAGATCGTAAAGAAGATGGTACGTTTGATCAACAATACAGACCAGTAGCTTTTGTGAGCAAACCCCTTTCTTCAACACATGAAAACTAAGCCAACATAGAACGTGAGATGTTAGATGAGATGTTAGCATTTAGTAACAATAAATAATGCAGAATTTATTCTAAACAAGACCAGAGCAGGTAAGTTCGTGGTCAAAGGGGGATAATTTTGATTTTTGTGTGGTCTTTGGTAGATTTAATGCTTCCGATTCCAAAGACTTGGATCAGACTCGGGGATATTTTACTTCATGGAATTGGCTAGTAATCAATTTTATGTTAAAAGCTGTAAGGGGTTCTTTTACATACTTTTGCACGTGATGCATGGTGTCTTTACAAATATTAGTTGTCCATTTATGAGTGCATTTAAAACCCTTCATCTTTGATCCCAGCTTTTTAAATGTAGTGTTGTCGACTTAATGATCTATGTCCTTAAAATAATAATACCTAAAGAAATTGCTCAACTGGTTATAACTGCAGTGAAGTGATTGAACTTTCGTGTACATAAAAATTCCCTACATAGTTCAGTCCTTCTACTCTAGATTCTAATTGGTATGTCCTGTCTTACTTGAACGAGTACTGGTAATATTGAATAGGACACCGACCTAATGGTGCATTGACTACAGTATGATGAATATTATTGGTCTTTCTATGCACTCACTCAATGAGGGTAAGGGTGGAAGCATCCTTCAAGTACTACTTCAAAACAGCACCAACATACCAGAGAAAGAGGACTGGGGTCAGGTCTCTTTCAAACAGATCGTAAAGAAGATGGTACGTTTGATCAACAATACAGACCAGTAGCTTTTGTGAGCAAACCCCTTTCTTCAACACATGAAAACTAAGCCAACATAGAACGTGAGATGTTAGATGAGATGTTAGCATTTAGTAACAATAAATAATGCAGAATTTATTCTAAACAAGAGCAGAGCAGGTAAGTTCGTGGTCAAAGGGGGATAATTTTGATTTTTGTGTGGTCTTTGGTAGATTTAATGCTTCCGATTCCAAAGACTTGGATCAGACTCGGGGATATTTTACTTCATGGAATTGGCTAGTAATCAATTTTATGTTAAAAGCTGTAAGGGGTTCTTTTACATACTTTTGCACGTGATGCATGGTGTCTTTACAAATATTAGTTGTCCATTTATGAGTGCATTTAAAACCCTTCATCTTTGATCCCAGCTTTTTAAATGTAGTGTTGTCGACTTAATGATCTATGTCCTTAAAATAATAATACCTAAAGAAATTGCTCAACTGGTTATAACTGCAGTGAAGTGATTGAACTTTCGTGTACATAAAAATTCCCTACATAGTTCAGTCCTTCTACTCTAGATTCTAATTGGTATGTCCTGTCTTACTTGAACGAGTACTGGTAATATTGAATAGGACACCGACCTAATGGTGCATTGACTACAGTATGATGAATATTATTGGTCTTTCTATGCACTCACTCAATGAGGGTAAGGGTGGAAGCATCCTTCAAGTACTACTTCAAAACAGCACCAACATACCAGAGAAAGAGGACTGGGGTCAGGTCTCTTTCAAACAGATCGTAAAGAAGATGGTACGTTTGATCAACAATACAGACCAGTAGCTTTTGTGAGCAAACCCCTTTCTTCAACACATGAAAACTAAGCCAACATAGAACGTGAGATGTTAGATGAGATGTTAGCATTTAGTAACAATAAATAATGCAGAATTTTTTCTAAACAAGACCAGAGCAGGTAAGTTCGTGGTCAAAGGGGGATAATTTTGATTTTTGTGTGGTCTTTGGTAGATTTAATGCTTCCGATTCCAAAGACTTGGATCAGACTCGGGGATATTTTACTTCATGGAATTGGCTAGTAATCAATTTTATGTTAAAAGCTGTAAGGGGTTCTTTTACATACTTTTGCACGTGATGCATGGTGTCTTTACAAATATTAGTTGTCCATTTATGAGTGCATTTAAAACCCTTCATCTTTGATCCCAGCTTTTTAAATGTAGTGTTGTCGACTTAATGATCTATGTCCTTAAAATAATAATACCTAAAGAAATTGCTCAACTGGTTATAACTGCAGTGAAGTGATTGAACTTTCGTGTACATAAAAATTCCCTACATAGTTCAGTCCTTCTACTCTAGATTCTAATTGGTATGTCCTGTCTTACTTGAACGAGTACTGGTAATATTGAATAGGACACCGACCTAATGGTGCATTGACTACAGTATGATGAATATTATTGGTCTTTCTATGCACTCACTCAATGAGGGTAAGGGTGGAAGCATCCTTCAAGTACTACTTCAAAACAGCACCAACATACCAGAGAAAGAGGACTGGGGTCAGGTCTCTTTCAAACAGATCGTAAAGAAGATGGTACGTTTGATCAACAATACAGACCAGTAGCTTTTGTGAGCAAACCCCTTTCTTCAACACATGAAAACTAAGCCAACATAGAACGTGAGATGTTAGATGAGATGTTAGCATTTAGTAACAATAAATAATGCAGAATTTATTCTAAACAAGAGCAGAGCAGGTAAGTTCGTGGTCAAAGGGGGATAATTTTGATTTTTGTGTGGTCTTTGGTAGATTTAATGCTTCCGATTCCAAAGACTTGGATCAGACTCGGGGATATTTTACTTCATGGAATTGGCTAGTAATCAATTTTATGTTAAAAGCTGTAAGGGGTTCTTTTACATACTTTTGCACGTGATGCATGGTGTCTTTACAAATATTAGTTGTCCATTTATGAGTGCATTTAAAACCCTTCATCTTTGATCCCAGCTTTTTAAATGTAGTGTTGTCGACTTAATGATCTATGTCCTTAAAATAATAATACCTAAAGAAATTGCTCAACTGGTTATAACTGCAGTGAAGTGATTGAACTTTCGTGTACATAAAAATTCCCTACATAGTTCAGTCCTTCTACTCTAGATTCTAATTGGTATGTCCTGTCTTACTTGAACGAGTACTGGTAATATTGAATAGGACACCGACCTAATGGTGCATTGACTACAGTATGATGAATATTATTGGTCTTTCTATGCACTCACTCAATGAGGGTAAGGGTGGAAGCATCCTTCAAGTACTACTTCAAAACAGCACCAACATACCAGAGAAAGAGGACTGGGGTCAGGTCTCTTTCAAACAGATCGTAAAGAAGATGGTACGTTTGATCAACAATACAGACCAGTAGCTTTTGTGAGCAAACCCCTTTCTTCAACACATGAAAACTAAGCCAACATAGAACGTGAGATGTTAGATGAGATGTTAGCATTTAGTAACAATAAATAATGCAGAATTTATTCTAAACAAGAGCAGAGCAGGTAAGTTCGTGGTCAAAGGGGGATAATTTTGATTTTTGTGTGGTCTTTGGTAGATTTAATGCTTCCGATTCCAAAGACTTGGATCAGACTCGGGGATATTTTACTTCATGGAATTGGCTAGTAATCAATTTTATGTTAAAAGCTGTAAGGGGTTCTTTTACATACTTTTGCACGTGATGCATGGTGTCTTTACAAATATTAGTTGTCCATTTATGAGTGCATTTAAAACCCTTCATCTTTGATCCCAGCTTTTTAAATGTAGTGTTGTCGACTTAATGATCTATGTCCTTAAAATAATAATACCTAAAGAAATTGCTCAACTGGTTATAACTGCAGTGAAGTGATTGAACTTTCGTGTACATAAAAATTCCCTACATAGTTCAGTCCTTCTACTCTAGATTCTAATTGGTATGTCCTGTCTTACTTGAACGAGTACTGGTAATATTGAATAGGACACCGACCTAATGGTGCATTGACTACAGTATGATGAATATTATTGGTCTTTCTATGCACTCACTCAATGAGGGTAAGGGTGGAAGCATCCTTCAAGTACTACTTCAAAACAGCACCAACATACCAGAGAAAGAGGACTGGGGTCAGGTCTCTTTCAAACAGATCGTAAAGAAGATGGTACGTTTGATCAACAATACAGACCAGTAGCTTTTGTGAGCAAACCCCTTTCTTCAACACATGAAAACTAAGCCAACATAGAACGTGAGATGTTAGATGAGATGTTAGCATTTAGTAACAATAAATAATGCAGAATTTATTCTAAACAAGAGCAGAGCAGGTAAGTTCGTGGTCAAAGGGGGATAATTTTGATTTTTGTGTGGTCTTTGGTAGATTTAATGCTTCCGATTCCAAAGACTTGGATCAGACTCGGGGATATTTTTACTTCATGGAATTGGCTAGTAATCAATTTTATGTTAAAAGCTGTAAGGGGTTCTTTTACATACTTTTGCACGTGATGCATGGTGTCTTTACAAATATTAGTTGTCCATTTATGAGTGCATTTAAAACCCTTCATCTTTGATCCCAGCTTTTTAAATGTAGTGTTGTCGACTTAATGATCTATGTCCTTAAA